>JABJVR010000065.1:4680263-4697265 GCA_025773905.1 Chitala chitala
GTGCTTCTCACTTTATTTTCCATTAAAAAGGACAAGTGAAACAAACACGCGACTTGAGTGACAACGCTGGGAGAATGAACACACCACAAAAGCAAGAGCCAAATTCCTACACTGTTAACCAGCTTCTACGCTGTTTTTTGCTCATACACCACCCTTCCAGTCCCACAGAACAAAACAAAACAAAACAAAACAAAACAAAACATGAATGTAAACAGATGGTGAACATAGCTGCTAAGAAGGTTCCCCCGGGGTGGAATGTGAGCGCGTCTGCCGTCCTGCTGCCGGGGTACACCCCCACCCCCACCCGGCTTTCCTATTTTTCCCTGCTGCCATCCAGAGAGCCACGCTACGACAGTATGGTGGTGATGAATTCATAGAAACGCTTCGAGTACTGCTCCGGGTTCACCGTGGAGATCTCCGCTCCTGCCTACAAGAGTTTGTGGACAGAGGAGGGGGGAAAGGGAGCAATAAACATGACACAACTCACAGCCTAGCAGCGATGCAGCGCTCCCAGGCTGTCTGCTAACCCCAACCTCTACCCGGCACACTCACCCCGTGCTTCACCGTCTTGGCTGCGTGAGCTGCCTTCTTCTTAGCATCGTAGTGGGTCAGGATGTCAATCACAGCCATGAAGTAAACCTCCTTCCTTGGCGAATCTGCAGAAAGGCAGGCAGAGAGAGAGGCAGAGAGAGAGGCAGAGCGACAGGCAGAGACAGAGGCAGAGCAACAGGCAGAGACAGAGGCAGAGCAACAGGCAGAGACAGAGGCAAATGGATGAAAAGATTACGGACAAAGACAAATAAAAAGTAAAGGCACCAGCACACACCCTGATATTTTAATGCTAGTGTTTTACAGACATGGTGAATACAGCACATGTCTTTGCTTCAGCGCCGTCTCACTTACTGTCATGGCTTCTGATGGCATAGACATCAATGCTGGGGTCAAACTCCCCAGGACCCAGGGGTCTGGTGCTGTCCAGGGTGTTGCTGGGGCTGTCTGGGGGGGTGCCCACCGTGCCTCCGTCGCTCTCCCCCTCGTCGTCCCCGTCGTTGTCCTCGCTCTCCACCTCTTCCTGCTCCGCCCGCTCCACGTCGTGGATCCCCACCAGCAGACTGTAGTCCATCAGCTTCAGCTGGGCCAAGAACTAACAGAACCACGGAGACAGAGTGAGAGAAAGTGATCTATAGGCCACGGCACAGGAGATCCGCGTACGGGAAGTCACATCTACAACTTTTCAGAAAAGCAGTTTCGCTGATGGGGGTCAGCCAACAAAACCTCACTGTTTGGAGAAACGTTTAGTGTAGAGTGAGGTGTCTGAGTCGCTGCTGCTCTGAGTCAGCAAGTACAGCAGATGAAGGTCTGAGCACCACGGGGTGACTCACCTCAACGTCTTTTTTCAGCTTATCTAGGAACATCTTTTTGTTGTCCTCATCAATGTAGATCTTCTGTCCATCGTTGATGAAGTCGTTGTCTTTATACGTGGGGAGCTCCTTGGTCTAACGACGTCGGGAGAGAGGAACCCACATAAAAGCTGCAGTTTACACTAATTATCACGCCTGGCACACTCTGTGTCTACTCTGAATGTATTTTTGTAGAATAAAACAAATCCAAAACTCCCTGTTCCCTCTAAACCGATTCAGTATTTTGTTAAATAAACAAATGGGCCTCTTGTTCAAAGCCCCCTAGTGCACATTTTGTTGTAATGACAAAATGTGTCCATAGAGGGCGCTGTTGGGCCACTGCCCAGATGGCACTGTCACAGGGCAATGGGAGATGCAAGATGACAGGCAGTGATTACTGCCTTAGGACAGACAGACCCACATTACTGACGCCGCAAGGTCAACCGAAAAATTTCCACCGAATCACAGTAGGACAGGACGACCAAATCCGGTGTACCTGGAATCAGGACAGTCTGTGGTGGACAAGAGGCGCTACTTTGGTGGTCCGCATTTAAAAATATTATTTTTTTTTTTTACTGTGTTCCATATTAGTTGTCCAGCATTTCGCTAAACCCTGACCTGTTATTGCATGCGAGGGCCGGCGCAGTAAGGCGGCTCTGCACCAGTGCGCGCCCTCAGAGCCAACACCAACACAGCACCCCCTTTGTCTTCTCACAGCTACACACACCTTCATTCACACACTGTTTGTCTAGCTAGCACTGTAAAACATGTGTAATCATAATTACGCTTGCGAAACGTTGACAAATGTAACACACATGTGTACACAAACAAACACTTACCTCTTAAAGATAAAAATGACATTGTTAAAATGTGTCTATCTACCTAGTACTGTTATCACTTAAACTGCCAATGAACTTCAGCTTTCTGCTCCGTGATTTAACGGCGAACAGGAAGTATCCCTGATGAGAAGGCAATCTAGTAATCTACACTTCCACCCAGACCTACTTCAACTCCACTCTATAAAGAAGGTAAAATGAATTATGGAGTTGGCAGTGGAGGTGGGGTGGGAGTGGGATATGGGGGGGGGGGAAAAGAAAAGTCCACCCAACAGCCCAGGTTACAGCCATCAGTCCAAAACCACGCCCCAATGTGACCCTTACATCATCACTTATAAGTCCTTTAACAACACACATCACGCCTGCAGAAAAACCACGGAGTTTAAGATGAACTTATAACGCGAAAATGTCTCAGTACATATTTACATCCCGCCCCATACACAACCGGTAAGACCAACAATGAAGGCATTTCAAAGGCAAACAGGCACAAAGAAACATGCCAGTGTGAACCGCAGCAGTGTTCTGCATGGGACGGCTAAACACTCGAGGCCAGGCCCGCAATACCGCGCCACAGTCCGAAGTGAGGACTTCGGACCTCTACACCTGAGCCATTTCCAGCATCGCGCCGCGTTCGAAGCATCCATTCAGAAAGAAGTCCACAGAGGAGATGGAGAAAACACCCTAATGAGGACTTCCTCCGCTGGTACCCAAGTAAGGAAACGTCAACCTACTTCAACAGGAAAAAAAACGTCCTTTTGATTGAAACCAACAGCTTAGTCTTACTGCCTGAGCAGGAATGATAGAAGAAGAGTTTAATTTGTGGTAAGAATCTGAAAGGCTATACACGCTCACATTAAGGGCTAACTTGTGTTTAAAATGCCGTTTCTAAACTACGTCCACTAAACGCAGCAGCACTCGAGGGTCCTGTTCATCTTGCTCACGTCAGAGCGGCCCAGCTGAACAAATTCTCTGCATCAGGTGTAAGCGATGGTGATGATGGTGATGAAGATGCGTGTGGAAAACAAGATGGGGAGGGGCTGCTTCCCGTTAACCATTTTTGGTTAAACGAACACCAGACTCATTGTTTTACGCAACACAGGGAAAGCTGTGTGTTACTGACGACACTGAAGTCAAACTTGCGTGGTTTGTAGGAGGTTACGGATCACAGCAACTACTTCACTACTGGTTCATTATCAAGTCGACAAATGTCCTACTTGTTTTGAAAATTATGGTTTGTATATCGTCTCTCCATCCAAGTGGAAAAAAAAAATCCCCTAAAAGCCATGAGTCTATTATTTCAGGACTCCTAATGGCTTCCATGTTGGTGGTTCTGATGCAGCTCCACAAACGGTCCACTTGGTGGTGGAAGCCCCAGAAGCAGAATATGGGAACAATGAATGGGTGAAGCGGGGGGAGGGGAAGGGGGGGGCCGACGGTCACCCCCGCGACACGCCCTCTTACGTGTTTGATGGCGCAGTAAAAACGCGTGGCGATCCTGATCGTTTGCAGCTTTTGGCTCATGCGCGATTTGGGGGGTGTGGCCTCCTCTGGTGGGCGGGGCTGCTAAGACACGGAGGGAGAGGCAGGGTTTTCTGTTCAGGCGGTGTCTCGGCACAATTGGCAGAACCGTTGTGTCACCTGGGCCAATGCTTCCTGGAACACCAAACCACTTGTGCCAACAGAATAACTCAAGCCAACCAAAGGTTTTTTTTTTTTTTCCTCTCCAAAATAACGCTTTGGAAAGCGTAATATCTGAAAAATATTCTGCTAAAGCAACACACAAAGAGACAAAATCAGAAGTTATGGCAATGAAACTTACTTTTTCAAATTTCAAAATATGCAATCAATACATATTTACCAACAAACTGAGAAATACATTTAAGGCATCAGTAAGAAAGATTAACACTTGCACAGCTCAATTTAAAAGAGGATGTAGGATGTATTAAGAGCATTAGCATTTAGTCCAAGACTTAATTCTTTCCACATTTGCTATCTAGACCTTTTAAAATGAACCCTCTCTCTCTCCAGTTAGAACATTGCAGATACTAAGTTCGAAGCTGTAATATCCTTACTTGTTCCCAGAGAACACTGGCCCATCAGGTTCTCCAAAGTGGGGAAATAATTCCTAACAAACATCATTCATGTTAAAACACTAGAATATTTACAGAATGTACAGCTGAAGTGACTCTCCACTGGCATTCGTGAGACTTGCTGTTCTGCGTGGGCCTTTGATGTCAGAACGCTCTACTCATGTCAGAAGGCCCGTCACTCCAACGTGAGGTTGCTACGAAATCATACACAATCATGACTCCAACTTGGTGTCGATGACTGACATGAACAACCAGCAGGCCAAATTCAAGATGAAACCATGGAAAACAAAAATAAATAAGCAAACAGAATGAGGAAACAAAAACAGTAACTTCAGTAACTGATTTTGATTCAATTACTTTCATAGGAAACCACAGCTGTGATTTGGTTCCAGCCTGATTTTGATTCAATTACTTTCATAGGAAACCACAGCTGTGATTTGGGTTCAGCCTGATTTTGATTCAATTACTTTGATAGGAGGCTACGCCTGCATTATACAAAAGTTGAAAGTTGTATTTACACAAAAAAGGAACTACTTTCCACATACTGCCTCCTATACGACACGATGAACTATTTACCAAAAGTGCAAACAGATGACAGCAGTCCGGTCAATCGTGCAAACGCGGACACTTGTGAATGACTGAGTGAACGTACACGTGTGTGTGTGTAATGCTGCACATACACACACACACACACACACACACACACACACACACACACACACACACACACAATCTGTTCACCCTGGGCACGCATTCCTGGGCAGAACAGCCATCCGTCCACATGCGTGCCAACCGATGAGACTGACGCGTACCCATGCGTGCCAACGGATGAGACTGACGCGTACCCATGAGTGCCAGTTACATGCTCACGCATGCGGATGATTATGAGAGGCGATGCATTCAGAGAGCCGCCTGATGCAAACTTTGCTTCGTGAGGGAGGGAAAACGGACCACATCCACTGCGCTTCAGACATGTCTTTGCCTTTGGGACGCCCAGACCAAAAAGTAACAATTTTACTGCAAAACACTGCTGAGAAATTCCTGACCTGGCCGCCCCCTTATCTATGACTCAGTCAAACCCTCTTTCCTCGTTGAGCAATGCGGGAATTAAACTTACAGTGAGAACCAATGATCCAAACGTGCACGAAAAGGTTTATGCCTGAAGTTGGTATTAGTTGGCTGATCCTACAAAAGTGGACACTAGAGCAAACTCTGCCTGTTTGAGCACGAAGGCTAGCTAGCGGCTACGCGACATGGACAAGACCGCGATGGCAGGAAGCCGAAGCAAAAACGCCAACAAACAGGTAGCATCCCGCGCCACGCAGAAGGCAGAGCGAGTCTCACAACACAGGGACTCACTAAAAACGAAAGTGTTCCCATCTCAGTGAATCTACTAGTGACACCCTAAGTGCTTCTGCCGCTACACTGAATCTTGGTCTTGGCATGAAATGACAAGCTAATTAACATTTTTTTTTTATGAAACAACTTTAAACAGGATGGTATTAAAGTGCAAATACTGAAAAGTAATTAATAGAAGCTTATGAAATGTAATACCGCTCATGAAACTAAAGTGAAAACAGCAACGCTGAAATTAGTTTGCACAGAAGCGTATCTGCTGTTTGTCTTGCTGTTTACAGTGAAGATAAAGAGCCCGTGAACCGCACACGGGTTTACAGCCCGCCGACTGTCTGCTCAGGAGGTGGAGACCTCCCCCGTTTGTCAGAAGCAGATAACGGCACCTGTGCTTGGCGTGAAACTTCATCTGAGCAGCATCAAACGATAAAATGAACACAGCGAGTGTGGAAGCTTCCAGCAGAGTGGGACGCCGGCAAAGGCTCGATGACAGCGCAAGCCAATGAGCATCTTGGTAATGCAGGAAGCATGGCATATTAGCACCAATCTTAAACTGGCCCCAATTCACTGGAGAAAGTTTAGTAGTTTGGATGGGTGATATTCCACTGGCTTTACGTAAAATGCAGCTCTTGCTTTTCTGCGTCAATGCCAAACGTCGCCAGACGAATTCCCAGACTGGAAAGCTCTCAACTTTCGCTCTGACACACCTCTTACTTTAAAGTTGGCCAGGTAAGGGATGAGGTGGCGAGTGCTGCAAAGGACACTGTTAATGACACCACTCCGTGTGGAAGTGGTGAGGCGATGGTTAACAAGACTGATGAGTCTGCTGAGAGCCCAGCTCCTGGAAGATTCCGGAAACAGCCGGAGCAGGAGTGACACATCACCACGAGAGGACGTCATAGCCGTGACACAAAGGCAGTGGAATTTCCTCTTGCAAACCAGCCGGCACCTTTGTGTTCAGCTACTCCTATCCATGCCAGGGTCCACAAAAGAAGATCTCTTACGTACTCGCAAACACGTCCAACGGCACCTCATTCTGGACCGATGCTGACCTAAGAACTGCAGGTTCGCCATTTTGACGTTCACTAATGTTACACATTTAACGCACCGCAGAACAGGATTGGACAACACTTCTTTCTGCAGGAGTGTAGCAGCAAGCTCTCCTGAACATCCAGGCATGCACCAGAGCAACATCATCACGCTCAACCTCTGGAAAGCCAGTTTCGTTCAACAACTTTACCAATGTGTACAAAGAGCGGACGATACCCCACAGATGCACGAGAAAAAAGGTGCTCCCTGAAGCCACACATACAAAACCAAACAGGTGTTCCAACATGATGCTCCCTTCAAGGCCCCCAGTGACACTGTCTTCTCTGCTCCAAACAGGTATAGGAGCACAACCAAGCCCACAATGGGCCACCCCCGCCTTTCCCACCCAGACCGCGAACAGACAGGCGCAAGCTCACACACAAAAACACACACTCAGTCATGATGCAGGCAGAGGGACCAAGTAGCTGCAACTGCAGACAAGCAGTGAGATGGGCTTCCCACACTCAGAAGCAAGGAGGGCTACAAAACAAAACCAAACGAAACCAAACAAAACAGGCAAAACAAACACATGGCAGTAAACAAAATGTGACAAAACACAAATCTGGAGTGGATGTGGAGGGAGCAGATATGTATTTTTTCCTAATCCTGCCCCCGGGCCCCGCCACTTCTTTAACGATAAAGGGGCTACGATGCCAAGGTCTACAACCCCAACTGAAGCTGAAATCCAATGCCTGAACACGAGTTGTTCCACAAGACAAAAGAGAGGGTCACAGGAGCTGCGATGTGATCACGTCACATGACGGGCAACGCGGGACGGCCTGAGGAGGAGGAAGACGTCACACGTACCTTTTCCTTGTCGCTCGCTTCTCGGGACACCGTAGATCCCTGAAATGAAGAACCGGAAAGGGCAGCTGTCGACTTTATTTCTACAGAGACAAACAATGACGGAGGTGTAACAAAAGTGGCTCCACTCGGTGGCAAACCGGCGATGGAAACGCGTGGCTGACGAGGGCCCGCAGGCGAGCGTCCGCACGTGGACGCCGGCACCCACCTTGAGGTCGTACTTCTTGTAGACGGAGAGCCGGTGGCTGAAGACGTTGCGTGTGACGATCATGTAGGTCTCGTCTCCGTCCACGGTGAGGCGGTACATGCCCAGGAACTGGGGCAGCAACGTGGTGCCGTGGCACTCCACGATGAACTGGGGGGACGATATGTGGGGAACACATAAGTGCGGGCACCCCCCCACTCCCATAACGCAACCTCACTGTATACCGCCCTCACTCCGGCCAGATGCTAAAACGATCCGTTTGTGTTACACGTCCAGAGGCGAACGGGCTCGAGCTGTGAGGATGAAGATGCTGGCCGACGACACGGTAACCCGTACCTGGTGGTACTTCTTCAGGATGTTGTGCATCTCTGCCACGTCCTCGCTGGTGATGATCTTGATGACGTACCTTTTGTCGTAAGAGGTGTGGAACCGCGCCCCACTCCGGCCCTGGGCGTCGCTGGAGATGGGGGCGCTTCGAGTGAGGGAGTTCTGTTGAGGGAGGGGGGAGGGGTATAAGGCAGGGTACTCTGCAGCACTGAGCCAACCAAAGGCTTGTGTGTGAGCACTACATGAATCCGTTGTTCTATTTTGCGTCCAACGCTCAAAATTCTCGTAATCCACTAAGCGCAGGATAAAGAGCGCCAACGGCCTACATGGACCCCCAACACTAACTAATGGCACTGTAAATAATTCTAGTTAAGTGTCATTATGTTAAATTAAAACCTTTCATTTCAATTCAGTTCAGCAATAAAGATAAATGCAGCTTAGATGAAAATGTCAAATTAGGACCGAACCATATAATTGTTAACTGGAAATCACAGATGGTAAACAAAAATCCTTAGTTACTAAAAGTTGGCATTTTATTTTATTTATTTATTTATTTTTTGCTGCATTACTGTTAACAGAACCAACACAAATATGGAGATTTTGCAAAGGAGGAGGCAATTAAGTGGACTCTGTAGTACTCAAATGTATAATGAAAGTGTCAATTATCTATACAAGATAGCATGGTCCAAATGTAGGGAGGGAAAAAAAAAAAAAAACCCTAGTATGCTCCCCCCTCCCCCACCAAGATAGCTCATCCTACCCTAATAAGTGGGCTGCAGCAGAGCTGGCCCAGACATGCTGACACACACATCCTCCCCCCAGGTTCCTCACACAGAGAAGCACACACAGCTGCTGCTGTACATTTTTTTTCCCTAGCACAAACGCTCAAAGCAGGAGGGGGGCGGCGACCCTCAAACGGCCCGCGCCTGACCCTCCCCGATGGGCTCTTCCTAAAGTCACTCGCCCGCTGAGCCGGTCATCTCCGTGCTGTCGCATGCAGCTGCCGCTGGAGGACGCTGGGAAGGAGCCGGCCCCAGTGGGCAGGGCACCACCGAGCTGGCAGCTACCGCCGACGCTGCGTTTACAAGCGAACTGCTCTGCGTCAGCCGAGAGCTTGGAATTTAATGGCGTTTTCATCAAAATAAGCAGCAAAATGCTACAAACATTTCCAGGTGTACACTGGAAGAATTTACGCTCGGAAAAAGCTGCATGTCTTTGCTGATGTTTTATCGTGTGTGTGTGTGTGTGTGTGTGTGTGTGTGTGTGTGTAAGAGCAACAGAAGATTCTGGGTTTCCCCCAACACTCCACTGTTGCCAAACACAGCAGGGTGTGCAACCTTGTCAAAGCACGTTAAGGCCAGCACTCGCACGCTGGGGTCAGCAGCGACACAGAACACATAAACTTGACATTGGTAACTTCGGGACTCCCAGAGTCGAGAGGGTCGTTTCTGTTCCTCAGAGGAACAGAAGTAATCCGTACTCAGTAGTCCACAGCGGAGGAGACACAGGGATGGGTACCATGTGGACGAGGTCACCCTTGTGTGCCACTGCAGGGCCAGGCTGAGGCTTCTCTGACAAGCTGCCCCTACGTTACGCTAAGCTGGCTAAGGAAATGCCAAAGGGAACGCGACTTAACATGAATTAATCAGACAAAACGCTGTTGCGTCAAAGCAGCTCCAGCACTCAAACCTAGAGCCTTTGATTTGTGTTTTTTTTTTTTTTTTTCTTTTCCATACTTAGCAGACAACCAATCACACATTTTGGGATTTGACTGGTTTTTATATGTGGGCAAAAGGAAAAGAAACACTAGCGTGTCTCTGCCTCTTCATACAACAAATCCTCACACAAAGACGGACAATATTAAAGAACCTACAGTGCAACTGTCCTGGCCGCCCACGTAAAGCACATGAGTCACTGTTGTGTGGAACACAAATTACAGCTGATCGTGAGGAAGATACAGACAGGACAGAAAGAGAGAGATGGAGACAGAGACGAAGAAAAGTAGGGAGAGAGAGAGAGAGAGAGAGAGAGAGAGAGAGAGAGAGGGAGAGATGGAGACAGAGAAAGAGGGAGAGAACAACACGAGTTGGTTTGGAACTGAGATTCAGAGTAATAACAGAAGGAGTGGAGCTGCAGCCATTACAGAGGAGTCTCAGGCCTGGGACAGGGTAAGTCATTTGGTCTCATCTGCTAATTAGGGAGCCCATCTTGTTGCTGAGAGAACATGTCAGCTGAGGGAACAAAAAGTCTGAGAATAGGTGAGGGGAGTTATGCTGAAACACGGTCTGCCATCATCAGTAGTCAGTAAGAGGCAGCAGGGCCACCCCCCTCCCCAGGGCTGTCACAGCAACGGGACACCTGCAGCAGGTGGGGCCAGAGTGACCCCTGGGGGGGCCCCATGGAGTGTCAGTCAGGGTCGGGGGGACACACGGCTTTTATTTATGTACTTTAACTTCCACGAGGCCGCTGTCTCAGCGTGCGGGTCCACCGAGGAGCCGCTACAGCGATACAAACTGTAAGAGTTGCGAGTTCAAACATGGATAATTTCAGCACTCCGCCATGCTAAAGCCCACGCAAACGTCAGCAGCGTCAGCCTAAAATGCCGAGCTGCAAACAGTCCTCAGCGGGCCCTCGCGGGTCACTTTGGGCCATTACAAAGGAAACCAGCTAAATGGCACATGCGTTCCGGCAAAGTGCCCGGCCTGCGGACACTACAAAGTGAGCCAGCATAGTCGGTGTTTGTCAGGACAGCACAGTGCGAAACAGGGAACAGTAACGATCTGTAACGGTTACATTCTGAACTAAACACCACGCTAATTCTTTTCATTATTAAGTATAAACTGGGTAATAATTAAATTTCCCCCATGCCTCGGTTATAACTGCCCGCTCTGGGCCAAGACTGTAGGACGTGTTGAGCTTGATATGGGGGTAACGTTCAAACAGTGACACGTACCTGAAAGTCCTGGTCGTCAATCCCAAAGCGCTCTCGTAGGTTCCTGAAGACGAGCGGGCAGTATTCCTTAAATTTGAAATGGCTTGGCATGTTTTCCCTACAAAACAACAGACATTACGAAATGCGTGACCTTTAACCAGACACAATCAGAACCAAAAACCATAGCAACGGGGAGGGAGGCAGAGCCTCCTGTTTCACTAAGAACACCACTGCCGCGACACCCGTGTCGAAGAGGCCGGCCTGAGGACACTCACTTGTTGAACAGGTGGTTGTCCACCTTGATCTTGGAGTAGGCCTTAAAGTCGTCTGGCATAAGCATGATGGGAATCTGGATGTGACTGAGCTCGTTAATCTGGGGACAAGAAGAGAAAGCCTCGGATTAGCCTCATGCACACATGCTTCCTTCTGCGGTGGCCTCTCCAGGGCAAGGACTCTGCCCACGCACCGCCATGGCGTGGCACAACGTTGCCGCCCTGCATGGCCCGCCATCTCCGTCCTAATGCGACCTCAGAATCAATTAAGTGTGATGAGTTACATACCCGCGTCGCATTTAAAAACGTGAACACTGCTGCCGTTACAGCTTGTCACAGATTTGAGAATACAGAACACATCTGCTAATACAAAAAATAATTTAAAAAATTACATTTTTATATAGCATTTTTCTAAACACTCAGATGCTTTACAGAGCAAGTGAAGTGCAAAACCATAGAAACACGAGAAGAAAAAACTAAGAAAATCTGGTAAAAACTCAAAGCTATTACCTCACCAATAAACACTTCATCTTAAAAACACAACTGCAGCGTACAAAATTTTAACCTACGATGACTCTGCTCACGGAATCGCTTGCAACTCACTGAAAATAAGCAGCCATGTACAAAAACAGTGAGAAACATGCAGCGCTGCAGGGAAACACGACTTCTTCATGTCTGTACAAAGAAGTGAAAAAGAAACCTCAATACTGGCCAGGTCAACGGCACACCTGCACACCTGCGCACCTGCACACCTGAGCACAAATCCTACACCCATGGTTTGTCTACAGCACGCTGTCCATCGCCTCGCCCATAACCCTGAGCGATGCTCATCTGAAGCCCTAACGAGGTTTACACGTGACTCGCCAATTTCACCACAGTGCCCGCGGCACATCTGAAGGTGCAGGACAAGTGCTGTGCCAGGCCTGTGCTCATGCCAGCCCCTGATGGAAAGTCACGTGACTGGCACCAACGGGCACCCTGGTGGCAGACACAATGCCCGATGTGAGGGGACCGTGAGGGTCCCTGGCAGCGATGTCCCCACCAGACAAAGCACTGTGCAGAGGTGCCATCGCTCAGCAGCGGAGACAATTCCAGCAACCGCCCCCCCACGCCCAGCCCGGTCTCCCAGTCTGGCTACACCCCCTCTGATACAAAAGCCTTTATACTGTTATAACCAAGATGAAGCGCGCGAATCACAGAGCAGTATGCTCGGATATGTATGGGAGGCCCAATCAGCCTCAGCGAAGACCTCCTGCGTCACGTTTCTTGTTGGCAGCAGATGCGATCGAGTCAAGTGCTGCTGCACGGAACATAACGTTGAGAAAATATTTTAAAATTTTAACGAATGTGGCAGTTAACTACGTCTCCAGTCCCTCGGATCAATAACCTGCACCGAAACAGCAGGATGGGTTATATGGATAGGTTTAAAGCACGCACAGGCCTCACTCACTCACACACACACACACACACACACACACACATTCATTTTCTTTGACCCTCCTTTAACACTTAAACATTCCCATCTTGCATACATTCATTACGTTTACTTCAGCGCTGTACATGCGAGCGCATAAACAGCAGCTGGCACGACTGTTTCTGTCAGCGCATTTAGCTGCTCCGCTCAGGATCACGAAACGTTTTCCCACCGCCTCGGTGCTTTTGCACCGTTATTTGCGGTAATTAACATTGCCAAAGAGGTAGTTAGGAGTGACGAAGTTGGTACGGGCCCAAGTTTACCCAGAGCGCGTACTGAATGGTCTAGCTCTTTGGCAGCACTCTTGATGTTGCCCAGTTCTGTGTGAGGTAATCTAACCTACCCACAATCCCTCTCACCTTTGTCTTTAGTTTGTTTTGGATCACTAACAGCCAGTAACGGTGAGCTCTTGTAAGCCGCCTTCCTCAGAACTGACATTGTCAGCAGTCCTACTCCGTCTTGGTCCTCGGTGTAAATGGACTGGTTTTCACAGAACTTTAATTAAAAATTTGCGGTTAAATAAAACCACCAAGGGCAGGCGGCTGCTCTCAGCCCATGGAACGCGACTGAAAGTGTCCCAAACACACGCGTTCGTGGAAACAGGTGACGGGGACGGGTCGGTCACAAACGCCACTCAAACGCTCCTCCTGCTGCTCGGCACACAGGCCCGCAGACGCCAATTAGGCGTCTTCCGCGTGTTGCTGTTGAAGCAGAAAAGATCCATTCCCACATTAAATTAGCCAAAGCAGTCCAGACTGCCCCAAGGCAAATACTCAGAGGACAGAGACAGCTATCACCGTAAAAAAAATGAATAAATAAAAAATAAACTGCACAATTTATTTATTAGGATAAGAAAGATGACAGTACAGAACTGTGGGACACGCATGTTTGGCACTATAAGAAACGCGATCATTTCACTGAGCAGAAAAACGCACAAAGCGAATTCTGCCTGGGCTTTCAGTTTTGCAACACCACGCCGCTGTTGCTTTACTGCGCTTTCTTGGCAGTGTTTATCGATAGTGAAATCTGTAACGGGATTTGTTTCTTATGGGGAAAAACAAATGCTTGGATATAAAGCATGCACGAATTCTGTTCCACGGAGGAAGCTCTCTTGTTTACTTTCTGCTTATTTTGCCGTGCAAAAATGACCTGGTGACGCCACGGGGGGAACTGGAGGTCAAAGCTGGAGCTGCCCTTATGCCCTCAGCGTCAGGGCTGAGGCTGCCCTCCTGCCCTCCACAATCTCCTATGCCCGCTTACTTCCTCAGGGACGGCGACGCGGCACAGATGGCAGAAGACAAATGGCCTCGGTCCTGCATGGCGGCTCTGGAGCGACCTCTGACCCCGTGACAGACTGCAGTGCAGCGAGTCTCTGGCGGCAGGGCTGCAGCCTAGCATGCAGACAGCAAGCAAAAGCGGGGGTTACAGAAGGAGGGGGTCTGCTCTCCATCTCCTGCCCTCCACTGTTCAGGTTGTCATCCGTCATGCTGCCTTATCCCCCCCGGCGCTCACACAGCCAGACCTAAAGTGCGAGCCGACCTCCGACTGCTGAGCCCAGGGCTGTGTGAAACCGCAGTGCTGAGAGGTGCTGTGTTACTTTAAAAGGGAATCGTACCCCTCCTGGAAAAGGGCATATCACCAGTGCCCCTGGCAAACCTCCAAGCAAAGCAGAAATGTGAAGGCCCCTTTTCTTGTTAAGAAAACCAAGGCACTTCTGCTTTCTAGATGTTTTGTACACAATTAAGACCCACTCCATACAGGCGTGGACAGCGTGACCTGTGCACACACCGACTGCTGAACACACAGCACGTAACCAGGCAAGGAACGTGATGACCTTCACACTTCCGGACAACATTCCCTGTCATGTCAGTTCCTGCATGTCACCAACCTAGTAATGCCAGCGGACCTTGTTTCATAAAACACGGAACTCGCCGCACTTACACTGCACGTTTTGTTTATACACTGGAAATCGAAGCCACTGCCTGTGTCGCGCACCATGACAGCGTCAGCGAAAGCTGAGCCGAGCACAGTATCATGCCGCTGAGCTCGTCACGGACCTCGTTTCTGTTATTCCCGAACTGCAGCCAAGTGGTACAGCCCAGCAAGGTCAGCGGTGCCCCCTGCCCCATTCCCACAAGTGGTACAGCCCAGTGAGGTCAGCGGTGCCCCCTGCCCCATTCTCACAAGTGGTACAGCCCAGTGAGGTCAGCGGTCAGTGGTGAGTCTTGTGTCCTTCATGATGGCCTTCTCCACCGCACCCCTGCGCCCTCCCCCCTGCCTAGGTGCACATCTCCTGTTTTCCTACGGCCCGCCTGATCCCTCTGTGGGTGTGCTGACACATTTACATGCCCTTCTATTTCAGAGAACCTTCCTGTGGCTTCCATCTGTCTTCGCGCTGCCATCAGGAAGGAGGGCTGAGTGGGAAGGCCTCGGCATCAGCCCGGCGTTCCACAGAACGTGTTTCTCAGCGCGGCAGTAAGAGCACAGAACCCTTCGAACTGGCTGCAGCGGTAAGCGGCAGGCACCCTTAACTTTCCTTCTGAACACGTGCCGCGGAGCACACGCCGCCCGCTAAACAACCGACTGCAAACAGGAGCTCAACGTGCTGAAAGCAGCGGGAAACCGGCTCTCTCTCCTTAACGCTCCATGGAAGGGGCTGCGTCTACCCTGACATGGGGGGCTGGAGCTCAGAGCCCCACCCTGGGAAGGGTGCCCAGGTGCCATGCAGCATCAGCACGAACTCAGGTGTGTAAGTGCGTCAGAGCTACGCGCCCCCGTCCCACCGCGCAGCTTAAGTGGCAAAGGGATGCCAAGAGTGCCCGGGGGCGTGCGGACTCTGCCAGGTCCTGCAGCAGCTGAAGCCTATTGCGATTGCATCCCGCTGTCACCTACGTCAGGAGCACCGCCATGTTTCCATAATCTGATTTACGGTCTCAACATCAAACTCGGAACGGACTCGTTTTCTAGATTTTTGTGTGTTACCTGTAAATCTACCTGGCTGGTAAGTGGTCAGTGCCGTCACAATAAACACTAACTATCGGGAATTTTATTATACATGGAAGGGTCTGTTTGGGTGTACTGCATTTACAAACCTGGGCGTACAAGGCATTCCCTCCTGTCATTACAATGGAATCTCTTGCCATAAAAGACGATAATGTTCGTGTTTTAAACATTCATTTGGCATCAACGTTATCTTCAAATGTTTTGGTCCACGAAGAGGAAAAAAATAAAAACTCCACAGACGTATTAAATACAAACACTTTCACCCAAGTCTGTTTACCTCCTTTAAACGTGTTTTTCTTCAGGTTTTTGTGCGTTATTCATGCATCAACGCAAAAGCAAACATCCCTGCTACCGCTCATTCGCTCAAACAAACCACACCCAGTTTTTTACACATCCTGATAACAGAAGATGCTTTGGGCTCTTTTAAACTGCATTAAACAGATTGTCCTGAACCAGCCCCTAACACGTGACGGTCACTTTCACAGCAACCACAACAGCCAATAAAGACATTAGTGTTTTGCTACCATGTTGTGAAACTGTAGCTGTTAAACTTTTGCTGTGATATACTACTATCTGAGTCCTTCACATCATCTCTTTGTAGTAAAACCATGTTCACAACAAAGATGGCACAGAACGGATGAGGCCTGTAGAAAAACACACGTACTGGTTGGGGCTTCGTACGACCTGCTGTCTGCTGCTCAAAAAAAAAAAAAAAAAAAAAAAAACAAACTTTTAAAGGGAGCGGGTGGCAGTGAGAAACAGAACCAATTTAACACCCCCCTAGAGGAAGTGTGACTAAAAGCAGAAAAGGATCCCCGTGCAGCACAAACACGGAAAAAACACGTCACTCAGCGTACAAGGAAACTCCACGCCGGGAGCGATCTGCATAGCAACCAGGACGTGCAACGCAAACACGAGGAGACGTGAGCTACAGAGCACCTCAGGATCACCTCCGCACTAACACATCGGTAATCAACTCGTTTCAATCCCTGCTTTGTGCCCCAAGTTCCCGGGATAGGCTGCAGGCTCCCCATAACCCTACACGGGAGGAGTGGTTAGTCCCTGGGATAGGCTCCAGGCTCCCCACAACCCTACACGGGAGGAGTGGTTAGTCCCTGGGATAGGCTCTAGGCTCCCCACAACCCTACACGGGAGGAGTGGTTAGTCCCTGGGATAGGCTCCAGGCTCCCCACAACCCTACACGGGAGGAGTGGTTA
>JABJVR010000065.1:4697365-4710489 GCA_025773905.1 Chitala chitala
CAGGAAAGCATAAAGGAAAAGAGGCAGGCAAAAAAGAATTGGGATAGTAGGAGAGATGAGATCAGTAAGCAGGAGTAGAAGGAGACGCAGAACAAGGCAAAGAGAGAGGTGGCAAAGGCAAAGGAAAAGGCATATAATGAGCTGTATGAGAAGTTGAACACTAAGGCAGGAGAAAAGGACTGACTGGCCAGGCAAAGGGGTTGGGCTGGAAAGGATGTGCTACAGGTTAGGATGATAAAGGATGCTGAAGGGAAGGTGTTAACAAGTGAGGAGAGTGTGTTGAGAAGGTGGAAAGAGCACTTTGAGGATCTGATGAATGAAGAACATGGTAGAGAGTGTAGGTTAGATGAGGTGGAGACAATCAGTCAGAAAGTGAGGTGGATTAGTAGGAATGCAGTGCAAAGAGCAATGAAGAGGATGAGGAATGGAAAGGCTGTTGGCCCAGATGATATACCAGTGGCGGTATAGAAATGTTTAGGAGAGGCAGCAGTGGAGAGGTTAACCAGATTGTTTAACAACATTTTGAACAGTGAGAGGATGCCTGATGAATGGAGAAAAAAGGTGTGCTGGTTCCGATATTCAAGAACAAGGGAGATGCACAGAGCTGTAGCAACTACAGAGGAATAAAGTAGATCAGCCACACTATGGAGCTCTGGGAGAGAGTAGTGGAGGCTAGGCTGAGACCTGAGGTGATGATCAATGAGCAGCCATATGGGTTCATGCCAAGAAAAAGCACCACAGATGCGATGTTTGCTTTGAGAATATTGATGGAGAAGTACAGAGGAGGTCAGAAGGAGTTGCACTGTGTGTTTGTGGATGTAGAAAAAGCATACGACAGAGTGCCAAGAGAGGAGCTGTGGTACTGTATGAGGAAGTCGGAGTAACGGAGAAGTATGTGAGGGTGGTACAGGACATGTATGAGGACAGCATGGCAGCAGTGAGGTGTGCGGTAGGAAAGATGGACTGGTTCAAAGTGGAGGTGGGATTGCATCAAGGATCGGCTCTCAGCCCCTTCTTGTTTGCAATGGTGATAGACAGGTTGACAGATGAGGTCAGACAGGAGTCTCCATGGACTATGATGTTTGCAGATGACATTGTGATCTGTAGTGAAAGTAGAGAACAGGCAGAAATGAACCTGGACAGGTGGAGGTATGCACTGGAGAGAAGGGAAATGGTAGTCAGTAGGAGCAAGACAGAGTACACGTGTGTAAATGAGAGAGAGGGTGGTGGAATGTTGCAGGTGCAAGGAACAGAGGTAGCGAAGGTGAACGAGTTTAAATACTTAGGGTCAACCCTTCAAAGTAATGGGGAATGTAGTAGAGAAGTGAAGAAAAGAGTATAGGCAGGATGGAGTGGGTGGAGAAGAGTGTCAGGAGTGATCTGCAATAGATGGGTAGCTGCAAGAGTGAAAGGGAAGATTTACAGGACAGTAGTGAGACCAGCTATGTTGTATGGGCTGGAGACAGTGGCACTGACAAAGAGACAGGAGGCAGAGTTGGAGGTAGCAGAGTTGAAGATGCTGATGTTTTCACTGGGAGTGACGAGACTGGACAGAATTAAAAATGAGCATATTGGGGGGGCAGCACAGGTAGGACGGTTTGGAGACAAAGTGAGAGAAGCTAGACTTAGATGGTTTGGACTCGTGCAGAGGAGGGATACAGAGTATATAGGGAAAAGAAGGTCAGGATGGAGCTGCCAGGCAGGAGGAGAACAGGAAGGCCAAAGAGGAGGTTCATGGACGTAGTGAGGGAGGACATGAGAGAAGCTGGGGTGACAGAGGAAGCTGCATGGAGATGGATGATCCGCTGTGACGCCTCCTACAGGGAGCAACTGAGAGAGGAAGAAGAAGACTGAAGACTGTGCATATTGGTACATCTGGTCCAGCTGCTGTGGAACAAGGCTCTGTAACATAGCGAGTCTATTAAGCACTGAAGGACTGCTCCAGGGGCCTGTTTGTGATGTTTTCAGGTTTTCTTGTAATTCAGTGGTCCATTTAAACAATTCTACCTTGGTCACTTAACCAGTCCCTCTCCATTGCAATTAACTAAAATATTAAGGAGATACACATTTTGTTGATATTAAACTTACGTCCCATCGGATCTTTCTAAGTATTAAATGCACAGTGTACGTAATTGCAGGCATTAGAAATGGCCACAGTCTTCAAAGTGCTTCCATATTAAAAATAATTACACAGAGTGGCAAATTTCAATGCCACACACACACATCTGGTCTGGTGTTTGATAAAATAAATTTGTGCTTCAAAATTACACTAACTTCAGAGTCTTCCTCATTTCTTCCTCATAAATTCAGTACTGCTGGAACTAGGAAGACTTGTGCATTAGAATCCATTTAATTAAATGGCCCAACATTAATTTTTCTGGGTTAATGCCTGCGAAGTTGTAATAAAGGGAATAATGTATGAGTTTCTAATGACTATCCCAAATGATTCTTTTTTTTTTTTTTTTTTTTCATTTCACCAAGACGGGAAACAAAGGAAGTGAATTATTAATAATTATCCACACTAATTTAATTTTTAGCTGTGGTCTGGTAATATTTACATAAACTCCAGTTTTGAGCTGATAAATGTAAGTATTGCCTCTTTGATGAAATGACTTTGTAAATGGATCACAGTAATTGAATCATTTGGAGTCGGCTCTCACGTTGGCCTCAGATTATTATTTTATTATTAATTATTATCGATATTATTAATAAGACGTTTTAGACAAAAATAGTTTCACGTGTTGCAGTTGTTTATATCCTCTTAGCAGGCAATGCCATGTTGGTCTAACTGAACGTAGTTCTCTTCCTAACAGGGGTCGCTGGGTTTTTTTTAAAACACGTCAATTCAATCCAGTTAATTTTTATATAGCGCCTTTTACAATAATGTGCCTCAAAGCAGTTCACGAAAGAAATCGCAAATGTTAGAACGCTATAGCGATAGTTCAGTGGAAGGTCCAGTTATATAAACTGGATCTTTAGAAATTGAGCTTTAATATGCATCGATGACATATTTGCCAAGCATCTGAATCACTTCAGGAATTATTGCCAATTCTTAAAATAATGCCAATTATTATTTATATTAAGGCAAATAACGGGGCATTTGAAATCATACTGGAGTACACCTATTTTTGCATGCTTTTAAAATATTGCCACTCTCCATGTAATGTACGTCCTGCACATATCTTACCGTATGACAGACCTAATACCTATTCATAGCGCTTATATGCATTTATTCATTTAGCAGATGTTTTATATGGCGGGGAGAGAGTTTGATAACCTTCCACCGAAATTGCACAGCAAGCACCAATTTTGACCATTAAAATCGGACTGAAAATAGAGACTCACTTTTGGATCCTGCATTTTCAGTGAAATTAACCGATCTAACGAGTTTCACGCTTGCATTGTAGGGGCGGTTACATGCGAGTGACGGGTTATGCCCGATGAACTGGCATAACTTATTAAACATGTTCTCGACCGTTTTTTTATTTATTTTGGACAACTAGCGGTATTAAAGAGGAGGGTATGCAATTTTCAAGGGCATTTAATGAGTGTATGAAAGCATCCCACTGGGTAACAGCGCGCATCCTGCACGCAGCATTATCACCAGCTGCCTGATCCTGGATGCATTACAGCCGTATGACACCGAGACCCGAACACTGATGCAGTCGCCATTATTTACCTTAAATTGAAGGAAACACCGACATTAAACGGTTTCTTGGCTTTGAGCCCCGTAACTATAACGTCCCTGTCCCTTTAACGGCTCAGACAAAACGCCCATATGATCCCCCAGCTCCAATCACCAGGTCCTCCTGCAAAGACAGCCTCTGCATTTTTGTCTTTTTCTAAACGCTAACATGGCGAAAAAAGGACCGATGTGAAGAATAAAAGAGGCATAAGAAATGTGAAAATAAAGCATTAACATTTTTAATGGAGACGAGACGTGCGGCAGAGGAGAAGGGGAACACAGACTCCTTCGCACCAGAAAACCGTGGATCAAAATGGTAGAGCGCTGCATTTTTTTCCTGTTTATTTTCTTTTACCTTTTGATCTTTGCAAATTTGGGCTAGTTAGGCCCTTGAAACTTACCTGAAATTACGTCCAGGGTATTATTGTAGAATCGACATTCCGTGACGCTGGACATGTCAGCTTCAGTGGAGCATGTGTTAGTGTGTGATGAAGTTTACAACTTGCATTGCGCTGAGACGCACATAAAAGCGTCTGATTAAGGATCCGATCTCAGTTTGGCCATCAGTGCTGCAATAGTTAAATTCCTTCATGTTGTGATGCTTAAGCAGAACGAAGGTCGTGACCCGTGCATTTCGGTGCATGCTCTTTTTGCAGATTAAACTTGGCCGATTTAGTTTGCATTATTATTTTGATTCTGTGGGTCGCTTTTCTGAATATTTTACATGTGCAAAAATGCGAACTTGCACAGAATTGAGCTTTTAACGGGACTTGAACCCTGGTGGTCGGCTGCGGACTGTCATCTCAGCCCATCTGACTGGCGACAGCAACGCGACGCCTCTTGGCGTTTGCTTGGTCTGAGCATGAAACAATGTGTCAAATTACAGACCTGCAGGAGATCGGGCTGTCTGCACCGTCACCACCTCAGCAAGCAGTCTTTTTAAACATATTAAAGGGAAATGCACCCCGTCGTTTAGTGCAATAATTTTTTTAGAGCTTTCTAAAATGCTTGTACTCCACGCACTTGTCAAGTCTCTGATGGTCTGCACTGAACTCCGAAAAGGCGTAGTCTGGTGCGTTTGGAGTCTTTCTCATGCAACTTTCTGTACGTTTTGGTGAATGGAGTGTGTGCGTCGTACGCTGGGTGTGATAACGAACGCTAACCGCTGCTTAATGGCCCGTGTCTTGACAAATGTCGTCCCAGTTTAGTTTGGAGTCCAGTGATCCAACCCGTGACCTCTGTGGCTTATGTGTTCTTTGGCGTTAGTTTCCCAGAGCGCCCAGTACTGCATCTGGAAGCCATAATGGGCCAGCCAGAAGTTGATGTATGTTAAATGACCTTAGTATAGGAATGGAGTTGGAAAGAGAGAAACAGCATCTTGGCCATGAGGGTGCCTTTACAAGCTCTGTTAGCAATGGCTTGGGTATAGAAAGAGCATTGTGAAATCGTGTGCTTTGCCGTGACTGAAATGAACGCATAACTTGGAAGGAAACAATAGAAACTCAGTCGCTTTCTTACGTGCACCTTCCTCTTGCTGGAACTGTAGATACACCGCTGGCTCATTTGTGTTAAGGTTCTTGTTGTGAATGGTGTCAGCGTTGGAGTTAACCAGGCGAAAGTTGATTGACCTTCACAGCCGCCTTCTCAGGCCTGTCACACGACTTTTGTAGGAAGACCTGGTGTATTTCTGACCTGACCAGCCAGCGAGGCACTGCAGTGTTACCGCTGTGCAGCGTTTGTAGTACCGCTGTCCTGTGGGTGACTCGTTTCAAATGGAGCAATTTGGAATTCTAATCAGATGACACCACGTTTGCCAAAACCAATTTCTACAGGACGGCAATCACAGGCACATGATTGGGGCTGCTCTTCTACGCCTGCGCCTCTGAAAATTGCAGGGAATCATGTTGCTGTTCTTATGTTCCATTATCGCTCCTTTTCATAACGGAGCTCAGAATCCTCGCTAGGATACACGTGCTGGTGTGGAATCAGGGTAATTCACTTATGTGTGCTTATGAACCCCATTCGAAGAAGGGAGGTAGTTGCTCAGGTCACCCCAGGACATTTCGGGGGAGTGGAGGGGGGGAGAGGAATTTGCAGATGGGTGACACAGCAGAACAGTTTTGCATGCCTTTCACATCTGGAACCTCGAGTTCACTCTCAGGTCAGCGTGCGAGTACAGACAGCTCACGGGGCTGGATCAGCAACCTGTGGCCACTGTTACTCGGGGAGTTAAACCCTGTCCGTTTCATCACATGAAAAGCCGAACTGAAGGAAGGGATTTTTTCCTTCTTGTTTTGGTTCTTCATCTGGTGTGTAGATCTCAGTAGCTAGGTTACCTCACTCACCCCAAGTCCTAAGATCATGTTTAGTCTGGATGTTTCACACAACTGCTTCACCCATATGTTTCTGATACGGTCTTTTGTGTTTCTGATTAAGTTTGTGTCCGTGAGCTCAGCACAACTGCAGTCTGAAATAAATAGTATAGATGTGACGGTCTGAACTGCCCTTTACAGGACAAGGTTCTGCTTTTTCCTGGAATGCATGTTAACTTTACTGGAGAGATTCACTCCTGGGACTTGAACCAATAACCTTTAACTGTGTCATTAATGGACATGCCACTGATCTCAGTGTATTGTAATAGGAAATTCAATATTACTGATTATTATTGATTATTGAATTGTATCTGTAATTGAGCTGATTTAAGGTGGCACAGGATTACACAGCGATGTGCTCAGACTGAAATTGAATTAGTTAGTCCTACCTTAGGTGCAGGGAGGTTAAATATTTTTTGACAATTAAAAAAATTTATTAATGCGTAAAGGCCACCTCACAAAAATAGCATTGACATTCTACCTAAGTTATTTCCTCGAGGTCAATCGGTCATTGACATTAACTATATATTAATTTAATTGTTGGACCCTTTAGTTTGTTACACGTTTTTAACGTGTGGCAAAACGGTGATGAAAGTCAAATGGAGACGGCTCCTTACTTCTGCGCAGTATAATCAGTCTGTTAAATGTTTTTCTAATGTCTGATTATCCTTGGAGGTGCTAAGATGAGGTTTGCTTTCTGTGTCTGCGTCTGGAAGCTCCAGCAGCTGCTGAAGCAGTTCTGGGTAACGTCACGTGGCCTGGGAACGTGTCTCTCTGTTTCACATCGCCCTTCAGCCGACGTTTTTCTCTACGTGTGTGTGTGCGTGTGTTGAAGTAGCACAAAACGGTCACTTTTCTGCTTGATCGTAAATGTAACGTATAAGAAGATTTATTTTTGGAAATAAGAGTTTACGTGTACAAAAAAAGCAAAGTTTGACCAAGCTTTCTGTGAAAAAGAAAGAAAAAACTGTACTTGTAAGTATGTGGGGGAAAAACATCATCGTCTGCTCAACAAAACCACATAACCCCCCCCCCATTCGAGAAAATCACCGATGCCCACTGACCCCAATGAACACCTTAACAATTTTATGGTTTTCAGCTTTTTTTGGGACATATTTACCCCTGGGAACATAAAACAGGAGCTCATAGTGACCACCACAGCAGATGCAGTATTACCGTTGTCACGGCTGGGCCGGCTGCACTCTGTCAAGCTTTTGAAGTATCATGTGTCGTACAGTCCAACAAAGTAAAGTCAGACTGATTTTCCAGAAATCCATTACAGCGATCGGCAAATGGACTGAGCTGAATGTTAAAACAACTTTGAGTTGTATGGGTGTAACTGCTCTGTGTAGCTCTTGGGCAGGCTAAGGGTGCCAGTTTGAAAAACAGTACAAGAATAGCGAGGTTTCTGCTTTGGTTTGAGTTTTTCAATGTTCCTAGGCAGAAGATGGTAAAGTAGGTCAGAAGAAGTATACAGACTGAACGTCACCCTCTCATGTACGTTCCTTTTGAGATCAGCTCGTTATGCAGCTATAAACCATGACATAACTGAGAACACAGACTGAGGTTTGGAGCACAGTTAGGCTCTTTGAGGGACGTGGCTGGATGGTTACCGTGATACCTGAGCCTGTGGGTTGGTGTGTCAGGTCCGATCTTCTGCTCTTTGGTCTGAGAAGCCTCTAGTGATACTGGCACTACCTCTGAGTGTGCTCAGATGTTCTGAAGGACTTTCCTCATTACCAAAAAAGATTTATGGGCAGTTCTTGTTAAAACAAGGGCATTAGTGGTTTGTGTTATTTCAGCTGACTGTTTGACTTGAAGAAAAGGAGGTGCTAGGTTATTTTTCCATTTCCTTTCTGCTGCGTACCCGCACGTCTGCATGTGGATGCTCTGCATTCTCACTCGGATAAGGAAACCTGAACTCTGACGTTCCCCATTCGGTCCAACGAACGTTCACTTTGGGCTTCAGTGCAGACTGCTTTTGGACGAAGTCGTGGTCCACGTTTTTTTCCTCCTTTTTCCTCTCCCCCAGAAGTGAGCCCCAGTCAGATAGAGCCAAACAGCATATATCCTTGTTATGGTGGCCCAGTCAGCATCTTCAAATCCCCATATGAATATTTTTAGTCTTGTAGAACAAGCTCTGTACAGGATTGGATAGATAATATTAGCCGGTAATTTTCATATATTGTGACAGATTGCTGGTATGCAGACTGCTTTGAATTGATAATTATCCCGCTTATTTCCAGGGAATGGATAAGGGCATTACTGGACAACGGTAATTAGGATCTTTTTACGTTGTGGTGTTCTGCTGCAGTGCTACAGTAATGCCAGTGGCCATTACAAGGGCCATATCTTAGCTACGTCATTTTACAAACTTTTAAATTTAAAAGAAAGGAGCGACGCCCGTAATACGAAGCCAGTGGAAACGTTCTCTTAAATGGAGACGATAACTGGGTTTTTGTTAAAGCCAGGTTTTAAGAAATTTGATGCAGTCCAATGGATGTAGTTTCAGGGCATGTTAACTGTAGATCAGGATGTTAAAACCCTGACGCTGCCTTCAAGGTATATAGGAAGATCCACTAACCACCGTTTCTGGCTGGAATAGAGAGCGAAAGGTGCAGAGGGTCCTGAGATCACCGCGTGGTCTTCTTGGTTGAACAGTCCTGTAAATCCCACACATTTGTTGTCACTCGAGTTCCGTTATAAGGAGTGGAAGGTGGCATTAGGCTGATGTGTGGCACATGTGCCTGCAGTGCTCCACTAATGGAGTCTGTCAGTATTTGTAACAGTTCAGTTGGCCTGTTGCAGGAGGCATCATGCTTGAAGCTTGTGGAATTACCTGGCGACGCATTAGTATTCCGAAAGGATTTGAAGGAGTTGCACTTGGGGCAGTTTCTCCATCACACCATGATACCGACACCAGAAGATGTTCCAGCCCCAACATCCACTCTTAATTTGGTTCTTGCGTTTAACCCGAAATTATTTATGTTGATGACTTGATGAGTTTCCAGTGTTGAGTTGCATTAATTGCAGGACGATTTTCTGCTACCGTGGGCTGTGCATAGTAATTATTGTGCACATGATGGAGTAGGTGCCGTATAGGAAGGGGGTGTTTCAAAAGAACGTGGTCTGAACCCCATCGGTCTTCATTTTACAATTCAGTCTGTTCTCTGTAAAGGCAACCTTTTTGCTCCAATTTATGACTGACATGCAGCACTGAATTAATTACTGAACTGGAACTGTTAATGAGGTTAGCCAAGCATTTCAGTCACGTCAAAGGACAGTTTTGCATGAATTAAGAGCGTTTGGTTGTGATGACACCTTCCCCAGCTGACATCCTGTAATGTGTTGAGACCTCAAATAACCAAGAGTCGGTTTCAGAGGGAACAGGACGGAGACTGTTCATAGAGATGAATAACGACAGACCATGCAAGGCATAGTTATTTAAATGATGTAGACCAAATGGACCCATTTCCAAGTAGCTCAGCTACTGCAAAGCTTTACGAGATGTTAGTCTATCTTAACCAAGGAAATATTTCTAGATGATTGTCACCCAGGACTGGGAGATAAACCTGTCGGGTTAGCCTGACGCCACTTCCTGCTGGAGTTGTTGGTATTAGGTTTGTCGCATCAAATTGACCTTTGACTGCTGTGATGTTTATTGTCTCGGCTTTTCCCAGATCCTCCTCTTCTCTTCTTTATGCCAGATGAAAGGTGTGTACTTGAGGAATTGGTGTGTATGCGCCTGGTTTTCAGTGGCCTACAGAGGACGTGAATGATAAAAAGGTTAGAATGATTCATTATAATCCGCTGAGAAGATGATGCTGTGGCGGGGGTGTGTGTGTGGGGGGGGTGTTCCAAGGGCCTCCAAACGAGTTGAGACAGAGTTACTTGAGGACATAGAATATGCTGTGATTACCAAACGAAGCCAAATCGCATTCGCTCTGGAGTCAGATGATCAACCGCTTGGCCAGGGTAACCGAGGACATGTCCTTTATGGCAGTGCTGTGAGCCAAGGGCTCCAGGCAGAGTTTTTGGGGTCCTGAGGATATAAGGGAAGGTGATTTATGAGATGGATTAATTTTTCAGCAAGGAATGGACAAGCTGTAAGGAATCATGCCAAATCGTGTCCCCTGATTATTTCCTTCGATGTGTCAGTAACATTTTTAGCATGCATGTTCTTTCTGGGGATGAAGCGGCTCGGTGGCTGGCCGTGTGCTCTGCCCTTGCCTCAGAACTTGAGAGTACACAGTAGACCCTGGTCTCTTACTGATGGAGGTTCCTGAGGGACCTCAGGCTCACCTTGGACTTTGCTCTACCACAACACTGGTAGCTACTGGGGGTGGAGTCGAATGTGAATACGACATTTGGCAAAGCGCAGACAGTGGATTTTCATCGGTATTTATTTACATTTATTCATTTAGTAGATGCTTTTACCCAAAGCGACTTACAACATTTCACATACATGTTATGGTGAGCTAGTGCTGAGTGTCCTGCTCAAGGACACACCTGGTGGCTGGGCTGGGATTTGAACCCAGAGACTTCCACATCCCAGCCTGATGTTCTACCCACTGAGCCACCAGGCCAGTTTTGTTTTGTTTTGTTTTGGGGGGGAGTTGAAATGGCTGGTGTTCCTCGTATCTGTGAGTGAGCGCATCGAATGTTTGTGCCCCGGTAGCATAGGCTGAAAAGCAGCTACACTCCCTCATTATTATGTAACTAATCTGTAGTATATTACGGTCACTGTTAAAAAATTATGGTCATTATTATTATTATTATTATTATTATTATTATTATTATTATTATTATTATTTTGGTGAAGATGCTGAGGTTTTCACTGGGAGTGATGAGGTTGGACAGAATTAAAAACAAGCATATTAGGGGGACAGCACAGGTAGGACGGTTCAGAGACAAAGTGAGACAAGTGAGACTTAGATGGTTTGGACACGTGTAGAGGAGGGATACAGAGTATATAGGGAAAAGAATGCTGAGGATGGAGGTGCCAGACAGGAGGAGAAGAGGAGGCCAAAGAGGAGGTTCATGGATGTAGTGAGGGAGGACATGAGAAAGGTTGGGGTGACAGAGGAAGCTGCAGAGAACAGGTTGGCATGGAGAAGCATGATCTACTGTGGCGCCCCCTAGAGGGAGCAGCCGGAAGAGAAAGATGATTATTGTCTTTTAATCTTAACTGCTTTGCTGAGGAAGTGTTTTGTGTGTCTTTTGTTTTCCTGTTGGACATGATACAGTCAGTGTGGTTTGTTCGAGCAGGAGGGGGGTTACCCATGTTAGCTCTGCCACTGTAGTTACCAGCTAGCTTATCTGCCCACGGCGCTCGCTGCTCACTGACTAAAGTTTATTGTTGGCATATGGTATTTGAGAGAGAACAGTTTTGTTTGTAATTTTTATTTAGTTTTTTTGTTTGTTTATATTCTCTGTTCAGCATCCTCTGTCAGGGTGGGTTGTGGGGGGGGGTTACTGAGTTCACATAGGCACGTTCGTTAGAGTTTATTCGTTTGAGTGCAGTAAGTGGAAAAAACCAAATGTTTGTACAATAATTTTTTCAGTTTATACCGTTTATGCTTGTGCATGTTTCTGCTGGGTGTATGAGAACCATAAACCAGTATTACATTACAGAAATGCTTACATGACTTTAATAATTTAAAATTAAAGTGTAATAAAACAAAAAACAAGAATGCTATGCCTACTTTCACTTTTATTCAAATACAAATAATTCTGCTGTTTCAACTGTTACTGGGTCTTGTGCGTATCCGTGGTAGCGGCCATCATGGCAGGGGTCTGTCTAACGGACTGCCTGCGGTGATTCAGGTTTCCTTTGACATGTTCTGACAGATTGATTATGTGACTCAGGCACTGCTGTCTGTATTTATTAGACATTTTATTTTTAAAATAACGCCCGTTTTGTGGTGTTTCCACACAGAAAAGTCTGCCATCTGTTGTGCATCAGCGTAAATCATAGTCCATGAGACTTTTGTCCCTGCCCTGCCCGTCACTGTAGCGGCCGGGCTGTGTGTGACGCGTGTTCACGTACACTCGGGGAACTTGAGGCCTGTAGGTGTCTCGGTGACTAACGTGGTGTGTGTCCACATGTGCTTTCCCTGCCGCTCATTCAGCAAAGGCTCGACTCCACCTCACGCGGGGTTTCCTGTAGCTCTGAGAACCGGCCTCATGTGGCCCGGTGACTCAGACGGCCACCGGCGTCTCGTGTTGCATAACTAACCCAGGATGTAAACTGACCTACTAAAATAGCCCCTGTCCCACAACTGTGTGTGTGTGAGCGGCGTGCCGGTGTGCCACAGTGACTAAAAGGTCTTTGGATGAATGTGTAGATAGAACAGATGTTGGCTTTAGGATAAATGAAATCTCTGATCCTTTTGGCAGGATGTTTCTAATTGAGCTGTAAATGGCACGTCCCAGTTTGGCCCGATTCTGTAATGGGATGTGTGTGAGGTGAGCGGTGATGCACACTCTGCGTTTCACTGCGCTTTTTTGAGTCACTAACACATGCTGTACTTTTTCTCAGTTTAGCTTATTGTTCAAAGTTCTCCTTTTGTTTTAAGTGAGTATTTTTATAACCTTACGTGTGATATTTAATGTTTATAGAGGCTTTAGATGATGGGAATTGGTAAAAAATTAAAACGATTAAGTTTAAAATTACTCAAAATATTGATATGTAATGCCATTATTGTTCTGACTTTGGTTCAGATCACAGTGATGTTGACTACAGTTATGCTGTGAAAGGCCATGATTACAGTATGCTTTTAAAATAGTTTTAGCTTAACCCTTTTTTTTTTTCTTGCTGCCCCTCCCTTCCTGCCTCGTTCCTGCCCCGGAAGAGTCGCGCCCGGGGCTTCAGCTGGACTTGAAATATTTAGTCTGCTCTGACCCTGCAGGGTACTGCAGTTCAGGAGAGACTCTCTCCAGCCTGTGGTCGTTGGCTATTAAGTTTAAGAAGCGACAGATGCTTCCCAGGTTGGGGGGGGGGGGGGGGGGGGGGGTGGGGGGGGGGGGGGGGGGGGGGGGGTGGGGGGGGGGGGGGGGGGGGGGGG
>JABJVR010000065.1:4723836-4738177 GCA_025773905.1 Chitala chitala
GTGTGTGTGTGTGTGTGTGTGTGTGTGTGTGTGTGTGTGTGTGTGTGTGTGTGTGTGTGTGTGTGTGAGAGAGAGACGTTTGCATGCAGCGATATCACAGATTTTGTCCGTTGTTATGAACTCCCATGTCTGAATAACCATGACGTAAGTGTGTCTCTCTGTGTGTGTGTGTGTGTGTGTGTGAAGTTATGCACATCGGTTTATAGCATTATTTTCCTGTTGCTGTGGAATGTAGAAACACTACAGTAATGGCTGTTGACACGTGGTGCTTCATGGTCCTTTATTTTTAAATGTTACTTATTTTTTTGCTTGACAAACATGTCCATAGTTTTTCAGTGCACTGATTTTGTAAATTTTAAAAAGGGGGGGAAAAAAGGGTTTCTCCTTCAGATGAAGCTCACAGGAGCTCGTGTGGTTGGCCAGTTCCTTTACCCTGCAGCGTCGAGGGGCGAGGGGGTGTTGCATATTTTCTAAGGGTCCCCTAAACATCACAGAAAGGTGACGTCGCTGCTCGTACCGGATTGAATCGTGACAGACAGATGTAATCGGCACGCCTGTTCCTCCTGTGCTCTTCCCAAAACGAACTGAAAGCTAAGAAGGACCCTGGGTGTGGCGGGTTTTGAGGTGACTCGGCTGAGATAACACTCGAGAGAAAACGGAGGGATGGGGTCTGAATCGGAGTCCGGTGCCTGGAATTTGGCAGCTGTGTGTGGAATCCTGTGCTCTCACTCCTGCTGTTCAGAGCCAGGGTAGGTTTACAGCACTGCACTCTCTACTGCAGGCATCTTGATGTAAATCTAAAAAGCTCTTTGTTCACAGAAATGAAGCAAACCAAGTCTGAGCTCTTACCTGTCTGAGCCTTATATACTAAATATGTTTATGTTTCCTGACGTGGCACGTTGAGGCTCCATACTCAGTGTGCTGTAATGTAACGAAGTAAAAGCAATTTGTTACAGTACTTAAGTATTTTCGGGGAGTATCTGTAATTTAGTTTTTAAACTTCCGTTGACTGATATCTCCAAGATATGCACCCCCTTCTTCGGTGTGAAGGATTTGTCAAATCGATTGGAGGTTCTCCTGTTCTTGCCAAAAAGCACTGAAACTCTGGCATTTAAAGACTCCCAGTCAAACGTCAAGGAACATGCATATGTTTTTTGTTTAAATTTCACTACAACATAATTAGGTATTAAGATTGCTGTTTTTTTAACGAGACGCATCTACCTTTACTTTCAATACTTAGTACGTTAAAAAGAATAAAAAGTACATTTATTCAGAAACTACTTTTGATACTAAAATACAGTTAAGTTACTTTCACACTTTCACTTAAGTAATATTACAATGAATGACTTTGACTTCAGATATTTTACTATAAACTTGTGTGTGGCTTCCAGGTACTTTATACAACACTGCTCAAAGGCTCTACCAGGCCTGGCACACTTGTGCCCTAAGAGAACCTGGTTAAAAATGCCCTCTCTTATCTCAACAGCATCTCCTGGCTCAGAATAATGTCTTCTGCTGAACTTTCATCTTCATGAATGTCCAGAAAAAAAGGTCTTTTTCTGGCTTGTTCTGTAACGAGTAACTCTTATTCAGTTAGGGTTATTAATGAGCTTTACCAGAAAACGTTTCCTATGTACAGTACAGATGCACTGGCTCTAATCTTAAAGTAGTGTTAAATTCACTTAAAACCAAAAGGACAAGGCAGTAGACCCCTACACTGTAGTCCAGGTCCACTGAATTTTATTAATCTTTTAAGACTTTGCACTTGCAATGTTTTGCCACTTGGTGAACATTGTGTTGGTTTGTACATCTGATAATACTTGATACACTGTCAGCAAGAAAGGAACCAACGGCGTTTCTGTCTTTATTCTGTTGGCAAACACTTATGCAAAACAGAAAAAGTTGCCTAGTAAACTTGCTTTCTCCAATTTCCATCATGCCAAGTGTGAAAATAATGTTGACGCTAAACTTTGGACACCTGTTTATAGTTTGTATTCATATAGGTGTTGTTTACGTTCACGGCCGTTACAGGGCGTTGCCAGGAGGTCAGTGGATGGGAATTGTGAGCAGCTGAGCTGTTCACATGGAAACGAAAGACGAGAGTGACGTGCGTGGCATCGTCTTTCAGCCGAGCGCAACTCAGCGCTCATCTCGAAGGGACTTAAGGGCTGAGTGTGCTAAGGTCTGTGCAACACCCCCTCCAGCACTTTGGGAAATAGCAGGCAGGTTCTGATATTTTTGGGGGGGTGCAGCACCCATCTCCCTTTGGTGCTTCAGAAAAAGGAACTGATTTACAGAGAAGTGTGTCGCTCAAGGAAGCTTCTGAGGCTCTCTTTGGAGACAGTTTATTTTTCCCCAGTCTGAGTAGACTTAGACTGCACGTTTGGAAAGGGGCTTCGTGTTTTATTAGCTTGTATTAACTTATGGGATGGGTACAAGCTGACGGTGTTTGGTTTTTCAATGTGAAAATGGCTGTTGATGGTGTTTCACTATGTGGAAGATGGTAGATGAAGTTCCATGCAATTCTGATTAACCCTGGCCTGATATTTCAGGATGAATGTTGTTCCGTAACACAGAACACACACGTTTAACGTGTTTAGTAAATGGTGGAATTATCGTACCAAAGTAAATTATTCCTGCTTACACCGTAGAAGGAAATGACACATCTGTCGCATGTCGTAGCGTTTGGGGTGAAAGTCGCTGCATTCCACAAGGAAAGAACGTAGTAACTGATCAGCCAAAGTGTCACTAAATATTAGTTTTCTGTGCATATAAAGTGTTTACATAGCAACCTGTCTCTAATACATTTATATATTTAAATTTATGTCAGTGTCAGTGTTTAAAGCGCATTTAGTTACAATGCTGCTGTCCAAAGTGCGGCATGGTGAGAGGTGTAGCAAGAACACATGCATAATAATGCAACAGAGCAGAGTAAAACTGACCGCCGGATAAAACAATAACACAAACACTGCAGTAAAATAAAGTGCATAAAATTGGTGAATTAAACATGTCTAAAATAACAAGATCACGACATTAAAAGCCAAAGAAAATTTTAAGTCTTGAGGTGAGATTTAAGTAATGAAGGGGGGGGGGGGGGCCCGGGGCCTGGCTCAGCCCGGCCCGGGTGTAAAGCAGCAGCAGCTCGTTCCACAGTCTGGGTGCTGCCCTTACTATTGCTGTGAAGCATATTGCGATTTTAGCTCTCGCTGCAATTTCTTTTGTTTTTACTATATAAAAAAAGTCCATAGTGTTAAAATTCTGAGCAAGCCTTTTTTTTTTTTTTTTGCCTAAGTATAAGGAAGTTAAAAGATAGCCATCTCTTATGTTTGCTTGCCGATTTTACCTTCTTGAAATGGCTCCCTTTTGGTAGAGCCAGCTGCCTGTTTTCTGTCACTCGGTTATAAATAATCGATGTAGCGTGTCCTGAGTGAGAGGAAAGCCCCGGGATTTACACGTCACTCTCCAAAGCAAGAACAGCAGCTCATCGTTGAAATTGGACTCTTCATTACAGTTCCACATGTTAAGCACACCTTGCTTACTTTCTTGTGTGTGTGTGTGTGTGTGTGTGTGTGTGTGTGTGTGTGTGTGTGTGTGTGTGTGTGTGTGTGTGTGGACCAAGAGGATGAAATGGCATGCGTGATGGTCTCAGTGAGGCAGAGCCGCACTGTCGTGCCGAATGACATTCAGATGACCTTGATAATGAGCTGCATAATTAAATTGAAGGCTTAAGGTAAAGGTTCTTCCCAGGGTGGCTGATTCCTTTAGACCTCAGACAAAACCTTCATATTCATGAAGGACATATGCTCATGAATTATTTGAAGACATTATAGAAGTATGATGGAAAAACATGGCAGTTTCACAAAACTTTATTACTCTATTTTTTAGGTGCTGTGGTCATAGTAAGGGCTGTTATATTTTGCACACGTTATTACTGTATCTTCGCACGTTTGCAGAACGTATTTTGGGATTTTTATTTTTGGAGCAGTACAGTACAGCACTAAACAAACACACAGGCATTTCTGTCCTTGTCTGTGCATGTTTGCTAGTGCGAAACGTAAACACTAGACCCTTCTGGGCCGACCCTTGGTCTGCATCAGTGCTCCTTTGAAAGGATGGTGTTGCGATTTAGATTCTGAGTTGTTGTAGATGATGGTGATTAGTGCTTCAGGTTGATGAGGGTTTTTTTTTTTTTTAGAAAAGCTGACAGCGAAGCCTTTAATACTTTGTGCTAATGGTTTGCTTTTATGTCACCGCAGCCCCCGTTCTCAAGAAAGCATTCCTACGTCTCCGTCGGAGAGCAACGGTATCCAAGGCGATGTGTGCTGTATTAATTACTGTAAAACAGTTGTTAATGGACACATTAACTGCCTGTCTGTCCATCCTGAAGTAATTTTTCCGTGCCGCCCCCCCACAGCTGATAGTGGAAAAGACGACGGACTACCCTTCCGCGGAGTTTTCACTGGTAGAGGATGTCGCGCTCCACTTCACGTGTTTGATGGACAGACTGAACGAGCAGCGTCTCTTTCAGCCCGACCTCTGTGACGTGGACATCGTGCTGGTGCGCCACAAGGACACGTTCCAGGCCCACAAGGGCGTCCTGGCAGCCTACAGCCAGTTCTTCCACACACTCTTCACGCAGAACAAGCGTCTCCAGCGCGTGGAGCTGTCCCTGGAGGCGCTCACGTCGCGAGGCCTGCAGCAGATCCTCAACTTCATCTACACGTCCAAGCTGCTGGTGAACGCCTGCAATGTGGAGGACGTGCTGAATGCTGCCTCCGTGCTGCAGATGAGCGACATCGCCAGCTCCTGCCGCGAGCTCATCAGCAGCCATTCGCTGGCGCTCGGGGCCGGCGTGTCCGAGGCGGACGGCCGGGGGGGTGCCCCCCCCCAGTTGTACCGGGAGATAAAGCAGGAGCTGGACCCGCCTCACGCCAAGCTGTATGCCAGAGAGGGCAACAGCCCCTACTCTGTACGTGTGGAGGACGCGGCTGGTAAACTGCACCCCGTCACCATCCAAGCCAAGCAATACTTCAAGAAGGAGGAGGGCATGGACGGAGGGGCGGGACGGCTGTGCAAGATCGAGGGCGTAGTCCAAGACGTGGAGGCCCCGGATGGCCAGGTGTCATTCAACCAGGAGCAGATCATTGTGGAGGTTAACCTCAACAACCAAACTCTGAACGTGTCCAAGGGCTCGGACGGGAAGCCGTCTTCCAACGAGGCCACGGCCATGCTGGCCCGGAGCCGTGGCAAAGAGATGGATGCTGTGCAGGAAAAGGAGGGAGAGGAAGAGGAGGGCAATGAGGAGGAAGACGAGGAGGAGAATGAGGAGGAAGACGAGGAGGAAGACCTGGAGGAGGAGGAAGATGACGAGGACCAGAGTGAGGAAGAGGACCTGGTGGTGTCCAGTGAGGAAGAAGATGAGGAGTTGGCAGGCGAGGACGGGCAAGACGTTGCCGAGGCGAAGTTTGAGCAGCCCCGTCGGCAAACCAGAGCTTCTAGAGGAGTGGAGCCGCTGATCTCTGTTCAGCAGACTCTGGACATCAGAGCGAGGGCCAGCCGGAGCCGGGGCCGCAGGAGGAAGCGGGACGTCGAGGGCCTCGGGCAGAAGGTGCGGCTGGAGGAGAAGCAGCACTTTGCCTGCATCAAGTGTCCGCGTGTCTTCAACAACCGCTGGTACTTGGAAAAGCACATGAATGTCACGCACAACCGCATGCAGATCTGCGACCGGTGCGGCAAGCGCTTTCTGCTGGAGAGCGAGCTGCTCCTGCACCATCAGACCGACTGCGAGAAGACCATACAGGTGCGTGAGGCTGGGGCTGGGGGGGCTCGGCCTGTAGGAAGGCGGCGCTACAGCTGTTTAGCCTGAAGTGTTACTGCTAGCAGTGGCAGCTGCAGAGGGGAGCAGTGGGGGGATGGCAGCCACCCCCAAATAATTTTGATGACCCCCAGTCCACAATTTTGTGTAATTGGGTTCAGTCTGGAAGATGTTCCGTTGCACCCCTCCCCCAAAGGTTTAGGTTTTTACTTGTCACCCTGGGCTAGTCTTTAATATTGCTTTAAAGTTTGGTACCACTGATGTTTGCTCTAAATTAGCATTGTAAGGTAGCTGCAGTGTTTTATTATTCATTTTTTTTTTCTTTCTCCAAACCTAATTTGTTAGTGGAAAAATTGCGCTAATTCAGAGCACTGAAAGGGAGAGGTTAATTACAGCACACTTAACGAGCTGTTTTGTTGCATGCCTTTATTTATCCACCTGATTGCATTTCTCATAATTGCATGCAAAGTTACGGTGCCGGCTAATTTGGAGGTCGGCTGTTAAAGAGGTCCAGACCGAGCGGGGCACGGGGCGGGTTGTAGCGGCCGCCGCCCTTGACCAGCTGTTCCGTCACCTTCAGTGTGTCACCTGTGGCAAGGCCTTCAAGAAGCTGTGGTCTCTTCACGAGCACAACAAGATCGTCCACGGTTATGCAGAGAAGAAGTTCTCCTGTGAAATCTGTGAAAAGAAGTTCTACACCATGGCCCACGTCCGGAAGCACATGGTCGGTGAGTGCAGGCAGCGTGATGCGTGAAACACCATTAAGGCGCGTCCTTGCCTTTGGATGGGTTTGGTCCGCTCAGTCCTCCTACCATCGTCATTAACCCAGAGGTGTCTCGATTGACACCTCAGCAAATCTGTCTGCTTGACGCGGAGCCGTTAGCCTTGGGCTGCTGGCTCGGAACAGAACAGGCTTGATGGCTTTAGCTCGGTAGCCATAAATCTCTATTTCTGAAGCAGTCAAGCAGAGAGTTTTTTAAAAAGTCAACTTTCTGCATCGTATCTCCATGTCACGTTTAGTTTTTGACTGGTTTTCTTACATTCCTGTAATGTAGAGACTGTGGTTGCCAGTTCCTGCTGGCTCCCATCCGGGTGAAAGAGCAAGCGTGACCGATTGCAGAACTGTCCCTTCATGCGCACCATAGCTGTGTCAGGAAGTCCCCTTACTGTCCCACCAAGACTCACCTGGGGTTGAGCTTCCACACACATCTGTGGATACGGAGGTTCAGCAGATTGGTAGCTGTAGCTCAAAAGCCAGCTCATACGGACTGCCTGGAGCTCGACGGGGGTGACAGAACTAGGTTACAGAAAATTAATACTCCTGCCGACGACACCACGAACGTTGGGAGACAACAAACGTCTCAGGGGAACTTGGTGCCACTCTGTCATGTGATTCACCTTTTTCCATAAATTAATTTAGCTTTCCTTCCTGAACGTCAGGTGGGGACTCAGTGTTCATCTGTATATTCGTTCATGTAGTATTCAGCTAGATCAGCCAACACGTCCCCGCAAACCTGCTTTGGCAGTTGAGCCAAAGGGACAACAAGTAGCCTTGTTAGCACCACACTTGTTCATTAGAAATTCAAATTACTTAATTAATCACAGATGTGTACTTCAGTAGGCATCACCAATGCAGCAAATCTTAAGTTCTTGCAGAAAACGTAGGGTCTGGTCCAGGCCAACTGTGCTCGCCAGGAACCTAAACGGTCAGACCGCAGGAGAGATGTTCAGACGGTTCCCTTGCTGGCAGGGACACGCAGACCTAAGCTTAACGGACCTGCTTACTTTCTGCCTGTAATTATTCCTCTTTGTCTGTCCAGTGCTGGATTGACAGTCTGATTGGTGAACACGTCATCTACACGTGTAGCTGCTCCGAGTCAGCGGTGTTCGTTAGTCGAACCCTTGACCATGTCCTTCTGGACCGTTCGGTGCCGGTGCCGAGGCCGATGGCTGAGTGTGGAAGAGAGAGACCCCCACTTTGAACCGAGTTTTGGGGCAGCCGAGGCTGAGAGTACCCGTAATGTCAGTGAAAAGCTGTGGAAATGCCGAAGCAGGTGCCAGAACAGTCCCGAGTTCTAAAGCCCACCTTGTCTGTCCCGTAGCCCGTATCGGCTACTTCCCTGTATGCACTGTCTGTCTTTGCTGTACAGATACCCCCCCCCCCCCCCAAGCTTCAGAATGAAGTTGCTTCACACCACTCCCGATATCTCATTTCTTACCATCTCCTCAGTGGCTTTGACATTAATATGCTAATTAAATATCTTTACCCTGCACAGAGCGCTCTGCCTACAGCCACAGAACGGGCTTGTTTCCTACCAGCCAGTCTCTTACGTCTACTCTGCTCTGGCACGGAAATGTTACCGTGCAGTTCAGCGCTTTGCTGCTTTTTATTTCATTATTTTTATTTAAAATGTTGTTTTTACCCACCTTGTTTTGTGTCTTGCTACCTATTGTGTATGGGTAAACGTAATTAAAACACTGAGACGGACTGAAGACATGCCGAGTGCGTGTACCTCGGGGTAGAGCGTGGGGGAACAGACGGTGGTCTGTTTGCTGAATTATTAAGTACCTCCATATCTTGCCAGTTCTGATTCTACAATTATTTTACTAATTTCTCTTTGTGTGAAATTTTAATATATTTGTATTATCTTTATGTTGCTTTTCTAAATTATGTAAATAACATTAATATTTATCCACGCCGCTGACTCAAGAATATAAAAATGACACTGTCAGAAATTAAGTTTTCCACGTTTTCCTCTTTCATGCCAGAAACCGATAATCATCAGCTTTGTGATGTAGGACACGTTGCATACAGAGAAAAGTATTTCTGAAGTTATGACCTTCTGAGAGAGTGTTTAAAATTATGGGATGTATCCCTGTAGTGCGCATGAGCCTGAATAGGTGGACTATAGAGGAAAAGAAGATCTATGGAAAATGTAACTTCTAAAGATTGGTGTATGTTACAGAATCCCGTTGACGTGCGAGTGTCCGTGTGCGTGTGCGTGACTGTTCCTGTTGCATCCAGCCTGTTTTACCGTTGGCCGTTGTGCGTGTGTTTCTGCCACCCCCCGTGTGTGTTTTGCTGAGTGAGCTCAATCGGCCTGTCCGTGTCCCCAGCCCACACCAAGGACATGCCCTTCACCTGCGAGACCTGCGGCAAGTCCTTCAAGCGCAGCATGTCTCTGAAGGTGCACTCCTTGCAGCACTCCGGAGAGAAGCCCTTCAAATGTGAGGTAATTCTGTCTGTTTTTAAAGCCAGCCCCCCCCCCCCCCCAAGAGAGCCTTAACGTGTGTACAGTCAGCCCTAAACATCTAACGACAGCACTGAAATCAGTGCCTATTACTTCATTTCTGCTTCCCAGAACTTCCATGATTCCCTCTCTGTGCCCCTCTCTGTGTCTCTGGAACCGTCCTTTTTTCTGTCTGTTTCGTCTGGGTTTCGGACCGCGCAGAACTGCAGCGAACGGTTCCAGTACAAGTACCAGCTGCGGTCCCACATGAGCATCCATATCGGACACAAACAGTTCATGTGCCAGTGGTGCGGGAAGGACTTCAACATGAAGCAGTACTTCGACGAGCATATGAAGACGCACACAGGTGAGAGCCGCCATGCCACGTAATGCCGCTGTGTCCTCGGCCGGTGGCCCGGGACGCTCTGCTCTTCCGAGGCTGTTCACAGAGGGTTTTTTGTGTCTCGTTTTGTCGTCCGACGCAGGCGAGAAACCGTACATCTGCGAGATTTGCGGGAAGAGCTTCACGAGCCGGCCCAACATGAAGCGGCACCGGCGCACGCACACGGGTGAGAAGCCGTACCCGTGCGAGGTGTGCGGCCAGCGCTTCCGCTTCTCCAACATGCTCAAGGCCCACAAGGAGAAGTGCTTCCGGGTCAGCAACCCCATCCCCGGCGACGCCGGCCTGCTGGGCCTCGGCCCCGCCTCCCCGATCGCCGCCCCCGACATGGTGGCCAATCAGGTGGTGCCGGCGGTCGCGCCCATGACTGCGGGGGAGGTGTCGGGCCCGCACGCCCATCACGTTGCCCGCTCGTCCGGCCCGCTCCCTCTGCCCTTCCACCCGATGGCTGCCCTGCCCCCGCCTAGCCACTTGCCTCCGCTGCCGCCCCTATTTCCCGCTGGGAGGATTAATTCCAATGACAATTAATAATTCACGTTTTTTATTAATGTTTTTTTTTTGTTCTCACTAATTCAAACCTGGATACTTTTCTGTGCCTCTTTGCCGAAGGGGGTCTGCTTTAAATAAGAAATGAAAGACGATCCAGCCAAACTCCACTACTTCTCCCAACTTGCATTTCACATTCTTGTTGGGAGAATATATTGCATATACAAATCATATATACAGTACATACAGACTTTTATAAAATATATATATATATATATATATAAATATATATATACCGAAATCGTCTGTGTAGAATGACCTTTGCACCTTTTTTAACTTCTTTGTGTGTATTTTTCTATAAGTAGCAGTTTCCGTGCAGCTGCGGTTTAGCCTCGTGTTCTGCCTTTATTTCCGCGCCTTCAGTTCCCATCTTCTTCTTGTGTGTGAATTCATCAGTTACTGTGGTGACTTGTGGCTGTACGCCGAATGGTACCAGTCAGAGTGTGTGTGGTGATGACACGGTTCTAGTTATGTGGTTCGAATACCCCCTTTTTCACTTCCTGTCCTGTTTCTTGTTCCTCGCCACGTGACAGAGTGTGTGCCGCTTTAAGCGAGCTTGTGTGGGCTCTGTGTGTGTCTGGGAGAAGCTGCAGCTCCCCGTTAACCCTGTTTTGCTTCTCACTTACGTCTTTGCTTGTGCCAAACTAGTGAAGGTAAATTAATGAGCTCAAAATAATGAGTTTTTGTTTGCCTAATAACTGAGAACGATGCTGCTGCTGGTCACCTGAGCGGGTCAGGGGTCAGAACGTCTGTCATCGTCACGTCAGCCAGGTGTTTTTACACCTGCTGAGGAATGTAATCACGACAGTTTTAACAAACCACGGGATGAAGTTAACACTTTATTGTCTGTGTTTATTTTTTTGCCTAATTGAAAATGTAGCAGAGATAAATACCTAACTGTTAGCTCTCATGATTAAAGCGTCGGCAGTACATCTTGTGCATTAAGTATTGAATTGCAATAAGCAGATTCTGTGGGCGTAGTCGGCTGGCCAGTGTTGTGCGTGCGTGTGTTTTATGATCATCTCCTTTCCCCCTAAATCCCTTATCGGAATACCCTCTGCCTCTGTCCCTGCAGTGCTGTGGCGGTCCCAACACCCCATTTCAGTGCGTTGCTGTTTGTGCTCGCTGTCTTGCCAGTTATAACGTAGCACCAGGGCGTTTGGAAGCCTCCCTGACCGAGCCGTTCTTAAAAGCCGCGGTCCGGTAAGCGAACGCATTTCGGCCCGGAAAGGCCTCCAGCTCGTCTGAGTCGAGGGAACGGTGGTTTTCAGCTGAGCTGTCTTTTATTCTCGATTTTTACTTTTGCTTACATTAAGCTAGCTCTGCTGTTGTGCTTTTTTTTTTGCCAACTTGGCACTGTTTGAAGGTCTCCCCCATTTAAGATTTGTCGGTTGAACATAACAGTGGTTCTTCTTCCATAAGCCTCGAGCTCACCGTGTCAGATACGCCTTGGTTAGTGGGTTCTGCGGGCACGGTTTTATATTAATTGAATGTCCGTTCAAGACTTTTTGCACTCGGACATTACCTGAGCCCATGTCTAGTTGGGATTGTACAGCACTGGCAGACTGGGACATACTGGTGGCATGGGTGTTCTGTCCTGTACAAGGTAAATTCTGTGTTTAAATGGACTGAAGGTGAGAAACTTGATTTGTTTTTGTAGAGTTGTGTGATTGTCACAGAAGCGAAGAATGTTACTGAGAGGGTAAAAATGCCTTCACATTGGTGTCTGTGTCGTCACTGTATTTTAAATGCACCTTGTAAGAGAATAAGTAGCGATTTAATCTGAAAACCTTGTCGCTGCATTAGACAGTTTGCAGTTTTATTGATTTAAAGCGTTTCCTGACATGCATTTTACCCTTATTTTTTAGGTTAAGATGTCATAATCATTGCATTAGCAGCAAAAAACTAAATATTATTAGTTTTTTTTCCCCCCTAAATCACCTTTATGATAAATAGCGTAATGCAAGTAAATGCTTAATGTGTCATTTAATTTAGAGTGAAAACAAACAGAAGGTTGATTTTGTTAGATGATACTGTGCTTTTTTTATTATTTAATGGATTGTTGACAGGAATGAAAGTGTGTCAGGAATGTTGGCTAAATTTGTTGGCTAAAAACACCTTAATTTGTTTCTTTTCCCGTAGACGTGTACACAGGAATTTCAGCTCAGTTACAGAGACGTCCCGTTTCCCTGAGTGTTTTTTACCCCTGTGGTAATTGTGCCATGTTATCTTTGCGAAAGGGGAATTGTCACAGGGTGAAAGCAGGCCAGCTGCACATCGTCAGCACACAACACTTATCATACATGGTGGTTGGCCATCGGTACTCAGACACCTGTGATCTTTTCACTTCTTCCCTTCATTGGGCCTTTATGCAGTAATATTGTCATTTTCACCAGTTGATTAATTTACCTTAAAATTCGCTTTTTCAGTTTGAACAGGTCAGCACACCTGAATATTACTTGAGACTTTAAACGAAGCTGAACTTAAGTGCTACTTAAATGAGTGTACCATTCACTTTGGTTTAGCGTATTTAGTATTTCATTTTGCAGAGGAATTCTATTAATAGCCCAAATTTCTCTTCCACAGACAGGCATCGTGTCAGTGGTTTGAAATGTGACAGGTGTGTCTGAAAGCCACGTTGACACGGCTGTGAGGTCAGTGGGGCGGGTGTGGGGGGGTCACTGCAGTGGAAAACTGGTCATTTTGGGACATGTTTTTGCCTAAACTTTGTGCCATGCCTTTTTGTGTGTTCACAAAGGAAAAAAATATATTAGTTAACGTTAAGCAATGTTAAAATAGACTGGTTGATGTTAACACATAGAAGGGAGCTGAATTCAGACGCACGTTCAGGACAATTTGGGTTTTAAGGCTTGAGAAAAAATGTATAAATGTTTATAAACTAAATGCAGAAATTTGGAGGTTAAAAGCTACATAATATTTCAGCTGCAGATGTGTGTGCACATGTGTGTGTGCGTGTGTGTACGCAAGTGTGTCTCTGAGAGACATCTTTGTTGGAGAGGTGCTAATGAACCTTAAACAGCATTTAGGGTAATGCATAAAGCTTAATTTAAAATAAACTGATGTATTGGTTAAATAAATTGCATAAGCACCTTAAACCTTAGTAATAAAATGTGTTGTTAATGGGGGAAAAATTTAATAAAATATATGGGAAGTATAATTAGAAGAGTGACATGGCAGTGATATTATGTATTGAAACCGGTGTATTTTTAAAACTCCGTTTTCTTTCTGTGTTTCAGGTGACTTACAGTAGCCTTTATTAGCGCCTTTTGTCTTCAGGTTGGAGAGCCGGGCTAGGACCTGAGAGGAGAGGTCTCTCTGGTTTCATATTCATAAGCTTGGTAGATCTGTGTTCCCATTGCTGCTGTCACTCAGGGTCAGTGGGCGGATCATTTAAGGTTGGGCTCTGTGACTGAGGTACTGTGCTTTAGGCCATGGAGCAACACTGCCCCCTGATGGTATGTGGGCTCAGCTCTGACATCTGGGTGTCACTGCAGGAAGTGACAGGTTCGTTGGTAATCATCATGGTATGTTTATTATAAACACGTGTTTATTGGTTGATATCTAATTTAAAGCCCTGGTGAATGGCATTCATTGTCAAAGTTATGTCAAAGACTTCTTAGCAGATGTCTTACTGGCTACATGTTATATTCTGTAATGAGGTTCAAAAGAAAGACAGAAGCAAAGTTCTGACTCTGATACATCCACCAGCGCCCCCTCCAGACATAAGAGCTGCAGGCAGGTTTGCAAAAAGTGGTTTTAATACTGGATTGTGTGTGCCCCTCCCCAGCCTCATGTGAATTTCTTATTGAAATGCCTTTCCTTCTAATGTACTTGTAAAACTGACATGGTATGGTAGAAAGGGAAAGGTGCTCTGTGGTTACACACGGTGATTTCTCCTCTGGCAGTGCTGTGTTCCGTGCTGTCTTGTTGTGTAAACTGTTTGGGTTCAGTGGAAATAAGCGATGTTGCGTAAGCAGACACCATTAGCAGTGTCAAGTGGGACAATAGGTTCTGACCTGCCACACCCCCATGTTGTGACTGTTACTTGTCAGCTTTCGCACACACGGTAAATTGCTGCTGGTTTGATCACAGAGGGTCAGCTGCGTCCGTGCCGCTCATTAGGGCTTTTCAAATTTTGTGTGTTCAGTTATTTCATGTCCTCTTCTACTGGGAATAGATCATGTAATGAAATGGAAAAAATGATGACTTTTTGAAGTGACAAGTCAATTTTGTCTTAGTGTGAGGCCCACAGTTAGAGTGTGTGTGTGTGTGTGTGTGTGTGTGTGTGTGTGTGTGTGTGTGTGTGTGTGTGTGTGTGTGTGTGTGTGT
>JABJVR010000065.1:4738415-4764847 GCA_025773905.1 Chitala chitala
TCCTTTCAAGCACTGTGTCAAGTTGCAGCTCTCTGTACTTTACACCTTATAGCACATCTCCTAAGCCATTTTGATGGCGCGTGGTCGGCTGTGCCTTCATGTGGGCACCCGCTTTCTGTACGACGGTCACGGGATACAGACACGCATCGATGCTATTTGCATAAAGTTTGAGCGGTAGGAATTTTTCTGAACAAATAGATATTAAGCAATTGGTGAAAGATTATGACCAAAAATGAACAAAAGCACTATTTTAAATACTTCTCAGCACTTTATAAACAGTGTATGTTTCTGTATCGAGTGTTTGTGTGTGTTTATATGGGCAGGCTCATATGAAAGATTAACTGTATCCAAGAGCATTGGTTGAAAAATTACTTTTTAAATTACTTTTTCAAAAATCCAAGCTTCTTCTTTTTTTTTTTTTTTAATTGTAAACGGTATGTATGAATCTTGTGGGCTGCTCTTTTCCGACCCGTTACGTGCCGGTTCGGCAGTGTCGTAAAGCCACCCCCCAAAAACTTTTTGTTTTTTTTTTTTTTTTTTTTTTTTTTTCCTTCATGTTTATATTTTAGGCTTTTTTTGCACAGACTGGTGTGTGTTTTCCCCTTGTGTGCGATGTCGCTATTGTGTACCCGAGGTTATAAATAAGAGAACCCACCTCCTCCTTCTCACCTGGGACAAAAACCGTAAGCCAAGGAGGAGCATTGTGAGAATAAGGTGAGCACGGTAACTGTAGTCGAACAGCTGTAATGCGGTTTACGTTTTTTTCTCCCCCTGGCCTGGTTTTATGGGTTCTTGAACTGTAACTGAGTGCTGCAGCAGTGTTCAGTAAATACTGTGTAACCGGAGGTGCTAAAGGTGTTCAGGTACAGAAAGTTACTATAATGGGCACAATCGGCCCCCAATTTACAAGACTGAGCACCACGTTTTGGCCCCGAATTGGACGCAGAGGCCGTGTGGTCAGCAGGAAGTGATCTGGGAGGGCAAGGGGGGGGGGGGGTTGCTTCAGCTATCAGCTCCAGCCTTGCCGAAAAGTAGACACCTTTTTGATATATATGTATATTTTTAGTCTTCCTTAAAGGAAGTAGATGCTTCTTTATGCATAGTCTTTGTTGGTCATTTTAATCCAAACTGCAAATAAAGCATTTTTGTAGCACTTTTGGGTTTCCAATCTTACCTTTTCATGTCAAGCCCTTCTTACTGTGTCCAGATTTAAGCCAATCATATATATATGTGTGTGCGTGCGCGCGTGTGCGCGCGTCATCTGTATTGCCGACTTTATATTTTACTATGTAAACCTAATGTTTTAGTTAATGCTATTGTATATAGTACACATGTAGACAGTAACTACTGTTGTTGTTATATAAACTAAAGTTAAAACCAATACAAGGACAATCGTGTCTAGAGGTGCTAATATCAGTATGTAATCTTTGTCATTTCTTGTATTGGCTAGTGTATATTGTCTGTAACATGGACAGAGAGAAGATAATCCCTTCAATATTAAACAATATAGATATATATTATTCCAAGCTGATTTTTGTCCTGTGGTGATTTGTTATGACTGAAAGAAAGCAAAGTGCCACTGTTTGTACGTGTGTGTTTACAATAAACTGAAGTGGATCTGCTGTCGGAATATATGGATCTGACGTGTACATGTGTTAGTTGTGTTTTTGAGCAAGTGAAGGACAATGTTAGATCTGACCGACTTAACGTGAGCCTGAAGTCTCTGTCTGCGGTGTGATACACTTCATGAATTACGATGTGTAACTGCAGGTCCCCCATGTCCAATGTTAGTGAGATTTGCTCGGTTCTTGCTGGGAGATGCACTGTCAGGAGGCGCTGGTCTTCACGTCTGCAGTTCTGCGCTGCGGGGAACCGCTTCCGGCGTGTCCTCATGAGTAACGTCACTCAGGGGTAGGGGTGGTGGAGATGCACGACAAAAGATTATTGTACTCCCTGGCAGGGAGGTGTAAACGTTTTGCATGCAAATTAAAAAAGCCTTTTAATTATGCATGGTGTGTTTCTCCGAAAATCAGTAAACTTTGTAGATGTTTACAAAGACACTCCTCAGGGACACACTTCGTCTAAGACACTCACAGATTTTAAACGTATCGCCGTTGTAATGCTGTACTGTACTGTGAGCCAAATTGAAAAGTTTCAGAAAGCAGGATGTATGTTGTAGTTACCTATGTTTGTAACAAAAGTCCTCTGCCCGGAGAAGCATCGCTTCCTTTTCTTTTGGTCAGACATGCATCTATGTTGCAAGTAAGCAAGCTAGCCTAATGAGGTGTACACAATGCAGATAGAAAGTAAATAAAACATCCTGACAGTTTTTAAAACAGAATGAAGTTTAAGAAATAACACACATACTCCGGTTTAAGAAAAAAAAATCTGACCAAAAACTTCCAAACCCCCCTCCACCCCACCCCACCCCCAACAAAGGTAGAAATTATAGCATGCTTTGTAGATGCTTTGCCCATGGGAGCTACTGTTACCCCTCTGTTGACGAGGAGGAGGAGGTGCGCCACAGGGCCGATGGTGCAATGCTGGACATGGTGGTATAACAGGCATGTAGGTACAAGGTTACGTCTCACTTGTACTTGTTGTACAGGAGATACGTAACCATGTTCACATGGTCTCACCAACCCAGGATAGTTTGTGTTCATTTAAAAGTTACGGTCATACTGGATACTGAAGTGCTTACTGAGCTTCAAAGTCAGCACGCATCTTTGCTTCAAATCCACTTTTATGTTTATAATGTTTATATTACATGGCAGGATACCGGTAGAGTCTGGGAAAACTGCTCCGGCGTGTCACTTGCACGTTTGCGGTAATGATGACGGGTAGTAATGTTCCAGAGTGTTGCTTCAGCATTTCAGTTGCTAAAATGAATTTTGATGGATGACCAGTACTTCCTTTATTCTCCCCATATTCCTTCTATGAACCTTTATGGTAAGACTGCCTGTCTGCCAGCAGTCCCAGTGCTCCATCCTCATGTGTCCAGGCTAAAGCTGAACCTCGTAACCAGAGTGGAGCCCTCGTGGCCTGTTTGACAGGCCAGCTGTACCGACTCTGCACACATTTCTCTGTCTGTATTTGAAAACTACTTTGTCTCCACCAAAAAGGTCAGGTAAGGGGGAGGTGCATCTCATATTGGCCAATCGCGCTGTGCGGAAAAGTGTGCCGTGAAATGGGAGTGATGGACTCTGGAGACAGGAGACGATGGATCTAAATGACAGAGGATTGTTCGAATGACACCCCGTGTCCACGGTCTGCAGCAAAGGTCAGCTGGGGGTTTTGTTGTCCAGAATGGAATGCCTACACTGTGGAGCCATATTGTCATTTTCTCATGCAGTGCCAATGCCCACCAGCAGGAGTGCTGCAGTTACATCTTGGTGAGTCGCAGGGTGTTGAGGCGGACGCCCAGTATGGTGGCACCAGATGTGTACTGGATTTCTCTAAGAACGCCGCTCCAGCTCTCCTCCTCCTCTTCATATCTGTGAAAGGCCATTTGTTATGTTATTCAGCAGGTAAATGATCGCCAAGCTTGGGTTTATTTTTATCATTTTAAACATTGAGGAAACCTAATAATAGTAAAATTAATTAAATTACTGCAAAAATGCTTCAGATATTGTCAAACCTATATTATACGTTTTACACTGATTAGGGAAGATGTCTAATGAAGACACTTCTTTGGTCAGTGTAGTTAATTTGGCTTTTTTGAAGAGTGAAATTTGATGGCAGTTACAACGTTCACTACTTCTGTATATCCACAATTAGACTTCTGTAGTTTACCTTGTTTAGAGCATCTTTGATTTGTGAACAAACCCCCTCCACCCCCCACCCAAATGGCAGTTGTAAACCTACGAGAAAATGTGGATTTCTAAACAAAGAGACAGCCGTCAGTGGGTGAGAAGCTGTGTGTGTGTGTGTGTGTGTGTGTGTGTGTGTGTGTGTGTGTGTGTGTGTGTGTGTGTGTGTGTGTGTGTGTGTGTGGTTTCTACACAAGTCCCACAACTCTACAGAAATGCCTCCTTCAGTTCCTGCATACTGGCAGACGGGCTAGAAACCAAGGCTGTGTGGGAGGAGGCTGTGCCCATTACATCCCATTAAATCATGTTAAAGTTGTATCTACTTCAGAAGTTAGTTCATATAGCAGTATTTACTAAATTTTCTGATACTAGTTGTGATTTCCAGCTGCACGACATATTTGGGAAATGAATTTATGCACTGTTACAGCCGAGATGGAGACAGAGCGGCCACGCGACTCACTTCCACACGTCGTTCATTTCCGTGGGCTGGAGCTCGTCGCCCTCGTCGCCAGGCATCATGGCGAAGCCGCCCACCGCGTACAGGGAGCCCCCCAGGGAGACGAGGTTCAGAGAGCTGCGTTCTTGTGGGAACTCTGTGAATTCACACCACCTGCACGGAGGATGTGCACAGAACTTAAGTGTTGATGTCGGTCAAATGCCCAGATAATCAGTTTTAGGTCTTTAATCCCAGGTGAAAACAGCCACAGCCGACCTCTGCTGCCTCTTGTCACTTCACTCTTCAGCCACTTTTCAGTTCCGCCCCTACTCATTGGCCGCAGGGTTCACTATTCCCTTGTGTTTTGCCACCTGTATTGTGCTGTAGTTTTGTATATTTAAAGTGAAGCTTTCTCTTACGTAGCCCTCTCACACGCTTGCAAGTGATATGTAGTACGCTATTTACATTATTCTTTGACCAAAATGCATTTGTAAGCTGAATAATGGCTGTGTTTTGCTGTTTGCTGATTTTCACCCCTCCGCAGTGCTCTGGTCCTTAACCTAACAAATAGCGGTGCTCTGGTCCTTAACCTAACAAATAGCGGTGCTCTGCAGTATCAAGCACTTAAAACGCATCCTTAGTGTTCAGGGAGAGGTCAGTTGATGAAGCCCTGTTGTGAAGGCCTGTTGTGTTCTACACACAGATCCCTTCGGTGCGACTTGAAAGGCCAACTCACTCATTTTTATTGACGTCGTAGACCTCCACAGAACTCGTGAGACCCGAGTCCGTGACTCCAGCTGCCACATAGATCTTCCCATGATGCACTGCCACGCCAAACAAGGTGCGGGCTGTCTTCAGGGGGGCCAGGTCCTTCCACTCGAACTTTGTAGGGTTGTAAACACACGCCCTTTTTGTGCACTTTCTGCAGAGTAAGCACGAGGACTTCATTTCTGATGTGGGTTCAGCTTTGATCGTGTTAAGTCTTCCTTGGTTACAGGTATTTACAGAAGTGAAATGCAGTGATCTTTCTAATTGTAGAACAACAATGTGAAATTCGGTTTCATGAAATTTCCACTGGTTTTCAGTGAGCAGTGACCTGTTTTCACTCAGGAAAACACTTTAATAAAACAGAGAGCATGTTTTCAGCCCTCGAATCTGGTCACCCCGTCGTTGTGACAGTTATTTCCATTGTGTGACCGATGCCAACTGCGATTCCCCCCCCTCCCCCCCACAGTAAGACAGTAACCAGGCACCTGAAGACACTTACTTTCCTTCTCCTTTTCCGCCGATGACGTAGACGAGCCCGTTGTGAGATACGGTCCCATGGCCGTACACTGAGTACGGAAGAGGATCTGACTCCCCCCACTTAAAAGATCTGAACACAGAGAAAGGCGACATCACAAGTCAGGGGGCACAGGGAACGAAAAGTCATGCGAACATGTAATGGGTCAGACAGAATAGTACCACCTTTCTTTTTCTTTTCAACAGTTTTGAGTGATTTTACCTGTCAGGAAACAATGTACTTGTCTGTTTAGGCTCTTAGAGCTACTGCATGCTAGCTAGTTTAGCTTTCTTCACGTCCAGCAATGGCAGTTAGAATTTGAATGCTGTCAGGAAGCCATACAGTACTTGGACCATTCAGATATGTTTGAGATATTTGCTGTCTAAACGAAAAGGGAAGGGACAAAGGGCTATTGTTCTGCAATGTGGTGTTCCGTGGGTGTGTGTGTGTGGGTGGGTGTGTGGGTGGGTGGGGGGAAGGCCCTCGATGCGGTGGACTCACTGTCGGTCGTATATCATGACAGAGTCTAAAGTGTTCTCCCCTTCCTTCAGTTCCTTGCCTCCGATGGCGAAGATGGAGTTCTCTGCCTCACCCAGGGTGAAGAGGCAGCGGGGGGATGGCAAGGGGGGCATGCCCAGCCAATCACAGCTCGCAGGATCAAACTGCAGCGTGCCATAGTTGGGTTACATTAGTTTGGGGGTACAGTTTCTCCCATCAGGACGAGTGTGGTACTGTGAACATCCCCTCAGAGATTTAAGTGCATACATCAAATGTAAGATTTTACATCACTGTGTGTGGGTGGGTGAAGGGATACAATACAGGACAAGGGTCACAGGTTGTGGTTTGATACTCGCATTCACACACTAGGGGCAGTTAGTGGTTACTAAAATGTAAAGTGTGTCTCTTTGTTACGCCTGTTTTAAGAAAGCAGGTCAGCCAAGGTGAACATACATGACTGGGGGAGAATGTGAAAATTACACACATGCGCACGCACACGCAGATTCAAACAAATGATCCTGGAGGTCCAACATAACCATCTTACCCACTGATTTCATCCTACTCCATGTATCATTCATGTATTTTTGAATATACCAGTAGTTAGTTTTTCTGTACTCCTTGGTAGATTTAAGTAAATTACCACCAGTTTAACAGACTATTCTGTCAACTTGTTAGTTTTCTATTTTAACTGCAAGATTGATCAGAGATTTCTTAATGCAATGTTAAAACTGATGGGTTACAAACACAAACTCGAGACAGTAAAGGTGATGCATAAATTGGATTTTCTGTCTGCACTACAGCTGTTTTTCAGGAATACGTTGTGTAATGGTGACATACCTGTAAGAAGTAGGAGCTAAGAGGATCCTCTTTGTTCTGGTCGTTGACAAAAAGCCCTCCTGCTACAAAGATCTGGTTCTCTTTAGTGAGCAAACTGCAGTGGTTCCTGGGAACCTGCGTGGAGGAAGAGGCGAGAAAGCACTCGTTGCCCGCTGGGTCATACGCCACGGCTCCTGTGTCGCTGATCATTAGCATGAAGTCTCTAAGGTACATGCCAAAGCGCCGGTTGTTGTTTAGTATCCCTGGAAGCAGAATCTTCTCTTCATCCTGCTCCTCACCTCCACCGCTGTTTAACTCAGGAAGCTTTCCTTTCAGAGCGTCCTTGACTAGCTTTAACTTCTGGCTGATCTCTGAGCTGGACTTAATCCATTCGTGCTCCTCCACCTTTTCCCAGAAGTATTCTGCAGGCATCAGACGAAACCGTATGCATTCAAGGAGATCTGGCAGGTCTTTTAGACGGTCCCCCTTATCATGACTGACCCAGCTCAAGACAGACTCAAAGACCACCTCCTCGCTGTCCACATTGAGGGAGTCGCACGAGATGATTGCGGCCAGCTCGCTCGGGCCTAGCTGGTGGAAATCCTGGTCCCGCACGATCAGTTGATACCGATCGCAGATGAAGTCCCGGGCGTCAACGGCCAACTCGCGGCAGTCCAGAAGCAGTCCGAGTCGGAAGATAGCCAGACAGTTTCCGAGGCAGAGCCTCTGCTTAAGGAAGGAGACGCAGGCAGTGAATATTGACGGAATCTGGAACATGTTGGCCACGGTGAAGATCTCCTGTACGTTTTGTTCCGTCAGGTTGATGTCGGAAGTGTAAATGTACCTGAGGATCATCCCCAAGATGGCGGGCTCCACGTCCTTTAGGACAATCTCCCTCTTCTTGCTTTCTTCTAGATCTGACAGGAACATGGCCTTGAAGTACGGGCTGCAGGCGGCCAGCACCAGACGGTGACAGGGGAACTTTTTGTCCTTGATTTTCAGCACGCAGTCCACAAACTTGTCGTTCTCCAGGAGGTCACAGAGCCCGTCCTGCAGTAACGTCTGCTGGTACATCCGCGGCTCCTCTATCGGGTTTATCGGTAGAGCCATTATTATTGTTTTAACTGGGTTACAATAACAATAATGTTGACCGCCCTGGTAGCTCTGATCAGCAGGGCTGTGACTTGTTCGGAGCAGAAACCAGAAACAAGCTTAGGCTGGATTTAGCACCCCAAGCCTGGAGCGGCTGCTCTCCTCAGCTGTTTCAACATTTCAAACGCTAATCAAGTTTTTATTTATAGACCAAACCACTAAGTGGGGGGGAGCCCAGGACATCCATATCAGTCCATGTGAAAGAGGATTCAATGCCCTCCCACTTACCCACCTGTTTTTCCCAGAGTCTCTAATTGGCTGCTTGACTCCCCTCAGTGCATTGACTCTGCCCCCTCTTCTTCCTTTAGCTCAGTGTCCTTGCTGAGATCATCGTTCCCATGGGGGGCCTCCTACTGGTACCCTCCAGCAGTACATTCACTTCAGTGGTATCACTGTCTAAATTGGGCATGGCACCCTCATGCGCCCTAATTTTCCTACATGTGGGACTGTGACGGTCAGCTTTGCTTACAGAATCAGCCCTGCGAGCCGAATGACACGATGTAATCCGTGTAAATCGGCTGAGTAGTGTTTCTCAAGGCGTCAGAGATCTTTATAGTGGTTTTCTGAGCTCTGCTACAAGCAGACTTACTCACGCTGTAGTTGTGGAAGGCGTATCACCTGTCAGTGTCTGAAACAGGCCACCGCGTCAGATCGACACGTATGGTATCGTTTTAATTCTCCACTCAGTGAGGCAGAATGCAGGTTGATGTTCTCTTCATACACGATGACCAGATACCACATTTGAAGCCACGTTTCCCCAAATGTAAAGTTTCAGTTTTAAATTCAAAGTATATCTGCTATAACTAACAGATAAACACTTGTGGTCAACACCTCATCTCTCTCAAAAGAAGCATTTTAAAAGGAAGGTTTTATGAAGCTGTATTGGCTAAACTCAGAATTACTGTTACCTGAACATCTGAAATAATTCCAGGGTATTTCTTATTGTCTTAATATTTAATTTCAGTTTGCTCTGGGACTAAATACAGTATCTGTGATAATACTTTACATTTTTGTGTGCCTTTTTTATACATAATCTGAAAAACAGAAAAGTGCAGTTGCTCACAAAGCTGTGCTGTCATTCTTTAATATATTACCTCTTTTCATACAGTCATGTACATAACTTGGTATTTGTCAGATTTATAAAACCATAGTCTTCCGGATAGCCATGTCGGTGGAAGAGAAAAGTCATAATTTAAAAATAAGTAAATTAGTTTTTGTGTGTGCGCGTGTGTCTCACACAAACCTGTGATATGTATTTACACGAAGTGCACTTAGGGATGGATCACAGTTAAAAATGTTTGGAGTGCGCGCACACGACGCAGGTGCTCTGGAGCTGAAGTGAGACGCTTCTGGACGGTGGAAGCTCAGGGCGGCCGCTCTGAGAGGAGTCGGAGCCCAGGTGGCTCCTACTCGGCTTTCTCCTTTGCAGCCGCCTCCTCGCCCTTCAGGGCATCGGCCTCAGCAGCCTCCTCCTCTAAGGCCAGCTTCCTCTCTCGCTCCTTAATCAGCTGTATCCCACAGTAGGTGACGAACCACACGGACAGGGTGGACAATGGGAAACCTGAGGGGGGAGACACATGTTCAGGAAGGTCTGTGGGACTGTGAGTGTTGTTGCTAGGTTACACCCACGGCTTTATCTGGACCAGTTATCTCTGATGTTTCCACAATGAGGAAGGCCAATGGGATGTCAAGATGACTGGCCAACCTTCTGACTAGGATGACACCGGTTTCCCATGGTGAACCTTTGGCTCCGGCCCTTCCAGCCGGAGCTAAAAAGACAGGACTTTGTGCTAGAAATGTGCCCCTGTGTGCCCCAGCCAAACCTTTGACAGTGAGGCGTAAGGCCACGAGCTTGGCGAACTCAGGGCTGTTGAGGGAGAGGACGTTGTACAGGATGATCGCCCAGAAGTTGAAGGCATTGAAGGCGCCCCTGATCCTGCGTGACATGGCCTCAGACATGGCACCCTGTGGCATGGAAGACGGTGGAGATGAGCACACCATGCATTAGAAATGTGATGGTTAAACTGCATATTGCAGGCAACGTAAGAATCTCTTGGGAAAAAAGAAACGGCCGCAGGTCATCCCGCTCACCTCGATGGTGGAAAAGGGTCTGAGGGAGAAGAACTTTGCCACCCACAACTCGAAGTTGAGGCCAAAGCAGTTGAAGAAGGACCAAATGTAGACGATTTCACAGGGCCCAAGCCACAGCGTGGTGATGGAGAACGTGCAGATGGTTGCCAGCAACTCTCTGAAGATCGAGTCGTGGTTCCTGCCCAGATAATCGTACACGTACCTGCGTGGCGGGGAGGTGGGAGATACCGCCGTTATGCCTTAGAGCTCCGAGGCAGCGTCTTGTTTTCTGTCCATGTTTAAAGTGCCCTACCATCTGTGACCCAGCAAAAGTGAAAGGGCTGCAAACAGGATCGGCATTAAAAACGGGTGTGAGGAGTTTAAAAGCCGAGTAGCGAAGACGTGAACATGGGTGTCTGCACTTCGTCCACAACACTCACTTGCAAAGCCAGTCGTTAATTCCCCTGTCGAAGTGCCTGGAAATAAAACAAAGTCGGTCTTTAGTTTTGCTACATCACACACGGGAAACTTACTCGGGCCTAAATGGGAAGACAGCAGCCACAACCAAATGTACAGACAAGAGACTAGAATTTTAAAATCTTTTTTGCTTGGGTATTGAAAATATGAAGTAAAAAATTTGAGTGGTTCTGTGCTTGTGTAGCCAGTATGTTTTCTCTTACAGCTCGGTTTTACAGAGCTTGTTTTCCGTTGACAGCTGTTCTATATTCCTTGCTTCACACTGTCCTTGTAGGTATTTCACAACGATGGTTTAAGCATGCTATTAATAATGCCTTACATCGGTCAGGACACACCGAAAGCTCGCCGGATACTTACGTTTCGGCAAAAACGTAGAGCATTGTGATACACTTGGGGGGCTGGGGAGGGTCGAGGTGGTCGAGTCTAGTCACCGTGTTTATAACGCCAAACATCACCGCTGCCTTCACCCAGTCGTAAACCAGGTTAGAGTAAGCCAAACCAGCTAGATGTTTAAACCGACAAGGTAAAAAAAAAAAACACTCCATCAGATGTTGACATGGTTACAACAGTGCAGCGTTACCATGGCTGTAACATCGCAGTGTACATCAGTCAATACTTAATTTGCCTCTTTGTCCTATTTGAGCTAATTTTAGGCTAGAGTTATCTGGGAACTTCTGATAATACTAATTATATACACTGCTGATTAACTATCCAGGTCATTCAAAGTGGTTGCTTCACATTTAGAAGTTATTTCCACAAATTTAAAGCCAAGGGTGACCTCATACTGACCGAGTGACCAGTCCGACAGCTGTTTCACCAGCTTCATGTCTGATGGGATGATGAGGATATACAGGTAGTGGAAGAAGACGTCCACCAGGACAATGACCACCAAGTGTACCACGGCATGTACGGTGATGTTCCACATCTCCCACTGCTTACGGGTCAGGTCAGGATTGTTAGCCTGCGGGATTTACATAGGACAGGACCGGCAAGCAAGAAGTTCAGCAAAGATGAGGCATCTTCACAGCAAGACAAACTTTAGCTGCAAGAATCGGGGGAAAAAATTGCAGAGGTATAGGTGCTGCGCCAGCTGTTGTCTTAGTGATACTGTCCCCATGGTAACATGCAAATGTTACTGTTGCAGATGTCAAGTCCTAAGAAAGATGCACCTGAACATGGAATCTGTCAAAAGTCATAATTGGCCCAAAGAAGAAGAAGGGGAGGTAGAAGTTGTATTTGAGCAGGTCCAGGAAGCTGTAGTTGCCGTCCTTCTTCTCGCAGTTCTCCAGCGCAAAGCTCATGCAGCGCATGATACTGAACCCGCAGCCTCCGTAGAAGAGCACGTCCTGGAGCTCGAAGGTTCCTGTTACGAATCCAGACTGGGACAGAGTAAACACAACTAGGATGAGTGTGTGGTACAGAGGTTACAAAAACAAACTCGCTATGTTAAGTACAAGACATCAGTGGGAAATGTGGAGGATGTTAATCTGAATCAGTGTCTCGTCCACTTTTACCTGTGTTGGGGGTAGGGGGGGGAAGTGCTGTGTAACGTGCAGTTATACTAATAATACTTTATCTGTGAAGAACATCGGGCGAGGCCTCTGCAGCGAAAAGCAGGCCCGGCACCAGCTGATATTTCCTGTTTTATTTTGTTTATTCAAAGCGGCGGGTAAACGCTAACGGGCGGCTTCACGGAAACGCGGCCCCACCTGCCACGTGACGAAGGGCTCCATCTTGAAGGAGGCGAGGCTGGTCAGGCCGGCCACAAAGCACAGCCACTTGCGCTTGACGAGGCACACGGTGTAGATGACGACACAGTGGGACACCACCAGGCTCACGTAGGTCCAGCCCATGGTGACGAAGACCGCGCATGCCCCGTAGATCATGTAAACCACCGATCTGTGCTGTGGGGTGGGAGGCGGAGCCGTTACCGTGGTGGCAGGCAGGACGCCGCATGACCGCTGCCGCTTGCGCAAAAAGTGCACTGTACAACCAAGTGCTTCGGTTTACGCTTAACGTCACAGTGCATCCATTTTTATTTTTTATAATTACTAATTATTTCCTCTTTCTTTATTTCTCAACCGCTAATTCTGGACTGGGCCGTCGTACCCAACATTTAACGTAATCTATATTTGTTTATATTGAGTAGTGCTTTGGAATTCTCTTTCCTAACAATGTCCAAAGTAAAAGAGCACTTAATGCTCATTTAAAGACCAGACCTTCTAATGAAGTGTAGATAAAGCAGAACAGTGACAGTACAGTTATTACAAGGTGTGTTTGTGACAGAGATGTGATTACAGGTTTACCTGCCATCCATCAACACCAATCTTCCTCCGACAGCAGAACAGAGACAAATAGAATGTTTTCAGCTTTATCACAGAACAGTTCCACAGTGTGACACAGTGTGCTGGTTTGCTTTGGGACAGTTACAGACTCTCCATGTTTACTGGCCTTGGGTTCCATATGGACGTCTATAAATACTGGTGTTCGTGCACAGAACGTCGACACACCTTTGGAGAAAGCATGGAGCAGATCTTGGCAAAGATCACATGACCAGACAAGGCAAAGAGGATGTAGTTGCGAAACCTGGAGAACCACATCGTCCATTCGAAGTCGGTTGCATCCTAGAGCGATGATAACGTTGAGAGAATTAGACACACAGACAGACAGACAGTTTTCTGTGTTTGTTACTTTAATATTATTTTTGGTGCGTGTGTGCACACATGCTTTAATATTGTTACTGGTCATGGCTTAGAATCCAGTCATGGGCTAAAATAAGATGTGGGCGGGATTACCTTGTCATGTCAATCACCAGATGGCTAAATCCATCTTTTAACTAGGCCATAACTCTCAGTACATGCTATTTCCACCCACTTTGGATTTAAAGTGACTTTTTATTTATATATATATATATATATATATATATATATATAACTTCATTATCTCTAGGTTGTAAACTACATACTGTGACATGTCTGAGTGGACTGAAAATGTAAAACTGATTTAATTTTTACGTTGTACGTGGTTACAGTTTGTCACATTAGAACCTTTTTGAGAGCTTAATGTAATTGGTGAGGAAAAAATTGTGATACAAACAGTCAGGTTCTTTATTTTCCAACATGAACACTAAAGTGATGGTCTGGAAAAAGCCGCCTCTCTTGTTTGCGACTCACCATTTTTCTGCCAAAATAGTACCATCCCGGTTTTGTGCTTTCTCGGAACACCTTCCTGCTCATGTTTTCTGGAACATAACAGGTTGGTTTTATGATTAGCGTGTTTTTAACTCTTGCATAGCTGTGCTGGTAACTTGAAGGTAAATGAGGCTGTACTTGTTTAATGAGCCTGCCTCCCCACCCCGCTAGTTTATAAATAAAGACACCTGATCTGTGCAGCATTTTTAGCATGCCTTTTCTTTAGGCCAAGCTAATCCATCCACCTCAACCCTCCTGTTACACGTCGCAAAGCATTCTGGGAGAGAATTTGCCCTTATCATCTGCGCACACAGTGGGTTGTTTGGTTGACACCTGTCCTGAAAAAGTAGAGATAATAGAAGCTAAAAATATGGACTGGACAGTTTAGTGGGTTTGACTCACTGATGCCTGACGCACGCGTGACGTTCACAGCTGAACTGTTTACAAACAGTTTGGTTGTGATGTTGTCATATTTCACAATGAAACTGATTCACATGCTAGAAAACCTTTGAAAATATTTAACGGTTAATATTTTAATATTTTCCCCACATATTGATATTCTTTTTTCTAGGTGTTATAACTGATGTTATGACTTGTGTGAAGCATGATTAATTTTAATTGAATTATTAACTGTGTGAGGAAAAACCGCTGTCTTACCTTACATCTCTCCAGGTTAATGACTTTTTCATATCTCGACTTTATTTTCGACAGTGACATTATGCTGAACCCCCTCAGCATATGGACGTTAATTTAGTTCAGCTCAGTCTACAACAATGCCTTTTCAGTGCCCGCGATCTCTTCTGTGGACCAGATCATTTTCGCTTTAACCTTAGTGTCTGTCCCATTCAAAGTGTAGACAAGGTGAAGTTGGACATGTGATTCGCACAGAAGGAGGTTTTGTTGTACCCAACACTCACTGTTGACCCACTGTGACTATGTGACTTGGTGAGATGGGCACACGCCAGTCGTGCATTTACTCTGAACACCATCCAATGCCTACACTGACTTTCTCTAGACATTAGCATTAGATTCCTACAAGCTAACAATGTATCTTTGATGTGAGAATGAACCAAAATGGTGGGCTAGTTAAACATTGATTTTTTTTTTTCTGCTTAACATTGTCTACTAATTGTCATCATTTCATTTATTAGTACAAAGTAGGCTTTTCACTGCTATGTTGTAATCACTGCAAATGCACACTGATGAATTCACGTCACGAGTCACACGTCATCTGACACTTTCCTATTAAAGGGATTTGATCATTGCAGCATTTCCTTTACACAAATGGCAGCAACGCCCTGGCGCGTGTTCACTCACCGGCTGAAACCTCGACGATCCAGCTGGCGGCCCAGAGGATGGCGAGGGACAGCACCGCCATGTAGAAGTATAGCTCATACCTGGGGAGGGCAGCTTTCAACCCCATCTTGAAACGTTAGCACCAAAAGAAACTGAAGGGACGCGTGAGCTCGTAGACTGTAGGAGACAACAGCGAAATTCAAATTCACACAAATCACATCCCGGCGCATTTTTTTCCCTCCGAGTTTAACCCTTTTGTCACGACACAGCACGGTTGGCGTGTTGCTTCCAGTAAACACGCCAACACACCGTAGCTATGTTCAGTGCAGCGCTAAATCCAACCAGAATGCATTTGCACTTTTTTTTTTTTTTTTTTTTTAGTTTTTAACAATGAATTTGACTGTGTGTATAACATGTCTACAGTGGGATGGTGGCTCCGTGGGTGGCTATGTTGGCTCACACCTCCAAGGTCATAGTCAAATCTGGCTCTTGGTGTGTGTGTGTGTGTGTGTGTGTGTGTGTGTGTGTGTAGGTTTTGCATGTTCATCTTTAGGTGAAATTGCTCCTAGAATGTCTGTCGGGCCACACACAACCCTGCGATGGATGGATGTTGGTGTGTGTCCTGTGACAGATCGGGGGCTTGTAATGATTGTTATTTGTTTAAGTATTTGATACACCATTCAGGGAGAAGTTAATTTAAATTTAGTTGTTTGTTTTTATATAGTGCCAATAAAGTTAGGGCCTCCTTGTCCACAGTGTTCCTGGCCTCACATCCTCGGCTGGTTATATCTGGTTTCGGGACATCTATAACCCTGCATTGCGATCAGCGTATGGATGTGTTACATGTTTACACATTTACTGTAAAATCTATCCTCAATGTCGCTTGTAAAACCTAGTTGTTTATTTGGTAGAACCGAAATGAGAGAGCAGGTGAGAAAGTTGACAGTTTCAGGTTTTGTTAGTAAAACCCTAACCCTAACCCTAAGTCATTGCTCGTTTATAACAGGCAGGCAGAACCGACCCTGGGCATAGACTGTATGGGCAAAACTAGGGGTGCCGTCTCTCCATCAGGGTGCCACTTCTCTGGAAGAACTGGTTACAATGTAAGGGGCACCAGCTAAAATCTTGCCTAGGGCACCAGATTGGTGAGGGCCGGCTCTGCATGCCGCTGCAGTTACTCCCCACACACAGTGAGTGAAAGTCTTGGATACGTTTCAACCATGTAAAAACCTTAATCAGCCTTAATATTTAATGGAAGGAAATGGCAATGTAAGTTGTGTTTCTGCGTTTTCTCTAAGGGAAACGGGGCTATCATTCATGCACAGTAAAAGGGAGATAAGCGACAGTGTATTGTGTGTAAGATATGTCTGTTAATATGCCTCTGTTGTATTTTGCAGTGCCTGTATGAGTGTCCATATTTTTCCTGGTTTTCTTCTGAATTCTACTAGCCTGTTCACCTTGTTTTTTTCCTACAAGTGAAACCAGAGGCAAACTGTCAACACAGCCAGCAGCGCAGGTACGATTTACTGTTCTTTATGTAAGTTGTCTGTAATAACACAACAGTGCACCGTTGCCCTGTTCTCCTCTGACACGTTATATGCGTATACAGTGTAGAGCAGAGGTAATTTTTAGACATGAACTGAAAAATACTGAAAATCTTAACACACACACCAAGTTGTTCTTGGTGGACCATATTATATCATTATATATTTTTCATTTTAAACTAATAATTGCAGTTGTTGTGTTTTCTGAATTTATGAATTCAAAAACGCAGGAAACATAAGATGGAACCTACAGGAGCCCCTTCCCACAGGACAAGGCATTGCCATTAAAAAAACTAACGCTAAGAAAGTCGAAGGTCCATAAACCCGAAGCGCTGTCGCTCCACGTGACCTTGGGGCATGCATGGCAGGGACGGGCAGCGCGTCTGGCGTCCGCACGGTGACTTTAATAGGACAGCGATAACCGCGGCCGCTGCGCGAAGAGCCGAGTCAGCTGCGCGAGTACAGCCGCTTCCTATTTTAGGCTTCGCAGGCGCAGCTGCCGCAGCGCTATGCGATCTCCGCAAATGCGCAAAGTAGCGTCGGCACAAAAATGCCGCAGAACAGCCGGTCCGAGGCACTCACGTGGTAGTTTAGTGTTGATAAATACGCAGAGCTTCTGACCTGCCGCACGTAACAGCTTTGTGCGATGCAGAAAGGAGCTTCCCATGTTGGCAAGCGCTTTCCGTCAGCACCCAGAGAAATCAATGGTGCCAGTTGAAGTGTGATCCATACTAAGTAGGGCTATTTTGTAATGCAAATTAGAGCGCCTGGCGATAAATCGTGGTGCGTCTTTGTTGCGTGCTGTTACACTGCGTGTACTGCATACTGTAAATTACAGTAAATGAGCGGCACTTGTTATACTCACCTTAGATCCGCAGTGCAGGTGTCAGTTGGAGCACAGTGGATAACTTTATATTTTTGCACTCCTTTATTTGTTAAAAAAAAAGTAAAACAAAAGAAAAGAAAAAATTCAGTATTTAACGCATCCGTCCCTCTATTCCAGTTCCGATGGGGGGGTATTCGGCGAGAGGCACCGGGCGCCGGACAGTGTGTTGAGTGCACTGAGCAGGGGTGTTAAGGGAGATATTTTTATATTTTTACCAGCACCGCAGTGAGGGGTGGTTCCGGACCTGTCTGTCAAAACAGGCGCAGTAAGAAAGTCGCTTTCGTGCATTATTTCTCCCTTCCTTTGCAATCAGATGAAATAAAGGTTAAAACATACACCTTTCTCGTCGTTTTCACGTTGGTGAGAATTAAATATTTGTGCATTTAATTTATCTAATGGTAACTATACGTTTTCAGGTCACATTTAATTTTTTTTTCTTTTCATATCTACACTGGAGTTATATGTAGCTGGGGAGTTCTTGAAGATCGTACAAGTGACTTTATAATCACGAAAGAAAATCACTATCTTTTAAAACCGCTAATATTGCAGATGATAAAATTATGCAATAAAGTGGCAATCAATGATAGTCGAAGTTTCCTGTTTTAAACGGCAGATACAATATGGTAAATTGGGAAGACGTTGAAAATAACTGAAACCACTGCAGTATCTGATTGATCTGAAAAGTGCACGAATTGCGCTTGCACGTATGTACGTGTGGGTGTATCTTCTGTTGACACACACGTACACGTGCCGGTAGCTGCAGTGCTGAACAAATATCACCCAAATCATTCTGAAAATAGCTACAACGGGGTGGAGACGAAATCATATTTATACATATTTAATCATGTATATTCTAGTGCTTTACTAAAACCCAAATTGTAAGTCTATCCATCTGTTAACTAGTTATGAGTTGCTTTAAAGTGGTCTGGAAACGAATAGAAAGATTAGCTGTTTCAAGTTTGTTAGTTGTTCGGTGAAATATCGGTATGGTTTTTTATTAATTAATCTTAATTATGCGCCAAAGTACAGCTTAATACGTCTTCGAAAGCGGGAACTTTTGTGAGATGGAGTAGGGTCCTCCTAACATTGCGAGGGGTTTTCATTTGCGGTAATGTATTTCAATAGAAATGTTCATTTCAGTCTTAAAACGAAGTTCTAATTTCTGAAAATCGGCACATTGGCTGTAACCCCATGTACCTCCATCCCCTTGGCAATGTACTCAACTGGCCAGCAGTGGGCAGTAGAGACAATCAAACCAGCTGTACAATTAACACTATCCCTCCTTTATAAAATTAGGTTGAGATGATTCAGATAGGCAAGTCTCAGCCATCCAAACTCTCAACTACGACATATTCTTAGCGTAGGAACAGGTTTTTATGTGATGGTTGTGTCTAGCCGTGAGCAACGTTAATTATTAGTATTGCTTTAGTTCAAATGGACAAGTGTGTTAACGACTAATTGCGTGTGTAAATTTAACTACCCAAAGCATAACTTTACAAAATGCCTGTAAACTTGTTTAAAATGTTACATAAAATTTAACAAGAAAGTAAAACAGGATTGCAGTTACCAATAAAATTCATCCATAAAACCCTAGCGTGAAATTTCCCCATTTTAACTCTATTTGATCAGATACAAAAACTGGCAATTTCATTTTAAGTAAAATTACTAATTAAAAATAATCCATAATGACAGGAATTATTTTAGCACCTTACTGTTAGGCTGCCCACACTAATATACACAAAAGCAAGAATATAACCACAACACCATTAGTAACCATTTTATGTTTGACTGCTTCAATGTTTAGAAAAGGGGGGGGGCCCTGAACCCAGAACACACCATTCTACTGACCGGAAGGTAGTTTTTATTAGACAGCACGGATACACATCATAGTTTGTTTATTCTGTGAAAATTGCGACAGGGCCTCTGAAACACAGAGCAGCTCCGTAATGGAGGACGCTCATCTTGCGGAGTGAGACTGGGACACGACCGTTCCCGTGAAAAGGTCCATTGCTTCTGACAAGGGCGGGGGAGGAACAGCAGCAGCAGAGGTCTTGGTCTTGAGTTGTGGTCTATTCCTCAACGTTCTCCTTTTTGCCGGTTTCCTGGCCCTCGAAGATGGGGTACTTCGTCTCCACTTCGGCCCATGTGGTGATGCCATTCGCCAGGTCCCGGACGATCGCCGGCAGCTCTGACACCTGAGGTAACAAGGCAAGACATGTTTTAGGCGAGGAAGACCCAGCCCACATATCCAAATCACCGACACCTTCAGCCAGGCCTGCCAAAGGGTGTCATCGTTAAACGTACAGAGTACTGGACCTTGTGTGTATTCTCTGAAGCTGCTGAAGGCTCCAACTGTGAGGAAGCCCACAGCTCTGCTAAAGCCCCCCCCCACACACGTTTGGTTCCCACCTCGGCCCGAATCTGCCGCATGGAGTCGCGGTCTCTCAGAGTGGCCGTGTGGGGCGTCTTGTTAACCGTGTCAAAATCGATGGTGATGCCAAACGCGACGCCAATCTCGTCCGTCCTGGCATAGCGCCTGCCGATGGACCCCGACGAATCGTCCACCTTGTGGGACACCCCATTTTTGGTCAGAGCATCAGCTGTTGGGAAAAGGCACATGAAGGAAGCAGTTTACGACCTCTGCCGTCATGAAGGTTTCCCTCCTTACCATATACAGCCAACGCTGTCGTACGGCGAGATTTAAATCTGTGCTGGAGGCAGCAACTGTAACCACTGCTGCACAGGGGCAGGACAGGCGAACTCACACAGCTCTCGGACGAAGGGCATGAACTCCTGGTTCTGGCTGAGCGGGAGGACGGAGCACTTGAAGGGCGCTACAGTGGCAGGAAAACTGAAATACTGTGGGGGGGATAACAGCGAGTGTTACAGTACTGAAATGACCGTAGTGCATGAGGTGGGGGGAGAATCCACAATTCAACATTGGGGTCCTAATGATGACTAGGAACAAAAGCAAGACGTCGACAGGAAATAAAGCCGCTCTTTCCTCTTACCGTTCTCTGTTCGTCTCCTTCTCTGACGCGGAACGTGTGCTCGAAGATGGAGTACATGATTCTCCCGACGCCAAAGGAGGGCTCGATGACGTTGGGGACGACTTCTTCCACTGTGGGTGATTGCAGAAGACACAATATACACGTGCGTCTCTTCACTACTTAGCAAAGCAATTTCTCTGTTCTGTTAAACATTCACGATACTCTGGCTTCACTATTCTGGTCTTTTTGCTACAGACAGGCTGGTTTCAGAGGCAACATCTGAAACTGCTCACTGTAGCAGTGAACGACCACTGAGGAACAATGAAACCCAAAGTTAGCACAAAATGAGCAGAGTGGGGTCTCTTCCCCTCACCGTGGAGGGTCTTCTGGAACCGCTTGACTCCCACCATGTCTTTGGTGAGTGTAAACACTCTCCCCTCCGTCTCAATGGTGAACTCGCTGTGGGAGGAAGAACACGGGTCAGCTGCGTTCCCGCACCCAGGAAAGCACGCCGGTGCGGCCGAGAGGGGGCGGAGCTCACCCCTTCTCCTCCAGCAACTGCTCCTGCTCGGTGATGTAGCACTCGTCACAGACGGTCAGGTACTCCATCACCAGCTTGGCGTCCTTCTTGTAGGCCTTGCCGACGGCACTCTTGTTTGGCTCAAACTGCACAACGTTTACGGTTTTGTGCGACGCCGTTAAGGTCATGACGGGCCAAGGAGAGGTCTGCGCAACGTGTTAATTTTGCCAATACAGGTTTAAGAACGCGCCGAAAGGCTCAGGGTCAGAAGGATATGGGTTCCTTGAGGGGCTTCTCTGCCACAAGAGGCACCTTGGTGGCCCGGGTGTGGCACTTCAAGTCGAAGCAGGAGCGGTCGGCGCACCCCACGATTTCAATCCAGCCCTGCCGACATCACAACAGTCACAGGTTTGTGTGTAAACTCACTGTGTAAAAGTCCTCCTGTCCCGTGCCTAGACGGACCTCCAGGTACCAATGAATTTTGAAACATGCGAGTGTGTAGCGGTGACCTACGTAGGACGTCTTGGTCTCGGCGTCCCAGCAGTCGCAGGCGTAATGCGCCATCTCGTTATCCATGTGCTGGCGGAACCGCAGCTTATCCTTGGCCACGCCCACTTTGGTCAGGTACAGGTAGATGCGCCCAATAAAGTAGCCCAGGACAGAGTTGTTGATCACCCCCTAAGGGACACGCAAGTGACAGTTAAAAAAAATAAATAAATAAGGGGGGGGGTCCCCCAAACACTGTCTGCATTATCTGGCCTTTGCATTAATCCAACGTAAACCATCAGACCCGAAACACATAATGGGATGCCACAGGATGTTTTTAACACCCCCAGCCAACAGGTAAGCATGCGGTCCAATAAAAAAAAAAAGCACGTTCTCGCTCTCTCACACTCACACTCCCATACCTGATCCACCGCATCCCCAAGTCGCATCAAGCCGGCTGACTGGCCGCCAGTCTGGGCTTTCGAGGAGTACAGCAAGATCTCCAGGTCGGCCACGTTCTCAAACTTGGGGTGCACCTTCTCGTTGGGGTCCACAAAGTGCTCGATCTCTGCCATGGTGAACTCCCTGTATGGGGGGGTCCCAAAAGGTTACACCCATTTGCCTTATGATCCCCACACTAAAAACAACCCACCTATTAACACCTCTTTACTTGCACATTAGCAGTTACGTTTACAGCATAGGACCTCATAACTCACATACAACTAGATGTGAAACATAAAGTGGCAGCACTAAGCCTGATTTCATTTCCTGACCCCCCCCCCCCCGATTATCTTTTACAGACAATATCTGTGTGGAACCACCAGTAAAACCTGCTGTGTGTGTAAGGTTCACTTCTCCAGCTCGCTCCTGGATCCCTGTGCTGTTAACATGCTTGTTTGGGTCCTGCGTTTCAGGCAGTGACACCAGGCACGCCCCCCAGCACACCCGCTGCGAGCTCACCTGACCCGGATGAGTCCGGAGCGGGGCGAGATCTCGTTCCTGAAGGAGTTGCCGATCTGGGCTGCGGCAAATGGCATCTTGCCCTGGTTGAACTCCAGCAGACGCTTGAAGTTAAGGAAGATTCCCTGAGCGGTCTCTGGCCTCAGATAGCTGCAGGGAGCAACGGACACACAGGGCAACGCACGAGGCGTGGCGTGAGGTGAGCACACGGGCGCTGCCACAGACCCTGCGCCGCCTCCGCACTCTCACTGCATTTACCAGTTACACCCTTAATTAAATTATTTACACCAAAAGGCCACACATATTTTACCATCTTATCAATGTGCTGCATGTTACTAAAGCTTTAATGTGTGAAAGGTTCATATTTGGAGTATTTAGCAAAGTTACCCTTGAACTTCAGCCATTCAGAAAAACTAGACACTGTGGGAATGGCTCAGGTTAGATAAGACACGGTTTATATGGTTGCAGTGTGGACTGCGAAAGCTCACGCTATTAAAACGCCCGTCCCAGGTACTCTTCCCTCCATGCGGACTAAAACGCCCGTCCCAGGTACTCTTCCCTCCACGCGGACTAAAACGCCCGTCCCAGGTACTCTTCCCTCCATGCGGACTAAAACGCCCGTCCCAGGTACTCTTCCCTCCATGCGGACTAAAACATCTGTCCCAGGTACTCTTCCCTCCATGCTGACCCCCGGGGCTCTTCCTACCCTGGCATGTTGCCTCCAGGTCCAATGGAGGTCTGGAACATCAAGTTGAAGGAAATAGGTGGGGTAAGGTCGTTCCCTGTCGTCGGAGACTTGACGTTGTATTTCTCAAAAAGCTCTGTCAGTTCCTGCTGAGTGTAGTTGTCCATCTGGGAAGGAAAGAAATGTTATAATCACATTTTTAGATACGACGAGTTTGCCCTTACATTCTGCACAAATGACAATGCAGCTCAGCCAATTGCTCATCAAGTTCTGTCTCCTTTCTGTTTAGGACAGCAATGCAGACTAAGCTGAAAACGTGTGTGCAACACCTAAAGGTTATGAGAACCAGGCCCTCACTTCAGCAGAGGCAGTAGAGAAACAGAAACGCCGCTTTTTAGCATGCAGCAGCGAGCACCTCACCTGGGTGATAACGTCATCCATTTCCGCCTTCTTCTCTGCTGAACACTTCTTGTCCGACATCAGTTTCTGGAGGTGAGCTTTGGGAAAAGAAATTCAGATCAGGGACTCACACAGCCAACATCAGCTGGTTAAACGCTCAAACGCTTTCTTAGTAATTTTAATGGTCTGCACCAACGCAATGTAAAAAGCCTGTAAAGAAGAAAGGCGTGTTACACGCATGTTACATGTGCATCTACAGCAGATGTTGGGAATACGATTCACAGAGCTGGCTGTTCCAGTCATTAAACATGCACCCCATTCAGCTACTGAGCACCCAGACAGCCTCCAAACCACTCTCTGTGGTCTCCAAAGAGAGAGGAAATTCTCCTCTAGAAGGAGGAGCAGGAGAGCCAGGCTCTCCAAACAGAGCAACACTGCCCCTAACACCATCTGCAGATGCTTACAGATACATTTATACATCATATAACCGTTTCCAAGATACAATCGTGGCCTTTAACTGTAGCGATTTAAACGTGCCTTTCTCAACAAGTGTTTGCACTATACCTTTCAGAAGGTGGTCGGCACGGAAACACTCGCCGTTCTTGACATCTTTCACCATGTAGTCCGCAAACTTATCGACGTGCCCGGAGGTCCTAACGCACACAAACATCTCCATGAACGTCACAGTAGCGATCCCACCAACAGCAGGAAACAGGCCTGCGCTCCGACTACGCCCCCTGCCTCCATTAGCAACCGTTTGCAAATATGACATATTTCACAGTTCACTTTCTGACCAATGTGCCATTTAATGGCCAAATGTATCAGGATTAAACACGTCTTTGAAGCAGAATGGACAAAGTGTAAAGGACAAGTCAAACGAATAAACACAGTCAAAACTAGGCTATTGCGATTTTTACTTAACGAACATTTCACTTAACGACCAGGTCACTGGAATGGAACTCGGTCTCTAAACGAGGAGAGGGGGTACTTTACAGATCACGGCGGCATGCTATCCAACAATGATGTCTCTGAAACCGGGCTATGAAGTCTGTACAATGTCACAGCCTTCATGCATAAAATCTCAGAGTTAATATGTGCCTGTTTTAAAACCCAGATTTCAGCACGGTCCGGCTGTCTCCGGGAACCACCAGGCAAGCTGTGTGCACGGCACGTTAAGGCGGCGACGGACACGTACTTGAGGACGGGCTCAGGAGTCAACATGGTGCAGTCGATCTCCAGGATCTGCTCCTCCTGGATGAAGTGCTGCCTCCAGGCCTGAAGAATGTTATTCTTCAAAGCGCACCCGACAGGTCCGAAGTCGTACAGCCCGCTGACACCTGAAGGAAGCACAAAGTCACACCGCCCGCAAAGCCCATCTTGACCATCTTAAGAGAAAATCGTACGTGGGTTCCTCTGGCTACTATCACACTTCAAAGGAGGGCTACCACAGGTCCCCTCGCACCTCCATAAATAGCGAAGGCCTGGTCATAAAAGAAGCGCCTCTTCAGGGTGTCCTCCATTTTGGCTCGGTCGATGATGTCATCCTTAGGCTGCAGGGCCAGCTCCTGCGAGCGGGAGAAAGCTGTCCGTCAGTGCCTGTCCCAAACCAGCACCTCACCTTTCTTCCACATACTCATACACTATTTAAAAGGTGATTCTCCCCCCCCATTTGAGGTCAGCTACAAGGACACCCTAGTTTATGAAAGCCATTTCACAAAGGCCTGCACTTTTTGTTTAGAAAATAAGATTTTAACAGCTGTAGTGGATTAAACTATACACCGTGTTCAGTTATTCTGGCGGTAGAAAAGTCTGCGGTGAAAAGTCTGCAGTGAGGGGTGGCAGTCCTCACCTTGGCCTCCAGCACCCTCTTGCGAGCTTTGAGTTCAGCCACTGCTTTGGTGATGTCCACATCAGGGGCATTATCCTCCTTCAGGCGACGCACCAGGTCACCCTAAAACAGTGGAAGGTTAACTTGTGGGCTCATGCATGTCAACAACAGAAGCAGCTTTTGAGAAAAAAAAGGCTAGTATTTACCAAAAAAATAAAAACATCAAGCAGCTTAACCACAAAGTTAAAACTGAAGTGGGTGTCTGCATCCTCTGGAAGCTTTAATTTACAGCGTTTTCAGCTCTAGCCAATGGGACTTGGCAGGCCGTCGGGATGGTGCTGATGCGGCCATGCTCAGACGTGGCACTGTGGAAACCATTCCTACTTAGTCCATACGCGCTCTGTTCGCTGCCCGTGCATTTATATTACACCTCGTATGTCTACATGGTGCTCACGGTTACATTTTATCTAATCACTTTTAATAAACGCAAACTGTTTAATATAAAAAATGCCGCCGCAGATGCATCCGTAACAGGAAGCATAGCTACCTGCCCGATGAAAATCTGCTTATGGACCGTCAGAAACGTTAATTTACTTGATATCTACCAAATGCAATTATAAATCTCTGCTGGGAAAAAAAAGATAGTAAGGTATCCGGATATTAGTCTAAGTCGTAATTATTTACCTGTTCTTTTACTGCAAGTCTCAGGGGAGCCAACACCTCTTCAACACTGCCATCCATATTTCGTCCTTGTGAGAGCTGCAACCAAAGACTTCCCTTTTCCTTTCTAAATAGGCACGCCGACAGTGAGAAGAGCCTGCCCGGGGACAAACACGGTGCCTGTACCTCAGCTCGAAGCACTGACGTGGGCAGGACAGCGGCTGTCTTGGAGCTGGACTTGAATAGGGCGGGTGCTGCTCTGACAAGCATGGGCCGACAGCGCGCACCGGCCGAATGATGAAATCTTAGGCAATAGGTAAACGGGGCGCGCTACGGCATCCGCACATTCGCCACCACACCGAGCTGCTGAGAGTTTCTAGGATGCCGATTCGTTAAAAAATAAATATAAATAATAATTAGATATATAAATAATAATAAATAAATTTT
>JABJVR010000065.1:4764947-4795074 GCA_025773905.1 Chitala chitala
ATATATATTTTTTTTTTTTTTTGGAAATTCGTTAAATAAAAAAATATGATGATTTTCTGTACTAAGTAATTGTCACATAAGAGATATAATAATCTGTATTTTGTTTTAATGCTTAATGTAGTAATATAACAGTACTGTACAACACAAACACTATCTCCAGGGAGTCCAGAACAGTGGTGTAGTGGTGTCCAGGTGGGTGTTTATACTGTTCCTTCTATTCTTTCACACACACATTTACTCTTTCATCTTCGCACTGCTGTTTCACGCGTAAGTGACCAAAAGGCGGCCAATAGAAAACAAACAGAACTTTGCTTGTTTGTTTTCATAAAAAAAACACCATTATAGTCACTTGGTACTTCCTAAACACGTTTCAAGCTCTTTCCTCTGAACGATAATAAAAAAGTTGTTTATAATTTAAGGTTTTGCAGTGGGTACTGAGTACTTTCATGCTGTGAGACGTCTTTATAACCCAGGGTTACCTGCTGCACAGGTGACCAGGTAAAACGACACGCTGTCAGGTTGAACAAGCCACACTGTTCCCTTTGATGTGGGACACAGAAGCTGGCACGCGCCCCGCCTCCGTGCACCCGCACTGGTACAAACACGTGGGCGTGTTTTTGTCTCCTGCCGGCTCAGCTGTGTGGGGCTCCAGTGCGGCTGTCGTAGACTACGCTTCCACGGCGTGTGTGCAGACACAGTCAGTGAGGGCTCGCCCAGGTGAGCTTAGACAAGATGGACTTTTTCAAAGTGCATCAGAGAGATGAAATATAAGTTGCAGAGAACACAGGTCTCCACAGCTTGGCATTTTAAAACAGAACTAAAATGTCAAAACATTCGTTATCAATTTATTTTCGTGTGCATGAAAATGTTAGTGGATTGAGGTTAGGCATTCTTAAAACAAGTCATAACGATAGCCATTGAGAAGTTCTCACAAACAGAGCATTGTGTGTGTATTTTATGTTACTCCTACCCTTTGAATATCTCAATGCCATGCTGTCTACAATTATTTTATACTCCCTCCTCAACTATTAACCTTCAGAATGGAGAATATTGGCACCACGTTTAGTAAGAGCATATGCTGTCTGCTGGATGATGGATGAGCAATTCTGGAGAAGGGGAGAACCTTGAACGCGGTGTACATTCTGATGTTGCGTGTTTCCTGAACACCATGTACGTTTTCGCTGCTATATAACATTCACCAGCAGGTGGCAGTGCTTTGCTGTCAAACGATCGCTGGCTGCTGCCAATTTCCAAGCAACAAAACAAACACAAGTATATGTGTACCCTCTAATCTGGCCTCTCGTACTTTCAACATCCTTGTTTCTCAGAATTCGGCACAGCGCGCGGCCAACTATTCAGTCTGGCAGGCCTCAGAGAGGGCATAGCAGCAGCAGTCCCCCCACCCTCACCCCTCCCCACTGTGTCCTCCCCTGACATGACAGGAGCTCCGTGTTTCACTGGCAAAAAAGTTATGCTGGTTTTCTGAAATCCACTCATATAATTACGCAGATGTAGATTAAATGAACTGAGCACACTGCAGCCTTTCTATGAAGCGAGAGAGGTACAGCCAAGAAATGTGTTTTTGATATGTGCACGCGTGTGCGTACGTTACCCACGTACCGGTTGCACGTGATCTTCGGCATGTCAAAGGCCCTACAATGGGCGCCTGGTCCAGCGATGCGGATGGATTGACAGACAGCCAGCAGAGCGTAATGAATGTATCACCCACAGTAACCGTGGCAGCGTACATCAGTGTCTGGTGACCCCTTTGTCCAAACGTACCGTTAGTCAGAATGAAAAGATAATACTATCAGGCATTTTTTCAGTCCACTTGGTCTGTCACCTTCCCGTTCACTGGAGGTTACGCCAGGTTGCCATGCTCGCCCTGAGAGCCATGGCAGGACATGGTTCGCCAGTTCTTCTGGTGCACTGCTCTGTAGGATTGATGTGGGCGGAGCCTCGGCTGGCTACGCATAGCGCTGCCATTGTGGCCTAGCTCACTAAATTATTTTACAGGTAAATGTAAAAACAGCTGTTTTCACCTATTGGTTACCTATTAGCTGTTTTCACCTGAAGAATTTATGCAGCAGAAGATGTCGTCCTTACCTTTAAAAGTTAGGAGACTAATGGGGAAAGAACTAAACAGGAGATTAATGGGGAAAGGACTTATAGAACTGGCCCTATACAATGTGACCGGGCCCATACGGTGCGACAAGCCCTATACGCTGTGACCGACCCTATACGCTGTGACCGACCCTATACGCTGTGACTGGGCCTATACGATGTGACTGGCCCTATATGGTGTGACTGGGCCTATACGGTGTGACTGGCCCTGTACATTGCATTATAGTGCTGAACGACTTGATAGTCAGGTATACATCATGCTTATTCTTAATACAGCACAACGAAAATCGCAAAGCAGTTGGGATATTAAACATTCCTGTACAATATCTGGACAGTCTGCCCTTTTTGTGGGACAGTTTTTCCCTTTCCAGCAGCAGGTCCCAGCTATGGGCAGCTCTCCGCTAACCTTCTGACAGCTCTGCTTCATTCAGCACACCACTGAAGGGTTTGCTTTGGATGTCCTGAGCTCCCTACGGTGGCTACAGCTGAGGCCTGTATTTACAGTAATACACAGTTGGAAGTCAAAGAACAGCGAGTTATATGGACAGGGCATCGTCGCAGTCTTCACTCCCCTGCCAGGGTCAGAAGAGCCCTCATCTGCAGCCCAGAACAGTATCGTTTCTTTCTTGTTCCAGCATCTCTGTGGTGGAATAAACTTCCACCTGCTGACACCTGCCCCTTCCCCACCCGTTGACAGTACGCGTGAGCCCTGAACATTGCAGCCCTCACACTGGAATTCTGCTACCTGGACATCGTCAGGCCATGAACACACACATTTTTTATTTGCTGGATTTCCTCAGAACATAGCGGCCTTTGAAAGCAGCACCCGAGCGAACCCGTCCCACGGTGCTGTGGATTCTCTGATGGGGTCAGTGACCTCAGTTTCAATATACGCACATTTTCTTCTTGCATGCAAATTTGTTTTTGCAGATAAAAATATCCACAAAATGAATAAATGGAGCAGTAACAAACTATTTTTGTATTGTTTTCCAAAACAGGAGAAGAGGGCAAACAAAAAAAAGAAAAACATTGAATGAGCCCTAAAACAAGTAAGTGAAAAGCAGTAAAGGTAAATCCAGGGTGAGGTGTGTCCTGCTGCCTTCTGGACATAAAGCTTTTAGTCCTAACGAAACCACAAACACTAAACAGAAGAGCACCCCTACTGAAATGGCAGATCACAGGAGGGGTCATATTTAGTTACTATACAAACCTTGGAAGTTGGGGCGCAGCACACTGTTAGAATGGCACGAACACGGCTATAGTCCTGACACAAGTCTCATGCTGTGTATCCTGACACCCAAACTACACGATCAAAGTGAGGCACCTACATGAGGAAATAACGGGAAAGAAAACAGGTGCAGAAAAATAGCATTAAGCACTTTGAACTTAAAAAGCACAAAAGCCCTTGCTACGTTTCTGCAGGGGATTAATGTGTCCCTTTAGAAACAGAAAAGGGTCTCGTATTCACTGTGGAACAAATAACCGTGGCTTTGGGACCTGATGGGCCCACCCGGTTCTCCGCTCATTTTCCTCTCCTCAGTTTACCGTCTCCTTTGAAAGTCCAACTAACAGTTATTGCAATTATTTTTCTTTTTGTACATTCAGTTTTTCAGGAGCAACAATTATGCAGCCAGACGCCATGACGTAATGTCTGAATTCATTGATTTAATGATATCACGTATGTCCTTTTAAAAGCGGCTCCTTTCATCTGCTGACCTGAGTTATCAGAAGGTGACATCCCTGCTGTCTAAAAGGCACCACCTCAAGGACAGTTGTAAGTACAGTATATAGTGTTTTTACCATGAAATGCAGTTTTCCCCAGCTGGGTTTGTGCTCTTATTCTTTTGCCGTACTGCACACGTCTGTCATGCTGCTGCTTGCTCTCATCTCACAGAGCTCACGGTGACTGGCCGTCGTGTTTCTCCAGCGCGTGCCCTCAAACAGTGACGGCGGGCATTGCTACAAAGAAATCTAAGTGTTTGTTGACTTTTAAAAAGCTGGAGGTGAAACTGGGTGTAAAATATATAAAATATCTTGTGTTTCCTGTGCAACTGGGCTACCTTGTCAGAATCTTTTCTTGCATTCGCACATCATTGGTATTCCGAGCGGATCTGTGGGCCAGTTGTTCATTCTTCTGCATCACAGATCACCCTGGAGGTGTAGGGTGTGGTTCAGTAACAGTGTTGCCTCGTATGCACAGACAGCAGTCCCAAAGATCGAAAACAAACCTAGACGACTGAGCTCCATTTCTAACTGGCACCTTATTCTAGTAGCACAGGTTGCCTGGAGCAGAGGCCATGGATATTCTCTATTATGGGATGGCAACTTTAGTTCACTCCAGCCAGATTTGGGCGTGCTTAGCTCCTGTTATGTTGGCCGTGGTGTTTTTAGGACTTTCTGGACTTCTAATGTAATGGCCAATATGAATGAAGTGTCCTGTCTCCTTGCTAAAGTTTTCCCTGCATTTAAGGAGTACGGAGGCCTACAAGGAGTACGGAGGCCTACAGATGAGATGCTCTGGTCAGTGTATTATTTATACCAGTTTTGCACAGCTGCAGAATCTGCTGAACATGTATGCGCATATATACCAAGAACATGCTGTTCTGTACATGTTAATGCGTATTTTGTGTTCAACCGCTATCTGATTAGGTTAATGCTCGTTGAATTTTAAAACACATGAATTAACCCTGTTTAACTCAAGAAATAAAATGTTTTAGAGTGTAAGGCTGAATGAAATTATGCAAATCAACACATACATTATTGTTAATTACACCCTTCCTTGATTAACAAGCTAACCACAAATCAGATTAAATGCTTTATTGTGACAAAATACGTAAATGTTTTGCAACGAGCCGTGTTGTACACATGGTGAAATCCTAACCCAATGTCTCATATGCAAGATTATCAGTGGCTGCTTTTATATATAACATATAACAGCAGTGGGGAAAAAAATGAATAGAATTTATTAGGATATTAGGCATGTGAGGTGGCAAAGATTCAGCAGAAGTATGTAGAATGTGTCCTAATGTTTTCCATAGTAACGCCTCATGGCACACTTGTCTGATTGACTGAACCACAGTCACATGTGCCTTTCCAGACATGGCCAGAAATTTTCAGTACTGGTCCCAAAGGACCTTGACTATAACTATGGCAGGAAAATCCCATGCTATAAGCACGTCTGAGGCAACGGTAAACACGTGTGTGTCTGTGTACCTAGAGAACGGATTGGGACAACTTGTGAGGCTACGCAGTGCAGCTAGGCCCAAACATAATGGGCGATATTACATCTAACTTCTTTTTCAAAAGCTTAAAACACCTTGTGTCTGGTTCTTTGCTAAGCGCAACATAGTGTTTTTCTGCAGTCTTTTTGAATGAGGTGCCTGACAAACTGGCACTAAGAGATGCAGCCCCCTGAACAGCAGCACCATCTGGGTTCTGTTTCTACATCAGACTGCCAGACAGAGGTTTTCTGAGCCTTAAGTAACTGTTACTAACCACTTCAATAACATATAATAAACATTAGTCTGGCTGGTGGGAGATGGGAGGAGTGCACGCACACATCTCTCACACGCAGTGCACGTGAAATTGACCTGATCCATAAAGGTGTAACCCCAGGGGAGCAGCAGCCCCCGGGTCCGCCCCCTACTTCTCATTCAAAGAGAGTTCAGAGGGATTGCCACAGCTGGTCGGGTACAGAACAGGCAGAACCCTGACCGGCCGGCACGTGTTAACGAGAGGCTTATCCCGAGATTGTGAAGTTCCCTGCCACGTCAGGTTGCGAGTCTGTCGAGCAGGCACACAAAGGCAGGCTCCAGCTACCTCATGCACACACCTCGCCATCTGTCCCGTTCAATATGACGGTGTTTGTCATTCAGAGGGCAAGCAAGCAGGACTGTATCTGTGGTCTGCAGGAATCTCTTTACTTCCAGTCAAGCAAAGTGCACGTGTTATTGGCAAAAAGACTGCGCACACACAGCGGGCTGAGGGAGAGTTACCTTGGCCTTCACACAAGTCAGACTCGGCTCACTGAACTCATTACACGGATCGATGACCTATGACCTCATGAGAGAAAAGTGCAATGAAGCAACATGGCAGACTTAGGTTTACAACCCCGGTCTTACACTAAGTATATAATGTCAACTGAATGCTTCCAGGACGTATAACTAGAAGATTTATAGAACAAATTAAAAATTTACTGCTAAGGAATAGTCAGTGACATCACCGCTCTGTTTACATCTAGCCTCACTCTACGGTTATGTTTTTTTTGACGTAAGAGTCGGTAGTCAACTACACAAAAATCTCCAGATAATTACAGAAGTCTGCTTTGACCCAATTTACCAATTATACTGTTTGAAACCATGCCTAAATCTTGTCAGTCTGACATTTTTCCTGACAATGTATAAAAACTAACTGCTTTGTTGAATGACAGCATGTAAAATGAAGACGTCTCTTGTGGAGAACTTTCCTGGGAAGAGAGAGAGCCTATAATGCCATTAACAGAAAGTCTGAGGAGTCCATGTTATGTAACTGAACTTAGTATTGAAAGTAAATAGTAAAAATTACAATTTTCTGACCCCTCAAATCCTTTGTTCAGCACTATGTCACCTGCTGTGTCTGACGTGTTTTACGGCCTGCGCGGGACCCTTTTGTGCTCAGTGTCTTCTCATGTCAACAGAAAAGCACACTCTGCTTCTGTTCTCCTAAGGTGTACCCAATAACTGTGGTGGATTAATTGCTTTAATGCTTTTAACTGCTCTGTCATGGGCAGAGGGCCACATTTAAGCCGTTTAATTTTCCCAAACGTCATGTTAGAAAAGGAAAAGCGGTTAAAGCAACTCGTACGATGATTTGCAGGATATTTTGTAGTGAGTCAGTGATGATGTGTCACAAACGCACGATGCTGTGGGACTTCCTGTTGCACTGCTGTAGTGTACGGCAAGCACTAACGTTGCACACACACATATAGCTCTCACATCCTCTGATGAATATTTTTTCCCTTATTCTAAAGACGTGCTTAAAAGAACTCGTGGCTACACTTTTGAGTGCCATGTGCACTTCTGAGACCCAGGATTGGTTCTGAGGGACCAACTGGACAGGCAGTTATTGCAAATGATTGGATAAAATATTAATTCTATAGTATCACAACACAAGGGGATAAACATGATAAAAAGTAGAAAACACTGGAGAAAGACTGGGCTCTTAGAGCTCTGCTAAAATTTCTGCATTTTTGTCCAATGTTACTGTTTCCTTTCAGGCAGAGGACCAAAGTGTGTGACACTTTCAGAGGCACGTTTTCCAAACGCCCAGCCTCTCGCCAGGGTTCTCTGGAGAATTTCTAGAAAACTGTGGAAGGAACATGAAACATGAGTGACGGAACGCCCCCTTCCTCTGTTCCTAGAGTTCCTGCACGTAAGCGGCCACGCCACGGCTTCAACTTCACGGCCTCACACACGTGTATGTTTTAATTAGAGTGTTTACCACACGCTCTTCCCACAAGTCACCACTCCTAAATACACTGCGCTTTACACAGGGGACAAATTTTATTACGAATCTGTGTCTCTTGCCATTTAAGCACAAAGAAACAGACAAGAGGTGGTTAAACGATGAAGGGAAACAAACAAAGAAACTTAACGGTTTACGTTAACGACAGCGGACTGGCTGGAGAGGCTGATGGAGCAGAGGGCCCATTTAGCTGAGCTGCTTGTGAAGCGTTGCATACCGTACTACGAGTCAGCAGCAGAACGGCATAATCAGTTACAAACCAGACATCGGACAGGGTTGTCAGACTCTCCACTTGACATACATCACCAGCTGGAAAAGTCAAATAAATAGCAAGGGGGCCTTTCTAATGTCTCCGAGTCTTTGTTAGCAGGAAGTTCCTAGATTTTGTACAAGGTCTGCACAGCATCGCAAAGCCTTCCTTGAAACGCGACCCGTGAGATAGACACGCAGTCATGGGTCTTTGTAGTCTGTCAGCACAAGGCACGGTCCGGCTAAGCCTATAGTCTGAGCGTTTCTTGGGTAGGTGGTTTCACCAAAAGAAAACCAAGAAAACCAATCTGGTTCACATTGAATTCCTTCCAATTCTGTGCCGCGTGAGATAAGGCCTCACAACGCTAAAAATGTAATTATTTCTCCTTTCCCTAACATCTGTAACGGACTATGATCAAACATCATAAGATCCAGAAGTTTCCTGGAAATTATTTTTGCCAAGAAGCGTCTTCAGCAACTACTAGAGCATTGAAGGAACTCAACATATTATCTCAAGCTTCTGTCAGCTCAGACAAGACCTCTCCACTGCCGCTGTGAGTGTAAAAATTAATGCTTAGCATGTGTTCTGTGGTTCAAAGAGGATCTCAACTGTCAAAAGCTGCTGAAGTATTAATAAAAGATTTGTGTGTTTTTTGTGGTTAATGAAAGGTGGAAGGCTTCCAGCAGGAGTAGTGGGATAATTACATGTCATTTGTAGAAGTTATCTGAAAAAAGTTTTTTTTTTTTCCCTGTCAATGGAACAGGAGAGCTGCATGGTTCATCTACCTTGGGATGCTCTCTAGCTGTTGTTGAAAGTTGGTCAATTTACTGAGCTGAGCACTAAATATGAGAATTTGTCCTTATAGAGAAAGGTACTGATTTTCAACCAAACAACCCAAAGTGGTTACAGCATTAAGCAAAGCACTGATGTGACATGTAGACAATTAAACACAGTTCTCAAAGCAAATCAGATTTTTTTTTTGTATAGCACTTTTCTTATAAGGTTTTCCAGGTCAAACTATATTACAGATGACTGCCCAGTTAATAATAAAGTAGAAACATACAATACATACTCTAAAAGAACCAGCTCCATCCATCCATCCATCCATTCATCCATCCATTCTGTATACCGTTTATCCAGTTCAGGGTCATGGGAGTCCATCCCAGGGGGCACAGGGCAGGGGACACCCTGGGCATGGTGCCAACCCACCACAGGGGTTGTATTCATTTTAACAATTTAAGGCACTACATAAAACCTCGGCTAAACAGATGCTCCTTTAGTCTACGTTTAAATATCAATATTTTCAGCTCTTTTCAGATCCTCTGGAGATCCTCTTAGGCTAAAGACAGCACTGTTACACCCCTACTAACGTCCACTCAGGTTTTCATTTGTAAACCAGGTAAGTTACACCTGTGAGACATCTCCACGGGAACCCCCTCCATAGGTGTCCAATTTGGACATTCCAGCATACGGTGAACATGTTAAATAAAGCACATTCATCTCTTGGGCACAATGAAACGGAAAAGAGGACAGGCACAGCACCAGAATATACATGAGATTAATCATAATTCTGTTGTATTAACACAGCATCAGCAACTGAAGTCGTTGATATGGATATTAACTGAAGAAAAGAAAACACGATTATATTCATAAAGCAAAATATTTATGTTCTATTAATATGTTAATGAAAACAAAAGCTGTTCATCTAATGACTTTGTTTTGTCAGCATCAACACTGAAAATGAAATACAGTATTTTAACATCTGTGTGAAAAGGTCTGGTGGTGTTTAAAGATGTGCTGTAGACCTGCGTCACTCACCTGGAACGGGTCTGCACACCTGTCCCACTGCACTCACCTGGAACGGGTCTGCACACCTGTCCCACTGCACACACTTGGAACGGGCCTGCACACCTGTCCCACTGCACACACTTGGAATGGGCCTACACACCTGTCCCACTGCACACACCTGTCCCACTACACACACCTGCATTGACCCGGTAGACATGTCTCACTCTACATACCTGATGTAACTTTTCAGGTGTGGGAACATATTTTGTTAACATGTTTACTATGTTTTTAATCCTTCAGGATTCCACTGGATCTGTATCTCCTGTGTCATGTCCCATGTCACCTGTCTCCTCGAGTCCTACCTATCCTGCCTTGGTTTGCAAGCCTAATATGAAAGGAAAGCCCCATATTTCTTGCACTTAAAAGGATAATTTAACTTCCTTGCTCTCTAATGGCACTCTTAAGCCTTTTTTCTCTCAGTTTTTTTTTTTTTTTGTCCGTTACATGGGTTAATTAAAAAAATTACACTCATTCATTTGAATGTATACTTTGAAGCCCTGGAGAGACTCAGTTTTTTCCAAACTCCATGACACTTCAACTATATAGCTTAGAGGAACAGCCGAGGCAAGGAGGATGTATGGCAGTCTTTACTTCCTCATTTTACTCTGAATTTAAGATTGTTTCTCTTTCAGTAATTATTATAGACTATGAAGAAGTATATTAATTTCTTTTGTATATAAACTCAACAGCCCATATTGTGTGAAATACGAGCACGCCTTTCTAACCTGATGCTGTCTGCTTCAGTTCTCAGCAAAATTCTTGAAATTGTCAGGTTGAGCAAGATGCTTAACCCAAACTGCTTTACCATCTTAACTGCATGAAACACAGAAACTGAAGGTCATTTTGCAACCTTGCCTTCTAACATCAAAGCATCTTTCCAAAAGGAAACAGGGATCCGACTGATTTTTAATTTGAAGTTGTCAAGTGTTTGCCTGACTGAGCAGGTCACCCGAGTTTGTCCTTCTTGCTCCTGTTCTCCTGTTCTTCTGTGGGTTGCCTTTGTGCGGAGAGCCTGTATACCCATGCAAACGGCCATGTTATACAGACCAGGGACACCCTGCAGAGCAGAACCTCAGGGCCGGCCCTGTCACAGCCCTGTAAAGTAAAACAGTCTGGCATGAGTAATTGTGATGTATTTCAGCTTGTATACAGCACCTAAGGGCAATAAAACATAATTTCATTCAGGATTAATAAAGTATCTATCTGTCTGTCTGCATGTCTGTCTGTCTATCTATCTATGTATCTATCCATCCAGCCATCATCATCTTCATAATCAATCAATCAATCATCTAATAATCCAATGCGGAAATGCATAGTAATACAACTATTATTATTATTATTATTATTATTATTATTAAAGTCCCATTAAGTCTCATTTAAGGTTTGAGACGCTAAAAAGCAAAGTGTAAAATCCATTCAATGTTGACACATGATTTTAAATCATTAAATCACATTAAATGTAACCTTGTAATTCTTGATTGTGTTAATTGATTTCATAACTGTCATATTCACTCCTTGTATGTTTTAATTATTTTACTCTGGAGAGGACTGTTACTAGTAGGTTCACTGGGCCACTTAATGACAATAATGACTAATTATTGTCGTTGTTGTATGTAATTATTACATGAAAGTGCTGCCTGTGTGCTGTGTAAAAGCGCTGGTTCTGTTTAATGGGCCATGGTGGATCTATCTGCCCAGCAGGTCACTGCCTTCATCTCCATCTAACTGTTTGACTTTACAGAAAACATCTTTTTAATTGTGAATAAATAATTCACCATCTTATGCAAGTGTGCAGAGCTGAGGAAAACACTTGTGCAGGAAGAAGCAAAACACTGAAAAAATAAAAAAGAAAAGAGTCTTACAGTGAGTCAGTGTCCTTCTTACTCAGCCAAGAAACTGGATTTTCATCCATTTTTATGAAACAAAATGTTTTAGAAACGAGGCACAAGTGTGGCTGTCTGAACTCAGTGACTTTGTTTTAGGTGTGCTTTTGGTGTTCACAGATTAAATTCTTGGAAAAATCAAGTTTGTTTTTCTTCCAATTATCATAAAATAATTATACTTTGCCACATTACAATGAGACAATTTTATGCTTTATTCAGGACACTTTGGAAATTTTCCGCTAACTTACAGCTTTGTTTTAAGAAAAGCAAGACAGCTTCAGTTCTGCCCTGACCATCGTGCTCTTCGCAGCCATGCTGTCTTACAGCCCGCCTCTAGTCATGCTGTCCTGATGACACGTGTGCTCTCACAGGCAGGCTTGCCGCTACAGATTTTGAGCCCATGAAAGATATTATGTTAGATGTTAAGTGATGTGATTTATGTTATATGTTTATGTCATATTCTAACTTTTGAGGGTCGCTGTCAGTCACGGGTCTTTGAGTCATTCTAGGTTTCCAGCCCTGTACCGCGCCCCAGCTCAGAGGACAGAATCCCCGCTGCTTCTGTGCAGAGCTGAGTCCACGTCTGGGCATTTCAGGGGCCCAAGCAGGGAAACTGTGAACATGCTTTTAAAGAAACAGCAACACAGCTGGACTCAGCTCCTCAGTGAATCATTTTCATTTGTATTATAATTTTTAACATCACGCAGCCCTCATGTAAACTAAATGTGGAGCTGTGACTCATTCCTGTGCTGAGGAAAGTCACAGGTCACAGGTAACAGGTAAGTTCTCTTTTTTGTCTCCTTCCCCCCAGAACAATCCTGCTCTGGTTTGCATTTCCCCAGCCCTGGACTCCAGTCCCTCCTGAGGGATTCCCAGTCGTTCCCATACCAGCAGAGAGACACTGGTGTGATATGCCTATAGCATATCACTATATATGCTATATGGGGGGGGGGGGGGGTACTTATTACAGGCCAAAGAGACCTCAGTGGCTTACTGTCAATTTGAGGCCTCTTGTCTAGTGCCAGTACCCACAATTCCATTCACAAACAGTAACTCCAGCGTTCCTATGGAAACGCCTCTTGTTTAGTGCCTGTACCCACAATTCCATTCTTGTGGTTATTAACCCACAGCTCATGACCAAAGGTGAGCAAGAGGACAGGGAAATAGATAAACTTATTAAAAGTTGTGCTTTGAAAGGCCAGAAGTAGAGAACTTAAAACTGCTAATGATTTTTCTCGTTCCATTCTCGATTGTGTCTTACTTTTTAAATTTATGCTAGTGCTTGTTTGGTGTTAACTTCGAGGGATGTTCATGTGTAAAAGGCAAAAGAAATACTCTTGGTAATGAAGATGTTTGTATGCAAGCAGAAAGAGGAAGACCTCAACGTTCAATCAAAATGGATTATTCTGTAAATTGAAGCGTATCCCCTGGAAACTTATTAGATGGATTCTGAACGCACAGAAACAGCCGGCCACCCAGCTGCTGCCCCTGTTCAGGGTCCTGTAGCTAAACCTTTTTTCTGCTGATTTTTCCTGTAATGAAAAGTAGAGGTGTCACACGGAGGAACAGTTAACAGTTTATTTTTCATGGACTGTTTGTGATGATGGTTCTGCATGGCACGATGTGTGTCCAGCGGAGCTTTTAGGGGACGGACATCGCTACGTGACGCCGAGTGTTCCCCGTCGGCCGACGCTCGTAGTAGCGGTGTAAGCGGTTGAACAAGCTGCTGCTCTGCTAGGAGCACCCAGAATGCTGCTGGCCGGAGCTCTCGTTTTGCCACTGCAGCCGTTAATCACGGTATTCGGAGAAGCTACGCTCTCTCCCAGTTTGTGTGTGTACTGCGGCAGTCTGCCTAATAAACACGTACCAACTCACTGACAGTGCCCACATATCACCAATTTACACACATCAGTCTGAGACTGTAAAAATTGTCTTCAATTGTTAGATGTACTTGGGAATAATTAAAAACAATTTAAAGTCCGCGTGGCACGCACGTCAAAATAAATCAACAAAAATAAAAAATCCAAAGTCATCATTTAATCACTGAAGTGGCTGAGTACATAATTATTATACGATTTATTTTTAATGTTATACGAGTGACCTTTCGGCCTCAGTGTCCCATGTGTCTGCGTTCCTCAGATGATCACCACAGCTGACTGTAACGTTCTCGGTTAATCCTCGAAGAAGAACACACGGCACGATGGGATCTCTCAGTGGCGACAGGGTGGTCCACGAGGTCATGGAGTGATATGTCGCTTCCACATCAGCTAACCCCCCCAATGAAGCAGACACAGCCCCAACAGAAGAAGCCTGCTGAAATTTGAACACAGTAATTGATTTACGCACAGTGGGGGCTGTGAATGTCAGCTCACTGGACTGATCCTCAGATCTCATTACAATGCAATAAGACGTTAATAAGGGTGAAATGAAACAGGTGTTCACACTTTCATAAAGCTCTGTATTACCTCGTGATGTTTTGTATCGATTGTCAACAGCTGCCATGGGAGTGCTTATCTCAAATAGGGACAGAAAGAGCCAATGACAGCAGACTAAGACCTTAAATTAGGAGGGGGCTGAAAGAGCCAATGATTATGGACTAAGGAAAAGTGAGTGCTGAGAACATAATCCACAACACCTGTCTGGTTTCCAGCACATTTTCATCATGACTTTAGGTTCACCTGTTACTAAAAATAGATGAAACCAGAGTGTTTCTTGCTACGGGTTATTGTAGTATAACTGAGCAGGTTTAAAACGTACCGGGATTCTAAGGGTCCTACGTGGAATTCCTACGGTGGGCTCCCCCTAAACATTACAGGTGCAGAAATGAAACACACACCATGAATTAGCCAGATGTTATCCAGGCAGTAGCTAATCCTGAAAAGGCAGCACAAAGAAACCAAAAACACTAACCTACAGTTCCCATGTCATTTCTTGTGTCTATTTTGAGTTCAGACATGTTCCGCAACATGCAATAAGGACCCATTTGAGAGTATGTGGCAGGAAGTAAAGCCACATGTTAAATGGTGTGGTCAACTCCATCGTTTACATGTGCTCTGGTCAGTCTCCATTCCAGCACCCTGTTACTGGTGAACACACTGTGTACTGGACAGCTTAAGAGTAATGCCCAAAAGGTTGCTGGGAAAGTTCCAGGTTGTATCGTTTCAGTGTCTTTCTTGTCACCTTCACAGATCGACATGCATTTAATGGCGTCAGCTGTTTTAATGCAGAAATGCGGGCACGGCGTGAGAGCACACAACGTCCATCTGTCAACCAGCGAGCTACAAGGCGGTAAGTAGGGTTCATGTAGGAAATGAAATTATGGGGTGACTTCACAGTGGTGAGCGCTGATAAGACCCAATGTCCCGGAGAGTTCTGGAAGCATTGCGGTGAGGCGGCTGCGGACCGTAGCAGACCACACAAGCAATGCCCTGCAGCGTCTGCAGAAACTGCACAGAGGTGGAAACGACAAGGTCTGTGACTGAATTTATTGTCATCACCATGATGCGATGGCTTGGGATCACACTGTTGTATCTTAGCAGAAACAAATTCCTCCTGGCAACTGGCTTTGCTGAAACTGTCCATCATGGACTGCCATGCCAGCTCCTCAATGGCGACAGTCGGAACACATATGAAAGATCTTCAGTTTGCGTGTTGTGGTCATGGTGTTTATTTATGGTAATTATAACGTGTGATGACTGAGGTACATCAACAAAAATAAAACTGCTCTTACCTGCCCCTACGTCTTCTTTGCAGAGGCCGGTTAAATTGTGCTGCCGTCAGCCCAATGTGCTGATCATCTCCAGAGTATCAGCTGTTAAACTCAACTACAGAGGGATCATCTACAGGTGGTGCATCTCCGCAAGACTATCTGCATCAGTAAATTGATTCCAATTTCATAAGCGAGTCAGTATGGTGGGTCTTCAAATTGTGGGTCTACGGTTATGATCCCTGAGACACAGATGGCGTTATCTTACTGACACGACTTAAATTCAAAGTCTTTGACTTTAGCCCTTGCTAACTGTGGAGGACAAGGTGCATGTGATTAAGTGCGATCACTTTGATGTTCCTATTATATGGGAAAAAGCCTCTTTCAGTAGACAGGGAAGAATAAAATCAGCCATAATTCTGACCTTGGGCACAGAAACACATTTAGCACAAGCTTGTAAATCATTTCGCTTACCCTGTCATTCGCTGGTGCCAAAGGGCACGACGTTGGCAGGGGCAGCGCTTTCTGATGGTTTCCAGGCATCGCTTCACTGGCACACCAAACAAAAATGCCACCCCAAAGGTGAGCGAGTGCCACGTCCTTGTGCTGTCTGTGCCACCAGTGCTGTCTGTTCCTGTACCCCCCCATATCTACTGTTGGCTTGGTACACACTTCCCATGCCACCACACACACACACACACACACACACACACACACACACACACACACATACACACCCCTCACTAATTGGTTACTGCAGACAGAGGGGGCCCCACACCCCTCAGGTGTCACACGACTCCTGTCTCACGACACTTGTCACCCTCCGCCTCCCCCCAGACTGAGGTACAGTGGCCACTTTCCCTCTGTTTGGCAGCCGTCTTTTCTTTAGCAAGCTGCAAAACAGGGGCAAAGAATGGACAAGCTTGGAGGCACCAGAGTAAAGTTCGGATTCAGCAGTTTTCACGCCTCCCTTCCAGTGGGGCGTGCTGGCAGTGTCTTTAATAGCACGGCTTGTGTGCCAACCGCCAGGGGTGAGAGGAACCCTAACAGCAGCAAAAGCTGCCCGCTTTTGGGCACCAACAAGAGGAAACTGCAGAACAGCGTACAGAGAGAGGAGAGTGCCAGAATAGGGCAGAATCTCCAGCGGAAGCCAATAATTATGTTTTAGGCATGATAAGCAAACCATTAGGAGACAACATGAATAAAACAAGTGAGTGAAATCAGTTCTGTACACCATTAAGAGCCCATTTAAGCAGATCCTAAAATTACTGGTACACGTGATAATGGGAAGTCAATATAACTCATCTCTGTTGCAAAGACTATGACACGTGGTTGATTCTTTTTTTTTTTGCAATTATATAAATTGCTTTTATGATAATCCTTTTTTATGTGCCATAATCCTTTTTGTGAAAAGCCAAACCTGTTTTAAACACAGGCAACAAGTCTGCAGTTATGACGTACTTGGGCAAAATGTATTAAGAAATATATTAAGGACATCTTAAATGCGCGTCTGTTATTAAGAACGTCATCATACACGTATTTTAATTTGCTACATTTATGAACAGTTGCAGAATCTTTTTCGACATTGACAACTTGTGTATTGAGTTTATTTGGGCCAAGCACAGAGGGAATATTTCATTTGGTACACGATCCATTTTCTGCTGAAGGAATCGGTAAGCTAAATTAAGTGAATCGGTCCATACCCTATAATAAATAATGTCAGGGAAGCCATCGGTAGTTCGCTAGCGCGCATGTCCACAGCCTACGCTCTGCCGCTTATGCAACATAACCGTAAACAAAAGACATGGATTCAAGGCTGTTCAAAGCCGTTATGTAACCACTGTATAAACGGACCAGACTGCCACGCGTTTTAGCCTTTTATTCCTGACCCCCCCTAAACACACCTGAGCCGACATTGCGAGATGACGCAGTCAAGTGGGTCCCACGCGAGCGATTCAAATAACAAGGGGCGAGCAATGCAGTCAACAGCCACCTTATTTGTCCGTATGGGATGTGTGTGTTTGAGGCACGGCTTAACAGCGGTTAGGAGAACGAGACAGTGCAAAAATCATGTCTGCTGCTTGAGATAGGGGCAGATCATTTGTAAGGGGCCAGACAAGATTCTACATCAAACTCCTGCCCTGTTGCCTCCACATCCACAAACGGTGCCGCGGCGATCTTAATGTCGGACGTCACGCGTGTCGATTTTATTGTCAATAATTAAAAGGAAAAGATCCGTCACTCTCGGCCCCATGTGATGTCTAGGCGTAATCGACGCCGCTCCTCGCTGCCTCGGCCGGCATGTCTGCAAAGCGGAACCCTTCTGTTCCATGGCTGCCTTTCTGCTCAGTCTGTATGGTGACGGATGGTCCTCTCCTCCTTGCTTTTACTCCGGTCTTCTTCGTGCGCGCATCAATCTAGAAGATTACATTTTTGGCCCGATTTGTCTCCTTCCTGTGTTGGTGCGCCTTTATTTATTTATATATTAATGCATACACAGCGCATTCTCCCCACCTCCTCTCCTCTCTTTAAAATAATGATGAGTTTAAACTCCAGAATCTCTGCTCGGGGCCATAGACCGAGCAGCGCTCGTGATGCTGTGGTTTTGCAGAGCGCGACCTCTCACATTTTAATTGGAGCGTTATTGTCATCCTCAGGATGAAGGAGTAACCGTTGAAAACTTTTTCGTTTAGGCAATGATTATATTGCAAAAACAATAACTGTCTTAGTATTCTTGTGTCGGAGTACATGATATAAACAATATTTTTTCAAAATCTTAGGACAGGTATCTCAGTCGTACGCGTCGCAGACAAAACGTACCTAATCATGTCATCTTTTCAGTACTGAGCATCTTGATTAAGGAAATTTATAAATTTAGTTCTAAATATTATTTTCATACTGATGATTGAGTGAGTGAGTGCTGTACTTGTGTTAAGCTCCATGGGCGTCGAGGTCTACTCAGGCGAGCTGAAAAATGATTGCATCATGGGTAGCTAACAGTGACTTCATTCTTTTAACCAGGCACAGGCGGTGAGGTACACTTGCCCGCAGAGAGAGAAAAAAAAACTAGAGGGTTCCTGTCAATGAGCCATTTCTTGTTTCGGACCCCTGTTCCCCTTCACGTCCACGTTCCCCTTTTGCGTTTGTGCCTAGGCTAAGTCAGACCTAAATATAGAGTCTGTCAACAGGCCCTTCCCCTCCCAGCCCTGGCAGGATACAGGAACCCAGCATGTGCTGGATTAGGAAGTGTTGCTGGGGCCCGAGGGAAGGGGAGGTGGAGGTTAGGGAGGGCCAGCTTCCCTGCCATCCAAGGCCAGAGCAATGTTTTTGTCCAGGAGGGGGAGCCCTTTTCAGCTATCAGTATTGCAATTGTTCTCCACATTAAAGTGGAAATGGTTGCTGATTGCAGGTGGGATTCAGAAGAATAGGTGATTCAAGAGTCCTGTTCTTTTGATGGCGTACTGTTGGAGAAGGATGCTGGTACCATACTTTGAGCTCTGAATAATTTTTTTTTCATACCCGTATTTCAGCCTTCCCATCAAATTGGTGTTTTTTTGGTTTTCAGTATATATCTGTCTAGAATGACAAAAGTACTGCACAGATCTGATTTTCACTTTGCTGTCAGAGCCAAGAGCAGAGGTTTCACACAGGATTGTGGAAGGTAATTTAGCACTATATGAATGAAGAGGGGCTGTTTGCAATGTTGAGAACATCAGCACCCCATGTTAGATAAGCAACTTAAATGCACTGGAAAACACGGCACCACGGAATGACCGGGTACATGGAGAGGGTATATAAATTCAGGAAAATCCTGTAATGCTTACATCCATAACAGTAACCAAGATTTGTCATCACAAATACAGTTTTAAAACCATAAAAAACAGATCACTCAATCAAGTAACTACCCAGTGATTTTTTAATGCTGTCAATCCTAATAAACAGAAAACTCTTGATCGAAAACCACAGGAAACAGCCGTCAGACTGTGGACTATGAGAAGCGCCCATGGGCCACATGCATGACACTGGAACACATTCTACCAAAATAAAACTTCCAAACACAAGATGTTGTGGGAATTTTCTTACAATTTTAGAGTACAGGACTATTGTATTTGTTTAGCCAGACCACAGAGACCTGTGACACTCACCGTCCAAATTTTAGTTTGGTAAAACGAAAGCGGCATTTCTGTGAGGTTACATGATGAGGTGAAATTACACAGAAACAGCACCTGGGAGATGGGCGTATGCCACATGGGCAGGAGGCAGTAGCTGTGTATGGGTTTGCGGAGAAGTAGAAAAGCATTAAACACATTCGGTAACGTGTACATGACAATGTAGCTGTAATGATCCATATAAATTTTGCTGTACACTTATCTGAATAGCACGAACAAACAGCCATGAAAAATGGACGAACTGGTTTCACCTAGCGGATTTAGTATGCTTTGTACTAGTATTCTGTGAGGCAATTTATTTTAATGCCTCCCTGTCACCAAGTCAACAGTTCTAAAAAATATTTGTAATAATCAGCAAACTGAAATGTAGTGTGGTTTGGTACATGCTAAAGGCAACATCATTTCTGCCTTGTCTCAGTTATCATTTAAAAAGAGCACATGGACAATGTTTGGTACCTTTGTTACTTTACTGCACTCTTACTATGGTAAAAACAAAAAAAGGCAGCTGGTACCAGTAAGTTAAAATTCCTACTGACACACAGGTATAGATGTGCTAAGATGATCTGTCTCCAACACACGTTTCGCACACTGCAATCTGTTCACAAAGAATGAAATCAAATTGGACTATTAATTTAAAGTCACACTAATCCAATGTGTGTATTATGTATGTGTATGAATTGAGTGAATTATTCAGCAGTTGATGTTTCCCACTAATCTGAATGAAGTCTCTGTTTAATTGATTTTAAAAAAGCACAGGTATCTAAAGTACTTAATTTAGTAAGTAAACAGTGGTTACACTTATCCACATGCTTATTCATACACGAAGGCTTACTGTTAAGTACTGTTACACTCAGTGTTGTCACTATGCATAAGGTTGATACCTCTCTGGCTTCTTATTGGTTACCGCCCTAAAGTCGATACCTGCCTGAACCTCTCTGGCTTCTTACTGGTTACCACCCTAAAGTGTGAATATCTGCCTGAACTTCTCTGGCTTCTTATTGGTTATTGCTCTAAGGTCAACACCTGCCTGAACCTCTCTAGGTTCCTATTGGTTACTGCTTGTCTGGACCTCTGGAATGTGCCAGTCCCTTGCTTTTCTGCACTTCCCTTCACTGGCTGCTATTTGCAGTCCATGTGCCATTCAGATCCCAGGTCCTGGAATTCCATTTGGAAGGGGGGCGCAACCCCTCCCACAACAGCCCTTGGACTCCTATTTCCCTTGATTCAGAGGCCCCTAATAACCATATGACTTACATGCTCTTTCCTTTTAGGAGTGCAGAACTTTCTGCTTGAAAGCTGTTGACTGATTTATTGAACCATGTAGAATTTACTCTCTCCTTATCATTTTGGTTCTGATGCTTTTGAGGTAAAGGACTGAGGAAAATGTATGTTAAGCTGCAAAAGTTAAAAATAGTGTCATAATTGTTTGATCATATTTGTGCTTTGGTGAAGATCAATGTCTTTAGTAAAAACAGTTCCCAATTAAATGGCGGCACGGTGGCATGGTGGTTGGCACTGTCGCCTCGCACCTCCAGCCCTAGGGCTCGATTTCTGCCTTGGGTCTGTGTGCGTGGAGTTCGCACGTTCTCCCTGTGCTTGGTGGGTTTTTTCCGGGTGCTCCGGTTTCCTCCCACAGTCCAAAGACATGCAGGTTAGGTTGATTGGTGTGTCCAAATTGCCCTTAGTGTGTGTGTGTGTGCCCTGTGGTGGGTTGGCACCCTGCCCTGGGTGTCCCCTGCCCTGTGCCCTATGGGCTCCAGGTCCCCACAACAACAAATAACTGCCTGACTGGTTCCCTATTAAAATACAACCCAGGCATCTAACTTTACATGAAACACTTTTGAACGTAAAACCATAGTACAATGATTAATATGTGATTGTGTTGTATAGTAATCTATCCTGCACAAACTATTGAGTAAAAGTTTTTGTACAAAACTTGCTGTAGACGATATGCAAGTGGCCTGTTAACATTAAACCACAATTCGAATAAAAAAATTGTATGATACTGTATATTTATAAAAAGTTTTTTAACGTTGTTAAGACATACCTCCCGCATTTTGTACAATTTTTTCCCTTGTTATTGCAATTTCAAATAATCGCTTTATTTTGATGTATAATTTTGTGTGTCTATATTCCCAATCGCTTATTGTATATACTAATACTAAATTTTTAAATAATCACACTAGAAAGTGATTGCCCGTGCGAGCGTTGTGGGGGCTGCATGCATTTGCGCTGTCAGACCCAGCTCACCATATTTGCACATCTGCGACCCCCCCAGCCGTCGCAGAGGAGGGGCTCGCCACAAGTACCCGTAAGGTGCTCGGTCAAGGGGAGCGCGTCGACGCTGGGCTCCGACGCGCAGAGCGCGCTCTTTATTTTTATTTTTAATGGCAGGGGAGGGGTGGGGGCTCCTGGAAACCGCCCCCTTCCTCGCGTGAACCTCAGACGCTCGCCGCCTCCATGTTGGACGGAGCGCAGGGAAGCCGTGCGCGTCTTCGTGAACGCTTTTGCGTGGAGCCGCGACTACAGCGTTAACCCGGCGGCCCGAGGTGCGTGTACGAGCGGGGGGCTGCGCTTTATTTATTTCATTCGCGCGCCCCCCCCAACCACCAAACACGAAGCCGCAAACACACGCCGAGCCGAGCGTCGTCCGCGCGCGGACGCGAGAAGCTTATTTATTTATTTTTCTCCCCCCCCTATTTTGTTTTCCTTCGGCGCGGCTGGCGTTTGATGTCGGACAAAAGCGAGGGGGGGGCTCCGCGTCCGCCCGCCGTTAGCTAAGCTGGTTACCGTAAATCGCAGCGGACGCGCCGATTCGGGAGAGGAGCGGAGGAGCAACGCTGTTTCCATGGACAACACGTCCATAATCACCCAGGTTTCCAACCCGAAGGAGGAGGACATCATCGCGTCAAGCCAAGAGAAAGGTGAGCTCGCGCGGCGTGTGATGGAGCGGCGCGGCCGGTGCGCGGTGAGCTCGCGCGGCGTGTGATGGAGCGGCGCGGCCGGTGCGCGCTGAGCTCGCGCGGCCGCCGCTCTCCTTGCCTCTTAACTTGGCATGTTCTTTATTCCCTTTAAACTGGCTGGCAGCTGTGCGAATGCAAGATTATAATGATCAGTGCATATTAATGCATATTGGAAAACTTTGCCTAGGAAGTGTTCAACCAGTCGATGTCCCACTATTGCAAATTGTTAGTAAATGTTTAAAAACTGTTGTTTTCCTTAATGGTAATTCTGAGGCACGCAGCTGGCGGTGTGGTACTTCGCTATATACCCTTTAGTGTGTACCTGGCTAGCAAGCCCACATCATGTAATCAGGCTGTGATGCAGGCAGCCCAGTTGGTAAACACCGTAATTTCTGTTTGCTGTCCGTGTTTTTGTTCTGCACAGTCCGCTTTTTACAGCCGTGGTGCGGAACTCAGCCCACATGCATGCACTAGGTGAGCAGTTTGTGTGTTTTGCAGGAAGATGTCACTTCAGGACTGGTTATTATTACTGATATTTTAAATCACAGGTTCAGTGGAAATAAAGCGGGTTATACCGTGATCGCGAATGGCCACCAGGATATAAAGTGAATTGTACAGCCGTGCATGCATTTTGACGGCGTTTGGAGCCCGTAGGTTGGTGTCCGGTTGGAAAACGAAGATGTTGATACTGCAACATGGCGTATTGGCTGTCTGTCTGCTGTCATCCGGCTTCTTCGTTCTGCCAGCTTTCCGACCTGCTGGATTTCCTTACATTATCTACAAACTCCGATTTGGGAAGCCGATTAAAACGAGCGCCCCGTCCTTCAAACTGGCGTTAAAAGCAGCGGCCCGACAGTGCTTAAAGGATGACCGTGCACGGTTATAATTCATTAATTGTTTGGATGAAGTGAGTTTTCAGTTTGGGAAACATCGCGTTTTGTGCAGCGTACTGCTGTGCTGAGCCCCGTGTTACTCTTACTACAACCAGCCCCACTTATCTGGGCCACATGTTTCTGTTGACAGGTCATTACAGGGTTATTATGGAAGCCAGTTTGGTGCATCTCATGGCCTTAGCTTTGTCGATGTCTGGGACTGCTGTTAATATTATATGGGAAAAGGTTATCCGGATGTAACGGGGACGAAATGGTTATCAACATATGAACCGCACGCTGAACGCAGCGAGGATATTTGTGAAATTTCCAACATTAATTCAGTTTTGTTCATGGAACTTTATTAATCCCAGGGGGGAGTTGCTTAAATTGGTTATTTATGGAAACTGCTTAAATACGGCAGTCATTAACTTCATCCAAGGAGAGATTAATTATTCACTACTGGTCAACACTTTTGCTGCTAAATTGCATTTCAGTAAATTAGCTGGAGAGATTGTGATGAAGACCAGCCTTACAGGTGCTGGTAAGGCGGTCCGCTCATTGGTTTTGTATAACAGGACTTCAGAAGTCACTGTAGCGTGATTTCCCATACCCATCTCATCATCTCAGGAGTCTTTCCATGTTTAGATCTGTCTCACTAATGTTTTAAAGTGATTATATTTCAAAGTGTTCAAAGTTCTCTTTTGTGTAGTGCAGTGTGTTTCAGTAGTTATTTGGGTGCCATTTAAGCATAATAAAGTGTAAAAGCTCGTTTGCCTTCCAGGTACTGTTATAGTCTTGTGAAAAGTAAATAGTTTTCTTTAAAGGTTTACATTTTAAAGTTAACCAAGTATTTGAGTTCTTGTTGTAACAGATATTACTGAGCTTTTTTTTGGTCATAGAAGTAGGTGTTTGTCCCAGAAGTGTAAATCTTGTGTTTGAAAATAGCGTGTGACGTCTCATCTTCATGGCTACACATCTTTTTTTTTTTTTTGAGTGGAATTCCTGCCTGCTTTGTCAGTGCCTTGGGAAATGCTAGGTGTGGAGAGTAAACCGTATGCAGATCACAACAGTGGAACCCCCCCCCCCCCCGCCTCCCCCACAGTGAAGCTATGGATGTTTCTGACACCTGTACAGACCAGCATCCCCATATGGTTTTTTTTTTATGTTTGCATTTTAATGTAGGGTAACTCATTAAGGACCACTTTGCTGTTTTTTTTACCGTGTTGATGTAAGTGTACGGTTTCATCTTGAGGATGTGTTTTGACTAGCTGACTGGGCCGTTACAGGGGTAGTTACCGCACCCTGCCGGAGTGTCATGGTTTACGGTTCTGTGCATCTACCTGCATGGCTCATGCCGGAGCCTGAACACCAAAGCTGCTAATTCAAGCGCTGTCCTCCCATCGCTGTTCATGGGATGTTGGAGGATTTAATTCTTTGCTTTTAAGGTACATGACAAAGACTTTCCCTCCCCAGTCTGTCAGTTGTAATGCTGAGATACACAAAGTAAAATTCAAAGCTAAAAAAGGCATCTATTAGCACTGTAGTGTGATGGCTAAATAGATTGTTTGGAGCAGAATGACTTATGCGAACTTAAACAGCTAACAGAAAAGCTGTAGTACTGTAATGTGATCATTTTGCACTGAATTCTGTTTAAATGTTTTGTTTAATGTTTGGGGAAACTCCGGAGTGGCAGAGGCTTTGTTTCTAATAAATATAATTTAACGTAACACTGAATGTCAGAATCAGAACTGGCTTTATTCGCCAGGTGTGCGCAAACACACAAGTAATTTGTTGTGGTTTTTCTGAGGTGCTCCTGGTACATTCATACACGTTGAAGGTGAAGACTAGACAGGCTCAAAAACAGCAGGTTTTGCTTAATCATGTCCGCTGCTCATGAAAGTTGTCAAGTCAATTTGTGTGAAGTTAGAACACGTTAGGGTTTGGAAATGTTTTGTGTGTCTGATGCCAACCGATGCGATGTGAATGTCACCGTGCCCTGTAGCGGTTGTTGTGGCGATCTCTGGCGAGGTGTCCTGTTTCCGTTACAGAGGGGCAGCGCGAGTCTAAACGCCTGTATGGTAGCTGTCCTGTTGTTTCATGCTCTCAAAGTCGACCGTTATGATCTGGCGCTGTTGAAGATGTCCGTTGGAGCAGTTACAGATGAGGGGAGTTCTGCTTGTGCTGTCCTGCTGTGCGTGCGTGCACGTGTTGTATGTGAACTCCTGATTTGAGGCAAAAATCACGTCCGTAACGTTATTACGGAGGCTAACTCTTATAGTCCAGTGACTGAAAATGTCTGCACTAAGGATTTCTGTGTTACCTGTTACCTTTTTTTTTTTTTTTTTCTTTTGTTTATATTTTCTATGTGATTCATTATTTTTGTAAGGGTGAAAAGATACCATGGGGTGTTGTGGTGCAATGTGAGAAGATTTAAGTTTCAGTTGAGACAGGTCGCTCTTTTGCTTGAGGGTACGTCCCCCCCTTGTTACGAGGGTTAGCCCCAGTTGAAGTGTGGGCTCACTAAAGGTGATTTTCTCGCATGTCGGATGTGTGTGCACGTGCGAGGGGCGGGGAGCGTTCTGCACATAGAAGACATGTTATTGGGCTCAGATCCGTCTAGCCCTTGCTTAAAGATTTCTCTTCGAACAACCGAAGATCGTTTGGCATCATCATATTTGAAACCGTCACGGAGTCACTTTAAACTGATTGTAGGTGGTAGGTTGGTATTTTCCCCCTTCTTGCTCTACCGGATTGTTTACTTAGCGTTGCCCTGATCTTGCTCGGTGAGTTTTACATTATACACTATAGTTACTGAAGATGGCACGTCGATTCCGAAGCGTGTGTTTGAGCTGTGTGTGGCATAGCCGAGGGGTAATTCCAGGCTCCTGTTTTCTTTCTGTGGACACAGAGTTGACATTCTCAACAGACGGGTTCAGTAGGATCTGGAACAGGTGTTTCTCTCGTGCAAAGAGACTGCTGTGATTTTAAGAAGCTCAAATGTATGAACGGTGAAACCATTGCGATTAGAACAGTCGTTTAAAGCTAATTACACAACGTTCGCATGTGCGACTGAAGGTGGAGTTTTATTCCACCAAAGCCGCGTTGGTTTGCCTCCCTCAGCGTACAGCTGTGTGTTTCCGTTTGGCCGATGTGATCCTATAGACGTGTGTGAGGAAACGCTCCTTGTTTTTGAGTGTTTGTTTATAATTGCGAACACATCTTTTGTATTTTAAGTGAGTACAACAAATTGTGTTGGAACGGGTGTGAAGTGTGTAGGGTTTGTGATGAGCTCAGGTTTGAGACTGCAGGGCTTTGGGTCAGCTTGGGAGGGGGTGTGCCCCGAAAGCAACAGAACTGTACACGGGATGTCCGATACACGGGATGTCCGCTGCCTCTGAGTGAGGAAGTATTGCATCATGAGAAGGAGCCATGATGGTGTGTGGGTTAAAAAAAGAAACAAACCTCACCAGAAAAACATTAAGTTAAATGGAGCTTTGTTTGTTTTTGTTTTTAATTATTTATTTATGTTGGGTGTCGTCTGGACTGGGAGAAGGGAGCGGACGACTCGCTTTGTGTGGAGAAAAAATTATACGATCCCTTCAATGTTTTAATTCCTTTTGTTTGTGTACAGTTTAATAAACACGAGCCAGCAGCAGACGTGCTCCGTGCCCTACAGGCCAGAGGAAACCAAACAACACGGAGTAGTGACGTTCTGAGTGAGGTGAACAGGACACGCGTGTGACGGGCCCTGTTACAGTAAAACCGTGCTGCTGTCCCACCACAGTGTGTACTTCAGGCTGCTACTGTGCTTTGAGTGTTTCATGTTTGAAGTTTGCGGGCAAGTTGTCAAACTTGCATTTTCCCATAAACATTGATCACAAAGAGAAAAGTGGCATAATTTCCTTTACATTGTAAGTAAATCAGCCCCTCCTGTGCCAGTTTATCTTTTCTTTTGGAAAAATGAATTGATGGTTTGTTTTGTTGTCATTAAAGGGCCAAATGAGAGAACTTGTGGCCTGGATACGAGAAGGTGGCGTCCCGTGTAGAACCATCCCCACACTGCGTTACGATGATGCAAGCCTTGCTTTAGCTCCTCACTGTATCACTCCCCACCTCACTTAGGTGGGTTGGGGGGGGGGGGGTCATTTTCATCGGGGACTCTCATGACTCATACAGGCCCCCTTAGTGTAGTGATTTTATTATTTTTAATTTATCCAATTTCAGTTTTTTTTTTTTTTTTTTTTTTTTTTTTTAATCTCCACTAAATGGTCTCAGTGTGTAGCTATTAGACCTGTCTTGTTAGATGGGCCCAACTTCAGAGCCCCACTGTGTCGAAGTGTAGCTGAATTTGGGCCTTAATGGTGAGGCGGTTATTTGTAGCTACAGGGGTCCAGGGTCCGAGCCAGCGGTGACAGCTGTAGGGTTTCCAAGACAGACTGAAAATTGAGTGATGGTGTCTCTGGGGCTGCTCCTCGCTCCTGCGTACTCTTGCCTAATTTAGCGTCTCGCTCGGTTGGAGTCGCTACGAGCCATTTGCTAATTTCACCGTCTCGTTTGTGTTTGTCAACATGGTGATCTTTCAGAAGTGCCAGAGGCAGGTTTGACACCGTCTGCGGGGAGCTGTATCTCCGAGTTCCAAGGCGCTTTCTTTGCGTGTGCGTGCGTGTACATGCGCTCGCTTGGTTACTGTAAGCCTACCAGTTGGACGCCCACCTCTCTTAACTCTTACGCCATCAGCATTGTTCTCCAGTTTCTATTGTGGACGCGGTGCGTTTTATGTGCACCAGGCCTACTCCTCCGCGCTAACCTCGCGGGCCCTGGCAGACGGCCGCTTTTCCGGTCCCGGGTTTGGCGCAGACGCACGCTGCTGATGTAGTTGTCTCGCGGCACACTCGGCGTTACCTTCACAAGCCCGGTGACCTCTTTGGACAGACCGCGTCACATGGATGCATGAGCGGGAGTCGAGGGCTCGCCTTGTGTCCAACCAGGGTTCGAGTGCACTCCCACAGTGCCTTGCAGACGAGGTCTTGCAGTGCGTGAGCCTGATGGCCCTTATGTCTGGTGGGCAGCGGGTCGGGCACCGCGGGACGAGCGGCGTGCGTGTCCATGTGAGCTAACGAAACGATTGGGGTAACGTGAAGGACGGCGACAGCCGCCCCTCCCCTTCTGTCCTCGGGCTTTTCTGGTCCAGATGGCACTCAGTGGCGCCCGGTCGATTTATCCCCAGGTAACAGGAGGCTTCCACACAGATATACATGCATATTCCTCACTTGTGCCGCCGTCTCAGTGCCAACAGGCCTGGTGCCGCTTTGATTGCCTTTCGGATAATCTTCAGCGTGCCACCTTCTGCGGTGTACTTGTGTTTTTGCGCGTGTTTTACACGCTGTTTTCGTGCGGTGTTTGACATCGTTATGTTTGGGGAACAGTCCTGATCTCACAAGCTCATGTTTGGTTCTATTTGATGTTGACTTCACAGGTTTATTAGTTATTACCTTTTGGGTGTGTTTGTGACATGAGGAACCTTCTGGTTGTTTCAGTGGTATTGAACACCCGCCTTTGCTTTTTTTTTTTTCTGCGTAACCATATTGTGTGAAGCTAAATGGAGGTTTAGTTCCACTGAGTGGGAGGGACCTGCTGAGCTGACAGGGGAGGCTGGTGGAAGAAGGCATCTGGGTAAAGCGGGAGGGGGGAGATAGAAGGGGAGAGGTGAACTTGCGGGCCGACAGCACGGCTGATTTCCTGACCGTTGACGAGGCACAAGGACGCCATGCCGGGCCCTGGCCCAGGGCGCCCCGTGACAGTGTGGAAATGCCCCAGCAGCTGTTCGGATGACAGAGCCAAAATGAATGCGTGGAGCCTGTCTGTGTTCTTGCTTTCTTTAGCCCCTGTGGAACGTGTACATGACTGCTTTCCTCCGCCCCCACACCCACCCCATGCACCGATGTGTTTCTGCGGAAACAGGAGGGATGTGAGCCGAGCACCCGAAGGCCCTTTCTCTGCTGTTACTCCACATAAATGTTATCTTTCAGATCTTTATCTAAGCTGATTGGCTGCAGCTTGTGGGTTTTAGCTGTACTGCCCAATCAGAACGAGCTCTTTTCTGATGTGTCGCTCAGCCCCGCCCCCTTTGTATTTTTCAGACATTTGAGTGGATCCAGTATTTTATTTCGATCCAGACTAGAGACTTCAGAAATTAAGATGCAGTTGGTTTTGGAGTAGGAGACGAGAGGCGGTGGGAAGAGCTGAGGTGCGGGCAGCGTCAGGGAGGGAAATCTGGAGGACCGGGGCGCGTGAGTGGCCTGAGACTGCCGAGCTCCGCTCAGGCCCGGACGCTTTGCCTTCCTGCTTTCCATGTGCTTTGCCGAATGCTAGGTGACGCGTCGTCGTTGGTAACGGGGCAGCTTTACGGCGGGAATGACGGAGCTGCCATTCGCTGCAGCTGATACTGCTGTCCTCGCGTCATCATCTGTCGAGGCAGTGGTAACGGTTTCTCTCTGAAACCAAAACAAAGGGGCTGAACGATGGCTTAACGCTAATTGCTGGAAGAAATGTTGAGGTCTCGGTGTGTTCAGGCACCTGTCATTGTGTAAATCCTTCAAAGTGCTGATTTATTATCGTTAATTTGCACCTCGCTGTGTGTCCTGCTGTTACTGCGGCTCGCCGTCGGCTGCAGGCGAGCTGTCTGTCTCTCTGTCTGTCTCTCTGTCTGTCTCTCTGTCTGTCTCTCTGTCTGTCTCTGTTTGTGGAGCCGGCGAGTTCTCTCTCTCTCCCCGTTTGTGGAGCCGGCGAGCTGTCTCTCTCTCTCTCTCT
>JABJVR010000065.1:4795715-4821607 GCA_025773905.1 Chitala chitala
ATGGATTAGCTGAGAAATCAGTGCACACTGCAAAGATGCTGCTGGGAAAAGCCAAAGCTGACAAAGGTGATCCATACTTCAGTCTCCTGGAGTATCGCAACAGTCCTGTGGATGGATTCAAGTCCCCAGCTCAGCTATTAATGAGTTGCCGTCTGCGGTCAACCTTACCCAGTACCAATCAGCAGCTCCTGCCAAAGGCTGTCAACTTCAGAGATGTCAGAGCAAAGAGACTGTACAAGCAACAACACCAAAAGAGCTACTATGACAGATCAACAAGACCCTTGTCTCAGCTCAAGGATGGACAGGCAGTTCGAGTACAAGAGCAAGGTTACTGGAAGCCAGCCGTCATTGTCAGAGCAGCCGATACCGAGAGATCATATCATCTGCGTACTGCTGATGGACAGGAGTATCGACGAAACAGACGCCACCTCCTGGACACACAAGAATCTCAGGTTGACACTTCTGACGTGACAGTAAGGCATGAAGATGCTGAACTATGTGCGACACCAACCAAGAGTAGACCGCACAATGACATTGTACACACGCCTGACCATACTGATGGACTGCCCAAAGACACCGCTTACAGAACCAGATCTGGACGACAGATAAAGCCCAGAGTTGTTTTGGATTTGTGATAGTACAAGGGTGTAGGCGCATCGCTGCCCTTCTTAGAATAAGTGCAATGTTCAGTGCATTCCAAATGTTTAATGCAGTTTATATTCATTTGCAAGTAACAGTCCATGGTTTTGTGAACACACACCGTATGTTTGCACTTCAGTTTAAAAGTTTAATAGAATATTGGGTTGTGTATATAACAAAAAAAAAATTGAACCCCCCCTTACTTAATATGTTACTCAGTATTCCGTATGTTGTATTATTTTAAAAGAAAGGGGATGTAGTATTCTTACATTGGCTCATAAGCAATGTATTCTCCCTTCCTATTGGTTGTGTGTCATGTCAATAAAATTATGTAAAACAATCAGCAAAAAGTTCGGTACGCGGATCTACTGTTAGTTGTTGGCTAATGCTCATGTATGCGGTTGCTGTATAGTTTAATAAAAAATATATATATAAGTTCGTTGCAAATGCGTCCATAGTTTAATTATATAATTCATCCTCGCCATAAAGAAAACACGACACTTCACAGGTTATTGCTTGCTGACCACACAATTTACCTCCGGAAAACTTGCATCTTAAATCCTTCTGCATTAACCTTGTGAAACAACAATGTTGCTGTCTTTTGTGGAATGGCTCGGATTTGGGAGTATTCTTTCGTTTCTTGTCGTCTTTTTAATAACGGCCGACATATTAAAATACAAAGCGCCCAAAAACTTTCCGCCTGGACCTTGGTCTCTACCTTTTGTCGGAGACCTTTTCCGTATCGATTCTTCGAAAATTCATCTTCAGATGACAGAGGTAAGTTAAATGTGTACGATATGAACAGTCATCAAGGACAGGTGGACAAAAAAAACTATTATATATTATATCATTATATATACACATTAATTTCAGTTGACTATATAGGTAAATATGCACTTCGAAAAAAATATTTGATAATAGTGGCAGAAACGCATTAAATCAGCAAGTCAGGTCTCCGTAGTAAACGTAATAGAAAAAAACGTTTAAAACTCGATCCTTACATATAGATTACCTAACTACAGAATTATACAACCCAGTAGTGAGGAGGATTTGAATATAATCAAGTTAACCTTTAGTTGTTATTTAAACGTTGAATGATGCAAGTATGTTTGTTTTAGACGCACAATTCAGACCTGGCATCATGAGAATAGTGAAAGTGTAATTTCTGCACGGTAAAACCAATGTACTTAAAAATATCTTTTAATAAATTCTGAGAATGTGCGCTTTAATACCGTGCGTTGTTTGATTACTTTGGAAAACTGGTGTACAGAGGCAAATCAAGGAAAAAACGTGTCTTTTTCCCAATCAATAGAGGAGGCACTGTAGATGAAGATGTTCACAACTGGGGTGAGGTGTTACAGATAGATTTGACAAAGGTATCACATGACTAAAAGATCCTCAAACCTACTGTAAGGCATGACGATGAACATTATAGTTTAAAGCTCAGACTCAAGCATGAATTTGACATTTTACCTAAAGCTGCTGAAGCAGAACGTGAGGCCAGTTGTCAAGAGCTGAAAGTAAAGCACAGTTAACCTTTAATCAGGGTAATAAAGATTTATGAAATGCAAACTGGCAGCAGTCATTAAAGTAACAATTTTTTCTAGCTTGCCAAGACGTATGGAGACATTTTCAGTATTAGAATGGGGAAGAGGATTATTATCGTCAGTGGTCTACAACGTGTGAAAGAGGCCTTGGTTCAGCATGGAGAGTGCTACGTGGATCGTCCCTCATTACCATTGTTTGATGACATTATACACAACAACGGTAATTTAAAAAAAATATACTGATTAATACATTATTACAAGTATAAGGGTAATGAAATTTGTATGTGGAATGTGGATAATTACAGATCAAATTCAGGGAATACAATTAAGTTTTATTCTAAAGGCTAAACTTTGTGTGTAATTTCTTTTCTAGTACAACCATTTCTGTTGCTATTCTCATTTCCAAAATGCAGATTGTATTATGTGCTATAGGTAAACAAGGGACCATCTTATAACAAAATTATATTGCTTTTCACACTTTCATTACAAACATGTTTTAGATGTGTAGTCACATAACTGAACATGTTGGAGCAGGAAGTGTGGTTGAAGCAATAGCTGATTTTATTTTCACAAAGGTGTCCCGTTTAGTCATAAATATGAATAGACAAGGAGGCAAAAGCGTGTGTTAGACATGTGCTGGTGATATAGGCTCACACGTTGAACATAAAATATAGGCTTTACAATCTGAGTGATAGCTTGTAGTGCTGAGCACAAAAATGATAACGATAATTATCACAATACCTCTGTTGTTAATAATAGTTAGCTATGTGTATGACATTCAATAAAACGTTTTTTCCCTTAAATTTAAATAGACAATGCTTGAAGCCTGTCATACAGCGCACAGGTGAGTACAATAGCCAGTTGTGCTGCAAGTTGTGATTTTAACCTTCCCCTTTAAGTTAAACTGTGAACATTCACAATGTAATTTGACTGTGAAGAAAAAATGGCTGATAAATTAATAGCAAAGAGAGGCAGCACACCTTCAACAGTTTGGAAGCGGTTTGGATATCACATGTCAATCCAGACATAAAACCAGTAGGCATTGTGCCTTGGAGTTCACCTTGACAACAGACTGGACTTGGAAATGCAACACAGAGGCTGTCTACAGGAAGGGGCAGAGCAGATTCTACTTCCTGTGGAAGCTCAGATCCTTCAACATGTGCAGCAAGATGTAGATTTTTTATCAGTCTGTTGTGACAAGTGTAATTTTCTTTGTGGCTATTTGCTGGGGCAGCAGCATCAGGGGCAGTGACACCAGCAAACTGAACAGACTGGTTAGGAAGGCTGGCTCTGTGCTGAGGATCTCTATGGAGCTGGTTGTGGAGAGGATGCTGCAGAAACTGTTGAGCATAATGGAGAACACCTCACATCCCCTCCATGACCTGCTGGTTTGACAGCGGAGCACGTTTAGTCAAAGACTACTTCAGCTCTGCTGTGACAAAGGACGATACAGAAAGTTTTTCCTGCCAACAGCAATCATACTGTACAATGAGTATGTCTCTGAGTCAGGAGAGGGAGAGTCCTACTGTGACATAATATATATGCACATTTGTAACTATGTTTTGTAACTATATCTTTGCACACATCCAAAATGCACCTTGCTGTACTGTTAGGACATCTGCCAGATTCACATTAATGTACAGTGTAGCACAGTATGTTGTAGTATGCTGTATATTGTAATATCTTATTATTATCTCTATATTTAAACTGCTTTATATATATATATATATATACCGTAATTTCCGGACTATAAGCCGCTACTTTTTTCCCACGCTTTGAACCTCGCGGCTTAAACAATGAAGCAGCTAATTTATGGTTTTTCCCGGTTTCACAAGCTTCATGCCTCCAAAAAACTGAGCCCCGTAACATTAGACCAATGAAATTGCCGAATAGGTTAAGGTGAACCAATGAAACTCTTTACATTAAATCGAGCGCACTCCCACTGAATCATTCTGATTAAGGTAGTCAGTTCGTCATGTCAGCGTGGAGCACTGTCAAAAAATCCACTATAATCAACGGGTTTCAAAAGGCTGGACTATGGATATATATATATATATATTTGTTTTTTTTTTCATTTCTTTTTTCTTTTTAGTTCTAGATCATTTCTTATACTGTATATTTTTAGAAACTTTAGTTTTTATAGTAGTAGTATTTTTTATAGTGGTAGCTTGCTACTATAACAACATAATTTCCCCTTGGGGATGAATAAAATATCTATATCTAATCATCATCATCTAGATATTTATTTCTGCTAGTAATGTGGCATTTTACAGTCTTATTTCCACTATTAGGAATGCTTTTGCAATTCAACTCAACTCAAATTTATTTATAGAGTGCTTAAACAACACAAAGTTTGACCAAAGCGCTTCACAAATCATAAAACAGACAATAAGACATAAGATTTAAGATCCAAAAATAAAATAGAATAAAAAGAGTAAGATAACATAAAATTAGTAAAAGAAGAAAATTTTAAAAAAAAAAAGGTAATTCAATCTACTGAATGTTGATTTTTGCATGCACATTGCTGTCCAACATTAATATATGATCGGTGAAGTTACCTGGGGTCATCAGGTGATCAAACCCCAACTTGTGTTCAAGTAGTCAAGAAGATCCATCTGTAGTCTGGAATGGATGTTGTCATTACTGTCAGGTCACCCATAAATGTCTTGATGAGGGGCTGACGAACACCTGACTTGGATACAGAGCCTCTGCGCTCCACCTCCACTGACTTGACCAGTATTTTTATTGAAAAGTACATTTTTTTGTTATTTTTTCTTGCGTCAAAAAATGTTTGTAATATAGTTTGATATTGATTCATAATAATTTTATACTATAATGACAAATTTTCATTCACTCCATAGTGGTAAGATAGATGATCTTTAACAACCAAAACATTAATATGAAATTCTATATTATGAAAAAGATCAATACAGGAAAAGAAATGTTGCTAATATTTTTGGCCATATTGCCCAGCTCTGGCTTGTTTTTGAAAAAGCACCTTTGAACCTGATGAAACAGCATAGGCATAGTTCATGCTACTGTAATAAAGGAGTTAGTGTTACAACCAAGGCAGAGAAAGTAGTGTAGTCAGTAGTGTTTCTGACGTTACATTGTGTCACATGCTTGTCCAATCTTCTCTTGTATACTGCTTCTGTACACAAATACACCTTTCAATGCCTATGGCCTGCACAACCTGAATAACCAAAAATGAGTTAAGCTGAAACTGTGAAATAAACTACTGTGGCAAGGGGAGTCCATCCATTATCTTAACCGCTTATTTCTGGTGAGAGTCACAGGGAAGCCTGGAGCCCATCCCAGAGCACATAGAGCACAGGGCAAGGTGCCATCCCACCACAGGGCACACACTACGGGCAATTTGGACACACCAATCAATCTGGCCTACATGTCTTTGGACTGTGGGAGGAAACCGGAGCACCCGGAGAAAACTCACCAAGCACAGGGAGAACATGCAAACTCCACGCACACAGACCCAAGGCGGGAATTGACCCTCAGGCCTGGAGGTGCGCGGCAACAGTGCTAACCACCACGCCACCGTGCCGCCAGCAAGGGGAGTGGTTTCTCAGTTATCTGCCCAGAACTGCAGGTCATCCCACAAATATATGCTGTTGTAGTAAAATACTCTTAGAAATTTAGCAAAGCTATGATTCTGGAGCAAGTAAACTACTTACCAGTCTGTGAGTTGTGAAAAAAACTTGAGGAAGTGATGACAACTAAATGGTAAGGCTTTGGTTTCAGAAGTGTTCCAGTGGTCTGCCACTGATCCTGTTTTCCTGTAAGTCTTGTTACTTCTATTCTGTGACTTCCCATAACACAAATGTTTTTAGGAATGCATATATCACAGAAACAGGTATGCAGTAAACAGGTACTAAAATTGTAAGATGTTTGCTTACAGGTTTAGTTGCATCAAATGGATACATGTGGAAACAACAGAGAAGGTTTGCACTTTTTACTCTGAAGAACTATGGTTTAGGGAAGAAGAGCCTTGAACCTGCCATCCAGATGGAGGCTGCATTATTAAATGAAATCATCGCCAGCAGGAAAGGTACAAAAGGAAAACAACGTGCAGTTGCCTTCTGTTGTCATAACATGGATATGGAATGAAGATTTAATGTAAGATTGAGGATATTGCTGCAATTTAACCATTAAATGAAAGAAACCTATTAACAAAGATCTGTAAGAGAATAAAACAATGATTGATGACCAAAAACTGAAAGTGTTCTCTGACTTAATTCTTTTCCTCAGGGGACCCATTTGACCCTCAGTGGATTGTTAACAATGCTGTGGCCAACGTCATTTGTTGTTTGGTGTTTGGAGATCGCTTTGACTACAGTGATGGTTATTTCCAGACTTTGCTGAAGTTGATCAATGAAGCCATATATTTAGAAGGAAGCATATGGGCTCAGGTATATGAAATTACTATCAGTTTGAATGGACACAAGTGCTTAATAGATATTTTCATTACTTAACTGTTTATCTACAACAAGAATCTAAGTAATTAATTGTTTCCTTTTGCTGTCTCAGGTCTATAACATGTTCCCTTGGCTGATGCGAAGAATACCTGGTCCCCACAAAAAAATTATTTCACACTGGGAAACAGTGATCTCTTTTATAAAGTTAAAAATTAAGGAGCACAAGGAGGATTTGGATCCATCAGCTCCTAGAGATTATATAGACAGCTTCCTGAGTGAGATGGAAAAGGTATTGCAACATGATTTTTTACTAAAAATAAATTTAATAATTACATATTTCAGCAGGCTGTTTCCGCTGTGGGTGAAGTTGTTGCCTTCCTGTCTAAGTGGTTATTGAAAATGTGTAAGAAAAATTTTACTACCACCTTTGTTTATGCAAAATATTAGTTTGATTCTGAAATGAAAAATATCCAGGCAGGAGAATGTTTCAAAATACCTGTATTTGTTTTATCACTCTGTGGCGAGGAACACTATTGCTGACAAAGAGACTGGTCCCCAAACACAGAAAATAAGAAATCTTTAATAGACAGCTACACTATATGGACAAAAATATTTGGCCAAACCTGTTAATTACTGAATTCAGGTGTTTCAATTAGACCCGTTGCCACAGGTGTATAAAATCAAGCACCTAGCCTTGCAGTCTCCATTTGCAAACATTTACAAAATGGGTCATTCTGAAGAGCTCATTCATTTCAAGCGTGGTACTGTGATAGGATGCCACCTTTTCAATAAGATGATTCTTCACATTTCCTCCCTGCTGGATATTCCACAGTCAACTGTTAGTGATATTATTAGAAAGTGGAAGCGTTTAGGAACAACAGCAACTAGGCCACGACGTGGAAGACCACGTAAAATTACAGAGCGCGGTCAACGACTGCTAAGGCGTATGGTGCGTAAAGGTCACCGACACTCTGCTGATTCCATAACTGAAGAGTTCCAAATTTCCATTAACATTCATGTAAGCACAACAACTGTGCAGCAGGAGCTTCATGGATTGGGTTTCCATGGCCAAGCAGCTGCATCCAAGCCTCACATCACCAAGTCCAATGCCAAGAGTCAGATGGAGTGCTGTAAAGCACACCGACACTGGACTGTGGAGCAGTGGAAACGTATTTTGTAGAGCGACGAATCACGCTTCACTGTGTGGCAGTCAGATGGGCGAGTCTGCGTTTTGACGGCATACCGAGACATTTTGGACAACACTATGCTTCCAACTTTGTGGCAGTTTGGGGAAGGCCCTTTTCTATTCTAACATGACTGTGCCCCAGTGCACAAAGCAAGGACTATAAAAACATGGTTTGATGAATTCAGTGTGGAAGAACTTGACTGGTCTGCACAGAGCCCTGACCTCATCCCCATGAAGCACCTTTGGGATGAACTGGAATGGAGATTGTGAGCCAGGCCTTCTCATCCAACATCAGTGCCTGACCTCATGAATGCTGTACAGAATGAATGGGAACAAATTTCCACAACACCAAAAAAAAAACACCACCTGAATAAGACTGTAGCAGTGAGAATGATGAATCTGTTTAATGACAATGCAATTTCACAAGTGTACGAAATCCTCAAATGGAGGCAAAAGCAAGTGTCATTGGATAGGTTCCTTGTTAAATACAAACGAAAGGAAAGACATTCCAGTGAGTCAAAAGATGACAGTGAATCCAAAAAGCGTAAATGAAGTGAAACTGGTAGTGTTAGTGAAAGTCATTCAAGAGAAAGAACTCCCGAGCTTCTCCTTCCAAGCAATAACCCTCCTCCTCCTCCTCCTCTCCTCCATCTCGTCTCCCTCACGCCAGCCACGACTCTTTTCTAATGTAAAGTGCAGGTTTTGTTTTATTTTTACTTTATACTGTGTATTAATCATTGTAACTTGTTTCAGATATTAGGGACAATAATTTGTACATAAAATACCTTAAAAATAAAATTTATTAAAATACCTTAAAATAATTAAAAATTATTTTTATATGAATATTTTTGGGTTTGTGGAACGGATCATCCGACTTCACGTTATTTCCACATTGGAAAATTCGCTTTGCCATACAAGCTTTTTGGATTACGAGCACTTTCCCTGAACTAATTATGCTCGCAATCCAAGGTTCCACTGTATATGTATTTGAATACCATGTCATTTCAGTCCCTGTTGGTGTAATGGTTAGACGGCCAAATACTTTTATCTATATAGCGTATGTGGTCAATATTGCTGATTCACAGTGTTTGGCAGAATCTTTCTTGTTTCTTAGTGTGTTTTTGAACCTGTAGTTCGATTGTACTGGTCTGAATCATGACTAATTTGCATATTTGGTCTGTTTTCTGCTTGTTATGGTTTATGTTGGTTCACATGGGAAAAATCCAAGTGTACCAAAATGCATCACTACCAGTCACATGAGGCTGTTGTCTCCACTCATTGGTTAAGAGTCTGGGGTGGGAATGAGAGCGTAAACAAAGGAAGAAGTTCTGTACCAGTGAATAGTCCTATGTAAGAAATGTGTTCTGTAAAATGGAGAAACAGCACAATTAGCATTTTCGCATGACTAAATAATAATCTGTATTGTTCCCTGTTTTTTCACTTTTATGCAACGCTGTTCAGCAGACCATACCTTTCTCCTTAACCTGTTGACTGAATATTTTTAATGCTTCAATGTATTTACGAGTTGTATTCAGGCGCTGACAAATGTTATCTTCCCAGTTATCAAGAAGGTAACGCACCTCCTTGCTAGTCTAGGTCAGACCGCAATTCATTGTCCTGGTTACTGCTAGTGCTAGATGTTTCAACTGTTTGTTAGCACTGCCACATCCCAACATGCAGAATGCACCAAGCTAAGGGAGCCGCTTCACTACATCTTGCAGTGCACAGATGGATTCCCATATCCACTGACCTGGTATCCACTGATACAATTAAGTGCGGTCAACAGCAGAGGAAAAAAAAAAAAAAAAAAAAATTTACAAAAATATGCAGTTAACAACTTTTAAACATGCCAATCAAGCGTGTACTGTACTGGCAAGCATAAACAAAATGACATGATGAAGAGGGCACGCCAAACAAAGCCAGTACAGATTTGTCTCCTTTGTTTTAATAACTGCGGAAGCCGATGGGGACTGCACAGAGTGCTTGGGAGAAACTAGCATTAAGTAGATAATAATGGGCATGAATTTTGCATTTAAATTTTACATTTACATTTATTCATTTAGCAAACACCTTTGTCCAAAGTGACTTACAAATGAGTAATAGTACATCTGCATATTAAAACGAAGTCAGCAATATCTGGGAATCCAGTTAACAGTAAGTGCTGCCCTATAGTCAAAAGTGCACAAGATTCAGTTTAACAAGATTATAAATAATAAGAAACTTAACTGAAAACAAGACGATCCAATACAGTGAACCACAAAGAAAATATGCACTGTTTTGGTAGTGCTGAAAAAAAGTTGTATTTACAAACAAGTAATTACAACCTAACAATGGACATCTTCCAGGAAATTGGTTTTTTTACTGTTTTTAATTTCCAAAAAGAGAATTCCTGTTAAAGTCTTGGCTCTTCATTGGTTCTTTATTCTGGTGATTGGCATTCCCTCAGACCAATGGGCACCCTCCAACTCAGAGTCAGTCTGGTGAATGTTCAAAGAGACCTGCAGACAGAGAAGCATAAAGCAAATACAATCTGGGATGTAGCAAAGTTTTTATAAGTTGTCCACTCTTATCCGCTGTTTCAGTCAACCACGGACCACAAATGAGCCCCTCGAGGGTTCATTTGGGACCAGACTGAGACCACCTCCAGTAAAGGGTCTCGATGCGGTTGTTTTGATGCAATTGCTGTGTTCAGACCTTCCCAAACAAACCACGCCAATGGGGAAAACAAACCAGAATCTGATTCAACTCAACAAAACATGGCAGGTGTGAAAACACCCTTAGATTCTGGTATTGATGCCCTTACTGTAGTTCTAGAATTATATGATCAGTCAGCACATTTATGCAAATCCTAGTTCCTGACGCTTACATACAACAGTCATTAAGTCTCCAATGCAATATGATATCCAAGCCCAACCCCTGAGAAACAACCCCACACCATAATCCCCCCCTCCACAAAACTTGAGGCTTGGCACAATGCAGTGAGGCAAGTACCGGTCTCCTGGCAACCGCCAAACCGAGACACATTTATTGGATTGCCAGACAGAGAAGCGTGATTCGTCACTCCAGAGAACACATTTCCACTGCATACTTCATACCACTGCATCCGACGCTTTGCATTGTATTTGGATGCAGCTTGGATGCAGTTGCTCAGCCACGGAAACCCATTCCATGAAGGTCTCTATCATTTTAGTCATTTTACGTGGCCTACCACTTTGTGGCTGGGTTGCTGTTGTTCCCAGTTGCTTCCACTTTGCTATAATACCACAAACAGTTGACATGGGATATTTAGTAGCGAGGAAATTTCACGGATGGAATTGTTGCAGAGGTGCCAACCTATCACAGTACCACACTTGAATTCACTGAGCGACCCATTCTTTCACAAATGTTTGTAGAAGCAGTGTGCATGCTTAGGTGCTTCATTTTGTACACCTGTGGCCATGGAAGCGATTGGAACACCTGAATCCAATGATTTGGAGGGGTGTCCCAATACTTTTGGCAATAGTGTATGTCTGACTAACTGAAAGATTATGAATGAGAAAACGTTTTCCCTCTAAATGATATTGTGCTCTATGAAAAGATTATACAAGAATATACAAGATATAAAATGTGAAAAACCTATTGTTTTTTCCTCCCCAGTGGAAAGATGATGTTGATGCTGGCTTTAACGAGAATAATCAGTGTTACTGCACTCTGGATCTGTTCATTGCTGGTACTGAAACAACATCAACTACACTGATCTGGGGTTTATTGTTCATGATCAAATATCCAGACATACAAAGTAGGTGTTTTTTTTTTTTTTGGGAAAAATCACGCAACAACTTTATTGAAAAATATTTTCATTATGTACTAATTATAAATGCATTATTTCCTTTTTTGTTTTTTTTTTTTTAACTAATATAAAATGGTACTTTTACAACAATTGTTGGTCTGTACATACTATTCAAACAGTAATGAAATAGTCTTAAACAACCACATTATGTTCTTGTAAAAAAATTTAAATAAACACAATCAGACAACATTACATTTCAATGCATACTTAAATGTTTTAAAATGTGCATGTAACCATACTTTCAGAGAAGGTACAGGCAGAGATTGACCAGGTGCTTGGTCGATCACGTCAAGCCAGCATGGCAGACAAAGTAAATATGCCCTACACTGATGCTGTCATCCACGAAATCCAGAGAATGGGCAACATTCTGCCAATGAATGTAGTACGTATGACCTCCAAAGACACAACACTGGGAGGATACACTATTCCAAAGGTATGTATTTATATGGTTGCCCTTTAAGGATCTGCTGTTTACACTTTAGGAGTATTTTACATTTGAAACCTTCTTCTCGTTGTGTTTGAATGACCTACAGCTTTAAACAAAGCAGTAACTCTTGAGTTCAGGGGAAAGGAGTAGCTCTGAAAATTAGCAGGCTAATACCAGGAAAAGCAGCAGCCAAAATAGTGTTTTGTTCCCAATATGAGGATGGATTCTTCAAATCTTTTATGTGTGATTCAGGGATCGATGGTGATGGCAACTTTACAGTCTGTGCTGTTTGATGAGAATGAATGGGAAACTCCCTTTGCTTTCAATCCTGGACACTTCTTGGATTCAGAAGGAAAGTTCAGAAGAAGAGAAGCATTTTTACCATTTTCAGCTGGTAAAGTACTTTACAAAATTTAATTTTTGTTTGAATTTCTGACATGCACTCAAGTTTAATGTTATTGTCCAAATCTATGTATGATATTTCAGGGTTTGGTGGTTTGAAAAATATGACCAGTTTTAGAAAGCCTGAACATAAATACAATTATCATATAAATGTCATGCTCATTTTAAAATTTCAAAATAATGTTGTTGTTTTTCCACATAGGGAAAAGAGTGTGTCTGGGAGAGCAACTGGCTCGGATGGAGCTCTTCTTGTTCTTCACCTCCCTTCTCCAGCGGTTCACCTTTTCTCCACCACCTGGAGAAGAACCCAGCCTGGAGTTTAAATTGGGAGCCACCCACAGGCCAAAGCCATACAAGCTTTGTGCTACCAGCCGCTGAGCCTGGCAGTCCATCCTCTGCGCTTTCTTAAACAGCATATTCCTGGTGGCAATGCATTATGGTTATCCACAGTTTTACAGTTGATTGCATTTTACAGAAATCCAAATGGAAGAAAGAGTTTTCAAAGATCTGAAGAATGTGCATTTGCTAATCAGATATAAGACTAAAACTTTACTAAACATTTACTAATCCTTTAGTTTATTTCACTCTAAACAATACATATTTGCATATACTGGCAAATTTCTATTGTGAAAAAAGTAACATTGTATAGAAAATTACACCCATCTGCTATGAATATGATGTAATTAGCAGTTCTGGTATTTTTAACACAGATTAATCCTAAATTTAATTGTCTTTGAAGAATATATACAATATATTGTAGATTATACTGCTTCAAAATTATGGTTTGGACAGCATTTGTGTGTGCGTCTGTGTATGCGCGTGCGTGTGAGTGTGTGTGTCTTTTTTAGGTATAAAACTCAACTAAGTAATTGCAAAGGTGTGCTGAAAAATTTTTAATATGGTTAAGCAGTCTTTAACTCCTGTATTTGAGAACGATATTGAAATTACCTCCCTCATGGGCCGTTTTCTTGCTGTGATGAGGGGGGTTGTGCATCTCCGTGATGCTTTAAGATAAACCTTGTAAAGTTATTCAAGATGGACAGGTCATGACAGAGGTTTAAATACAGTACACTTGCACAGGGAAGAGCAAACCACTACAATGTTTTTGCTATGAAAACCAAATGGACAAAAACAACCAGGTCAGCAGGTGCCTAACATACAAGTGTGGAAGAACAGAGGGAAAGTAGTGCCAGAGGTTATTATGTGGTTGGATTATTGTCAAGAGAACACCCAATTGCTGATGTATCTGGAGAGGAAAGTCCAGTGTTGCAAAGAACAATGTAACGTTGGAATCTGGAATGTAAGACCCATGTGTCAAGGCCAAATAGACATGGTTAAGGTGGAGATAATGAGGTTAAACATTGACATTTTAGGAATCAGTAAATTACCATGAACTAGAAGGGGCAGTTCACATCAGACAAATTTTGGATTTTCTGCTGTGGTCAAGAACATAGAGAAGAAACTGAGTGGCATTAATGGTCAGTATTAGTGTGTGCTTGGATACAGCACCAAAAATTATAAAATACAGCTAGCCATTCAAGATCACAGTGATACAAAAGTATGCTCCAACCATAGATGCCAAAGAAGATTATCCAATTTTATGAGGATCTGCAACATCTATACATAATACCAAAAAAGTCATTGATTGCTAGACTTCTGTCAAGCAAATTATCCAATCATAGCAAAGACCCTCTTCTAACAACTAGAGACTTTATAGATGAAAATTACCTGATGGTCAGAGATGGAACAGCTGTATTCAGTCAGGTAAAACAAGATACAAGAAAAATTAATTAATTTAAGGAACAATATATGCAAAATGTCTTCAAGATAGAAGTCCAGTTGACACGATTCAATTTACAAACAGCTGTACCTGGATGACTGAGAATCTTCATTGACGAATATAGAAGGAATATACTGAAAAACTATATAAGGATCTCAGTAGGAAAGATATCTTCAGTGAAACATTTGCACACTGTTCTAGAACTTGACATTCTGGATAGTCAGTGTTAACTGTCAAGGCACCAGAGATTAAGTAGATTTTATATATATATATATAAAATATATATATATAATGTGGGCAAGTGTGAGCTTTAATATATACACACATATACATACACACAATGGAGAAATCCAGAAAAAAAACACTGTTTTATTGACAATACTAGGAAAAGAATACATCATCATATTCCAAACCATTCAATACAACATGCATTAAATGCTTTTCCTTAGATTGCCTTAATTGGTCTTTATGTGCTTTTATATAGCATTTACATACAGTACTATATTTCTAAAAAGGTATTAATTAAATAATTTTAGCAACGTTAATTTATTCCAAACATTAAAACGTGGTATATGTAAAGCCATACTGGCACTTTTAACTGGATATCACAGTTAACTCTATTACCGTAACAGTAACTGAATGACATATTAGGCAACATGAATTATATTGTATATTAATATGACGTAACCCAACATATTTTGACATTTACAGCTGTATATCCCTCAAATGCTTTCTATAATCTGTACTATAAAGTCCTTACATATTACACCTATTTTAACTTGGGAAAAAAAGCTAAATATGGCTACTGCTAGAGGTCTGCAAACCCGTGAGTCGCCTGTGGGTCCCATGGGACCCTATACAACAGCCTGTGGTGCAGGTCTCACTTTTGCTATTGCAGGATGATTTTCTACAGGTGAGGACTGTCATGCCCCCATCATTAGTGAAAACCAGCCACAGCTCGTTTGAACAGTCTATAAAAGGCTAGCTCTGCGACGAGACGATCAAAAAGTATTAGTAGTGATGCTACATATATTGTTGTGATTTCAGAACATTACAAGGCCAAGAGCTTTGTGTGAGTGAATGTGGAAGGGGAAGTGGAATCTTGTGGTGACAGGGAGGGCAGTCCAAAACATTAAAGTGTGAGCTTTAAGATCAGGCCCATGCAGACCTCTCCCTGCTAACTGCCTAAATGCTATTTAAACACAAAGTAAGTAAATGAAGATTTGTAGTGATTGTAATAATTTGGGTTATAAAATATATGAATCCTGTATGTGTGTATATATATATATATATATATATATATACACACGCACACACACACACACACACACACACACACACACACACACACACACACACTGATGTATTCAGCGTGGCACAGCTCGTATTTTGAAAGGCTTTGGTCCATAGGTAATGCCGACCATGGCTTCCAGACTAAGCTGCTGCCCCTCAGGTGGACAGAAGGTGAACGTCTGTAACAAAGACGTAAAAAAGAGGAAGATCTCCATCCTGGCCAGCTGCTCTCCTAGACACACACGCTTACCTATGGGGCAACAAGAAGCAACTTGAATGACAATGTGGCTAACGTTTCTATAACGTTTAAAAAGCAGACTTGTAACCTTAACTTACCCAATGAAAAAGGAATGAAGTTCTCTCCTTTTACAAATTTCCCATTTTCATCCAGAAAATGCTCAGGGTTAAACTGATTGTGAGTAGTATAAGCATTCTTGTCATGTAATATGTTTTTCAACATTGGTACAATCATCGTTCCCTGCAACACAAGTGAGGAAGAACACATATTTACAATACACATCATTTAAAAAACTGTTTGTCTATCAAGAAAGGGGGTTCCACCAAATTTACTCAAGCACTAAATACCATTTTAAAAATAACAAAAGGATGTTAACTAAAAAATATTTTTAACCTGTTGTTGACTTTGTTACCACATGGAATGATGACTAGAATTCCCCAGCCCTCAAATGTCCCCCACAAATAGTACAAATAATCACAACAGCACAATCAGATTTTGTACTCTCACCTTAGGCACTCTATATCCAGATATGGTAGTATCCTTACTGGGTGCTCTGGGTGGTGCTACAGGAATAATACTTCCAAATCTCTGAACTTCATGGACAACAGCATTGGTGTAGGGCATTTTTGCTCTATCCTCCATTGAAGGTGGGCGAGCCTGTCCGATCACCTGATCAATCTCAGCCTGGACCTTGCCTGAGAAATCGTAATCTTGAGAATAAGCACTGTGACTGGTGCTAATACTTCAAATGACAGAAAAATTGCAGTGGTTCCCATACATCAACTTTACATGATTTGTCCTGAAATTGTATCTAATAACACATTGCATCAAACCAACAAAATTGTTGTACAAGCTTTATACATGTACACATGTTACAAGACGGCACTGTTTATCTGTAAAAGCATGTGTTTGGAGATCAGCCTGCTGAATCTCTAAAAAAAAAAAAAATTTTGCATTTTGTGCTCCTGTACTTCATCCCTGGGTCCCCACTCTGCTCCCAAATCTCCTGTGCTTCACTCCCAGGTCCCCACTCTGCTCCCAAAACTCCTGTGCTTGAACACTCAACCTTGTGGCCCGTACAGAGTTACCAGACAAGAAGATTAGACCGCTGAGCCAAAGATCCAAGTCCCTCACTTGGGAGACTAATTGTAGTCTTGTCCTGACTGCTGGGGGAATCTCACCGTATCTCTTTCACAGCCGCTACACTTCACCCTTGGGTCCTTACTCCATTCCCAAATTGCTTTTTTTCCAAGGAGAAACAACATGTAGCCCAAGTAGACTATTCTATAAGCCAAACATCTTGCTAACCTAGCTCAAAATTTGTCAAATTCTTATCTCCTACATTTCCTAACCTAGAGTTGTATTACTCCTTACCAAAATCCAAATGAAGGGATTCACTGCGTTTATTCACTTTGCATTAAATTAATCAAATCTGGGGCAAAAACAAAAACAAAGTAACATATGCACACATTCACCTTCAGCCACTAAGAATACCTTGAATGTGAGGATATTTGGTCATGTATAGAATTGCCCATCTGAGTGTGTTGGATGTGGTTTCTGTTCCAGCTCCAAATAAATCCACCACACAGTAAAGAAGGTTTTCTTCACTGAATCCAGCACTTTCATCGTTACACTTCAAAAGTAAACCAACAATTATATGTATAATATAATATAAAATATATTATATTTTTTTTTTGTTTTTTTCTGCTTTAAAACTAGTGACAAAGAATTAAGTCACATTTAAAAAATTATATCAAAGTGTAAATTACATTTTAAATATCCATTTTAAATTTAGCAGTACATATGCTCATATCTTTGCTTTATTGTCATTTTAACATTTACTTTGCTGAAGGTTGGACTTACTTTTTCAATTTCATCCAGGTAACAGTCAATATAGTCTCTTGGCTCTGATGGATTTCTGTCAGCTTTATGTTTTTTAACCTCCTCATTAATGAACATTTTTATCTTGTCCATGCTTGAAAAGGCTGTCTTGTGTCCTCCTGGTACAAGATTCATCAAAGCTGGGCAATGATTATACATCTATGGAAAAAATATTTCAAGAAAATTGTTCATGTGTCAAAGAATTAATCAAGTAATCACAAATGAAATAGTAAGTATTAGAAAAACAAGGAGTTTTGATCATACTCGGCCCCAGACTGTTACAGGCACATTAAAAATGTCCTCAGAGCACTTCAGCAGATGTTTGAAACCGCTGCTGTCATACTCAAATCGATGACCAAACACCAAGGTGCAAATTATGTTTGCCACACTGTTCTTCACGGTATGATGGGGGTCAAAAGCAAAGCCTGAAAAACAAAGGTAGTTAACCACTGGAAATGCATATGAATTGAAAAAAAAAAAAACATCTCCTAATGTTTACCTTGCTTTGCCTTGAAGTCATCACAGAGGAAGCGGCTCTCTTCCACAATATAATTTTCCAGCATTTTCTTTCCAACTCCAAAATACTTCAGGGTCGACATGGCAAAGCGCCTTTGCTCTCTCCACACATGTCCATTAGATGAAATCAAGCCTTGGGGTTGGAGTGATTACTGTAATACCTGTGACTACTGTAATAATAAAATCCCTGGTTTCACATGCAGAGTGCATTATTTCATAAAGGCTAAATATTCTTACAATAATTTAGCATGCATTCCTTTTTGATGTGTATTATTGTAAAAATGAAAGAAAACGTTTAAAAACTTTGAAGATCTTTGCTTTTTTGCAAAATACTTCTCAACAGGAAACCAGAACTTTTCATTAAAAAGTCAAGAAGCAGTGCGACAAATTACAGAATTCTAAACAGAACACAAACAGAAGTAACGCTAGAGTAAAATACACAATCCGTGGCAGTATACAGCACTTACTATCTATGTACAAATATAGAACAAGGCTAAATATTGTACAATTTCCTACCAAGGCCTTTGTAGAGTCTTTCGTTCAGTGGGTACGAAGGGCGATCTGCAAAGACACTTGCTTTTTCAACAAAAGCCTCTTTAACCGTCTCAAGTCCAGACAGCACTACACAGCGTTGTGTTCCCACGTCAAGCCTGATCACTTTTCCATAGCTTTCTACAAGCTGATACAGGATTATAGCTTCAATCTTTTCATCCATTGAAGACAGGGTAAAAATTTAGGTTTACTACATGGTTGTTTACTTGTACGTATTTCCACACTTGTGGGTGTTAATTAATTAATCAAGTCAATTAAGTAGCTTCATGCTGATTAAGTTTTTGCACCAGAGATAAGAAACTGATCATTAACCAAAACACCATAGTAAACATACATGACTTTTATAAATGTTTACATTAATTATATGCTTTAAATCACATTGCAAAGAACACAATTACCGTGTCATAATTATAAATTTCTATTTGGTGCATACACAAGCAGGAATTCAGCAGGATCCGACTCTTGTCATATTTACCTTACTGAGAGATCCAACGGGGTCGTTCGTCCTAATGCTCAGCATGTTTCCGACCACAGGTAAAGGAAAAGGCCCTGGAGGCGACTTTTTAGAAGGCAGGTCGCTGATGTACTTCACAAGCAGCAAGACACACAGAAAGAGGAAAACTCCCTGTATGTCGGCCCATTTCCAAGGCAGGTATGCAAGAACGTTGTGTATGATGACTGAATGCATTTATGGTTCTGCAAACAAATCAGAATATATTAAAACACGACCTTATTTTGTACATTTCGGGTATACAGTAATCCCTCGCTATATCGCGCTTCGACTTTCGCGGCTTCACTCTATCGCGGATTTTATATGCAAGCATATCTAAATATATATCGTAGATTTTTCGCTGGTTCGCGGATTTCTGTGGACAATGGGTCTTTATATTACCTAATATCTAAGAGGATGTAATGCGTTTATGCTGTATAACTGTGTGGTAAATGTTTATAAGAGTGTGGGAGGGTTTATAAGGTCTTAAAATATATAAAAATAACCATATAAACATATGGTTTTTACTTCGTGGATTTTCACCTTTCGCGGGGGGTCTGCAACGCAACCCCAGCGATCGAGGAGGGATCACTGTAATGGTGACTAAAGGGGTGTTATTTCATGTCTAGAGGGCTCTAATAATGTTAAAAACAGTATTTAGAAGGGCGTAAACAGGTTTTCTATGCTCTAACTACGAAAATATTCGATTTATAAATAAAGAATCCTACTTCGCGGAAAATCTCTTATCGCAGTAGAGTCTGGAACTGATTAACCGCGATAAACGAGGGACGACTGTACTATGAAGGGAGTTTTTCGGTTTAGCCTGGTAACTTGAATCTTACTTTTGCGTTTTTAGTACTATGAAAGTTGATTCATTAGCAGAGTAGACTGGCATGATAACATACGGTGTTGCCAAACTAGTCCGAGCAGTTTTAAGTTGAGGGTTGTAAATCACAACACACTTAACGGCATTCAGCTTTATTAGCCCACTGAGTTGTTGAAAAATATTGATGTGGCACACTCAGTTTTTCTGAGGCACACCCACAGTTTTGGCTTTGCTGTGATCCTGTTACATTTTCGTCGTTAAAGGTCTATTTACATACTTCATAACTTTGTACAATATGTGTGCGCACTCCTCCGCACTGATATACAGCGTCAACGACATTGTCCAAATATGCGCCCAGACAGCAAACGTTAATTCAGCATTGAGTTTTAGTCATAAAGATTGAGTTTTAGTCATTTCAACCATAAAACAATGTTGAATTAATAACGTTTGCTATGTGGGCGGTTAGCCACCACTTTTATGTTAACACGCGTAGAGCACGATCAAGAAACCTCGAGTTAACTTACATAGTTCATAACCACCTTCGTAATACCATTTTACAACAATCGGGGTTTAAATCAGATTCATCTAACTCCGAGTATGTTAAACTCGTTTCGTAACATGTCCCTTTGATGACTGTTTTCGCCTGTGCTTTAACAATGTAACCCTTAACCTTAGCTGGAGAGTAAAGAAGATCGGTCATCCATCACCCAGCTGTTTATACCATAGACATGAGTAATAGCTATTATGGTTTATACTGTTCGGGGTCGTGGGTGGCCTATTGCTTAGGGCGCAAAGCAGGTTACACCCTAGAGAGGGGTGCCAATCCATTGCGCGCACACACAGACAATTTTGACCTGCCAATCCACCTAACCAGCGTGTGTTTCGGGCTGTGGGATGAAACCGGCGGAAACCCACGGAAGTACGAGAAAAACAAACATGCAAAGTCCGTACACTGTGCCGGGAGCCAGATCTGTACCAGCCACTGTGTTGCCCGTCAGTAAAATACAATTAATGCTGGATTTTTAAATATTTCACTTTTATTTAGTTACATTGTTTTGTTTTCTCGTATTCATTAAACGTTTTCTAATGTTTAACGTATGAATTTCATTCGATGTATACATTTTTAAAAATCACACTGAAAACTAAAAACATTACATTTCCTCGTAGTCATTCATCACGTAAAATCTTACCAAGGAAACCTTGTGAATCAGGGTGATAATTTTTCAGTAAAAAAAAAGTTTCCAGTTTCTAATTCACAGCAACAGGTTGAGAAAATGTAAATACCATGTTAAAATTTAAGGAAATGACGTGTATCTCCTCCCCGTTTTCCACCCGTGAAAACACTGTAGGTAGGAAACGTTACCGGTTCAATCCACAAACGTGAAGCCTTGTGGATATCCCAAAATAACTTCACTTTTAAAACAGTTCAGAGAAAAAAAAATTGGGAAATGCATCCTGTACCACTTAAAAACAAGCATCTTCACAACATTAAAGATTCCACACAAGGAAATGTGTGCTAGAGAGTTTGTTGAAGCACATGAGATGAATTGCAGGCAAAATCAGGTAAGAACTGTCAGGATCCTCTCAAAGTAAATAAATTAACATAAAACATAAATGATCACACGTCTTAGAATTTTGCCTCAGTATGCTAGTGAAAATGACATTATACGATCTGTAATTTTAATAAAGGTGTAACGGTAAGAAAAGAGCTCTTTGCTTTGACAGAAACGAATATACTTCAGTATTTATTTATTTACTTTGAGTAGTTGCAAAAATACAGAGCTTTGTTCCAATGCTTTATTCATATTGGCTTTTCAGTTCTTCAGTAGAGTTTGGGAACACCAAAAAAACATACACGCACAATCGGAAATAAATCCACATGTGAAAGTAGTTGTACAGACCTTGTGAGAAGCTGAATTGAAATTGAACCTCAGGCTTCATTAACATCAGTTTAACATGTGTTCAGCACAGGAATTCCAGCATTTCTGTAACTACAGCACAATTATATAAACACACACAGCAGTCTTTGGACTAATTCACACCTATGACTTCCATTTGTACCTGCTGACAAAAAACTTTTAGCCCTTATTTTGTATGTAGAAAAAAAAACAAACTCCCTTGTGAACACGTTTTACAAACACAGTATACCATTCCATAATTTTTTCTTTTTGTAAACAAATTGCAGATATTTTAATATTTGTGTTGTTTTTTTTTGTGACAACACTGAAATATAAATCAAACACAAGGAAATAGTTCACTTACACTTCTACAGTATTGTGGCTGATTGGTAAGTAACTTTGCACACAAACATTTGACTGTAGCTTTTGGTGTGATGCAGATATGAAAATTCAAGATCTTTACGATAAAGGGATGGAGTCAGTTCTCTCTTCTGCTACAAAAGGAATAAGTTTTTCTCTAAACAGTTTTAAAAACTTTTCTAGTATTTTCTTTAATATGTTTAACATCTATGTTTTTGGTAAGAGTATGCTTACTGTGCGTTAAAGAAAAATTACATATAGAATTAAAATTATTTTTGCATCTTGTTGTTATTGGAATTATAGCCCCTGTGATGAGTTAATAGACACGTTGTTTTGTCACCATGAAACGTCATATTAAAAAAGAATATTTTTCACAAACATTAAAAATCACTTTCATATATAAAATGTCACTTGACTATTTAATTTTCACCATATTGTATCATACAGCGTACAAGTGTGGAATAAAGAATGCTTCCTGGCACACTAAATGCCTGGACTTCAAACCTGTAACTGTGTGCGTGTGTGTGCATGCGTGTACACGCATGCACATTTTATTTCAAGTGTGTGTAATAAGTCACAGTTCTATGACTCGCATGTATGTAAAGAGTAAAATAACGACCACAAGAACAGGATCCAGAAAACTGTGTTTTCTGTCCAAAGTAAGCATTTCTAGAATACCCCAAATCAGCGCACCTTATTTTAAAGATAATTTTTTTTTTCTGGCATCTCTTCTGTAGTCATCTTCTGGATGTCGTTGCTATGAACTGCACAATCCAGTCAATCATTAAGACATCACTTTTTTTTTTTTTATCAGGCCATAAACCTTATCAAACAAACTACACAAAACTATGACATCGATGTCATGTTATATTATAACAGCCCATGCAGTTCCATTGGTAATTCAAATAAAGGCAAACGTTTTTGCCCCCAGGCTGAAACGAGTGATGTGTAAACACTGATCAGTTTTAAGTGCCACGATATGGGTCCTGAGGTAGATGTAAGGTGTTGTCTATGGTAACAACAAGCTCTTCAGACTTAGCAGCATCCTGGAAGTTTTTTTGCTCATGGGAAATGTAGTTATCATCTCCAAATGTTGTCAACTCGTTCATCTCGTTCATTTCGTTCATGCTTTTGGAGATACAGTTTATATGACTCTTAGTGCTGTTGTTGACTGGACGACGAAAGAACAGCCAGTCTACAGAGAGAGAAAAAAGGGGAGAAAATGTGTGTAAACCAACAGTCTGAAACTGACAAATAGAGGATACACACTGATTTCAAAATGTCAACATTTTGCTGACAAACTGAATTAAGAAAATGTGCTGATGTTTGTTTCTATCCAGGACATATATGTTGTTGTTTTTTTTTTGTTCTAGTTATACTGTACAATACTGAATGAAAAACACTGATTTGACCAGGTGAAAGATACGAAGCCAAAACTGAATGTATATAAAATTTGTGATGCTTTGTGTTGTTTCAAATTTGTTGCATTTGTTCATTTAAAAATTACAATATATGGTGAAAAGGTTTATAATGTGTACATTTTCACCCTACCATTGTAAAAATACAATTAGAAATCTTTTTGACTGAAAACATAAATGTATTAGACACTGTCCCTAGTCTGTTCACAAGGGGGATTGTAATGGGCTATATGAAGGGCTGGGGGCAACAAAGACATCAGTAGAATGTGGAGACTACGTGCCACAAACATGATGAAGCTTGAATGGGAACAGTGAACACAACACACATAAATCTCAGCTGCCCTTTTGATGGGGATCATGGAAATGGAAAGCCATGATCTCACTGTTATAAAACAAAATACAAAAGTTAATGTGAAAAGTGACTTATTAAAAACAGCAGTAATATAGTACAGTTCATCTTACTGATGGCATCCTAAACTGATTGTGAAAAGAGCAGCAGGTAATACAGCAGCTGAACGTCTAATATTGTGACTAAATGGTTTTAGGATTACATCCCAGCATGGCTAAACACCGAAGTGTATTAAATATGGTTTTAGCCTGCAGTGCGTCTACTGTACACTCATTTGTGTAACTGGCCGACATGTAGGATTCTCTTCAGATGCTGATTATACCGTATAAAATTAAGAAGTTGGTAAAGAAAGTAATTTAAGCAAATAACCATGATGTTGCCAAAAACTGTACTGACACTTCCAGTTCCTCAGTGAAAATACTACAAATATATTTTCCTGTATTTTCCAGTGTTTTTCTTCAGAAGTAATACTAAAAAGTGTTACAAAGAATCAGTAAGGAAAACATTTTAAGATTTCTTTAACAAAACACATTGAATTTCCAAATGCAATTTTATACTTCCAACATTGTGAAAAAGGTAAAAATAGTGGGAAAAATTGAGTATTTGAATTTTGTTCTATCAATACTAATAAAGGCAAAAATCTAACTATTATGACATTTGTTCTAGAATCCTGAAAAAAATGTATACCTTTACTTCATATATACAACACATTGCAAATTTGTCTGGTTAATCAGTAATTTGTTGAATCAATAACGTGTTTGGGAGTAGGGATTCATTCAACACATATCAGTATTAAACACTCTTTTTCATGCATGCTAACCAAATATACTCATAGCCATATAAACCATCATGCTCTAAATTTTGCACTGTGATAACTATAGCAAATGGTTACAGAAGTTAATTTTATTAAACTTCTTGTTTGACAGGCATAGAGGGGCAAGTAGCAGAAAGAGAGTGACTTTAGCACCTGGAATATAAAAGGTTATCTTAACAGTTACACAAAGAAGACACAAATAAAATGAAAAAACAGATCAAGGTCAAAAAAACCCATGTGTTCCAGGTTTGGTGAGCCTGCTGTATGAAATCTCAGGGGCTGTTTAAGTGCTTGCTGACGAAGCTGCTGCCTGTGATCCTCACAACGCAGTCGGCAAGTCTGTCTGCTGCTGACTCAATCTTCTAATGTGCAGACAGAGTCAGATGGGAATATAACGGGCACCCAGATGGACTGCAGTTAAGTCGCTTCGCCCCATGCAGCAATGCAGGGCGCAGGACAGCAGATATTTAAAACCAACCTGCCTCAATCGGAGACATGGTTTTAGAAAAACAATATCGGGGACAGACTCAAATTTACCCACTATTGTAATCTCTTAATAACAATCTGTCACCTTTATCCTCATCTGTTGTCAGATTAAACTAAAGAATAAATTTTATGTAGACTTTAAAAAATGTGGTTACAATATTTTGCTGAGTTTTACAAAATATTCAGTTGAAAAATACTGTTGATTTTCATATCAAGTGTTGTTCCATTTCCAAATAGTTTTTCCTTAACATTTACAGTGAGCGTATATGCGATCGGTTTCATATAATATGTTCATAGATATACTTAATAAAGACCAATTTATTTCACTGACCTGTTGTAAGAAAAAAACTGCAGTTACTGGTATATTAAATAGTTACAATAAATGAATTGTTTTAATATGAATGTTTTCTAAAGGAAGATACAACAGCACATTTAAAAGTGTGTGTGTGTGTGTATATATATATATATAAAATTTAAAAAATTTAAAAAATTAAAAATATATTTTTTAAAACAGGCCTTCTAATCTGATAC
>JABJVR010000065.1:4830116-4840708 GCA_025773905.1 Chitala chitala
CCTGTGGTGTGTGACAAATATCGTGTTTTTGCCTTCCTTTAAAAAAAACCAGCCCCGGGCCTTGCTGGGTGGGCGGCCGTTTGAGCACGTTCATTGCCGTGTCTTTGTATTGCCCCCCCCCCCCCCCCCACAGCGAGGCATGCTAAAGGCGGGACGTTCCCCAGGCAGTTCCATCTGTCCAATCACAGGAAGGACTACAGTGATGGTGAGTTGGATAGCCGCCGATGACCACTCTCACCAGTGGACCGATGTCGTGTGCCATCATGCCCAGCTGGGACAGTTCATGGGCATCAGAACCCACTGGGCATGTGGTCCTGGACCAGCGTAACCAGTGTCTGGTCCTTAGGCAGTGCTGTGATTTACACGAAGAGTGGGCGGGCTGCTCATTGAGAGTTCTGTGCTTGTGGAATGCTGTCTCATGCATCGTGTGTGTGCGTGCGTGTCGCATCAGGCCGGAGAACCTTCCCACGCAGCTTCATGCCCCAGGAGAACCTCTTCCAGCTGGTGCCACCCAGCCGCACCCGCAGCTTTGGTGACAGCATGCTGCAGTTCTCGGACCTCCGCTCCCTGGACTGGACCACGGAGATGAACCAGCTCACTTCCTCTTCCAAGTGTGAGCATGACTCGTTGCTCTGGAACACTCAAACATATCCCACCTTCCCCGGAGATGCATGCTTGGAGCAGCCTGGCTGAGCTTGCAGCTCAGATGCCAGCACGCACATGCGATCTTTCACGCTGCCTTCCACGTTTGCTGTAGATTTACTGTCTGGGTGTGTTTTTACTTTATGTTGCAAAGTTGCTTTTTCTCAGAGGACCTGCAGGTGCCATGGTAGCCCAGCGGTGTGGCACATGAAGATGTTTAGGGTAGTTAAGCAAAGGGGGGCTGGTCAGCGGTGACCCCCACAGCCGGCGTGATTGACACACTGGGACGAGAAGTGACTGAATTACGTCACAGCGTGTTACTGCGTTTGCAGGAGCAGTTCTCCTTAGGAGACTGGACACTTTTCCTTTCCTTATAAAAAATAATCGCTCCTCTGCTAGCAGATCCCTGGCGTGCAGACATTGTAGTGTGAGGGTGGGGTTTGAATTATAAATGTACAGATGCCTTCTGAAGGCATGGTTACAGCTGAATTTCCGGTTAAATTTCAAAGTGTTGTCATACTCAGCCCCAGTAAGATTCTCCCACCTATTACAGATGGTGCTCTTTGTATTCCAGAAGTTTCCCAGCTAACTGGCACTCCTGTATAGGTTCTAATTGATCCCTTTGCGTGACTCAGCTGGACTGGCATTCAGCAAATCCCTCCTCTGTCAGTCTAGACAGTGATGAATGCGGGGCCCAATGTGAGATGAATTACGATGAATTGGGGGTTTGGCGGCGGTGTTGTCGTGCGTCGTCATTCCTCACGTCTGTCATGTGTCCCCCCCCCATAGCCCCTCAGGCGCCTGTCAACTGGAGACAGGGGAAACTGCTCGGCCGAGGGGGTTTTGGGGAAGTCTACCTCTGCTATGACGCCGACACGGGTCGGGAGCTCGCCGTCAAGCAGGTGCCCTTTGACCCCGAGTGTCCGGAGACGAGCAAGGTGCGTTAGCTGGACCCCGTCCTTTGCGTGCGCCTCCGTGCGCGAGGCTGACCCGATCACGTCATTGGGCAGTTGGGAGGGTACGCTTGGCGGTGCGTGACCCTGCTGCCCTCGCCCTGCAGGAGGTCAACGCCCTGGAGTGTGAGATCCAGCTGCTGAAGAACCTGCGACACGAGCGCATCGTCCGCTACTACGGCTGCCTGCGCGACTCTGAGAGACGCAAGCTCTCCATCTTCGTGGAGTACATGGCCGGGGTGAGAAACGGCGCTGCTGGCCACGAACCTGCCTCACTGCATGCGCCCGCCACGTACCCAACACGCACCCGCCACGTACCCAACACGCACCCGCCACGTACCCAACACGCACCCGCCACATACCCAACACGCACCCGCCACACACCCACCACGTACCCAACACGCACCCGCCACATACCCAACACACACCCGCCACGCACCTGCCACATACCCAACACGCACCCAGCTAAACCGGGAGAGCTCTTGTGGTCGTATGTGAGTGTGCCGCTTTTTTTGACCAGAAGGATCATAGATCATGACCTGGGTTTCCATAAGTGGATCAGAGGGGCAGAAGTACCACCCCCCTCCAACACTCTATAGTAATGGCGGGGCTGATCGAGTTTGGGTGTAGTGAGTGGCAGGGACAAATATTAATACAATGATTTTGTCCATCAGGGAGGTTGTCAGGGAGGTTTGACATGCAGATCTGTTAAAAACTATTATCTGCTCACTCCGCCAGTTTTCCTCTATCCTGGTTCGCAGTTCTACATTCGAACTGAGGACACTGCATTGCCACACTGTGTTGATCTGGGATTATATGCCTGCTTGGTGTTTGTCTTTTGTATTAACACCCCGTCTCCACTCCGTTAACGATTTGACACCCTGATTGGCCTATTGCCACATCATCTGACCAGAAGAGCAAGGCCATTGGCCTGCCAGCGACCCACAACTCACAAGTGCTGGAGCCGCTTGCTGTCTGACATCCAAGAAAATCCCCTCGGGTTAATCCAAGCTCTCCTTACGGCTGTTTGCGTTGTGTTTTACAGCAGCAGAGAGGAGTGGTAACATTCACATGTCAGCTCTGATCTGGTCTGCAGAACCCAGACAGACGTAACAGGATATGTTCAGACACTGCAGTCTAGCCGTTACATCCACTGTGTCTTTTATAAAAAGCGCAGCATATGTGGAAATAAAAAGTAGGACAGTTTTACAAGGAGGAAGACAGGTGACTTATCATAAGGAAAATGATGTTTTTGTCCTGGTGAGATTCTAGTGCTGTAGGTGTCTCAGTCCACGAAATCCTGGTTTTAAGTCTTCATAGAAAGTCCTAGAGGACCGATGAGATGTGAGGCCCCCCCGGTACGTCATACTTGGATTATCAGAAGCGGCACGTGTGTAAGAATAAAAGGGCGATCCCGTATCAAATCGAAAACAGGCCTGTGTTTGAACGTCAGCCTGTATTTATTTTATTTTTTTCTGGGTGAGGGCATCATGGAGTGTCTTAGTTACGCAGCGTTTGAACGAGGGAATGTTTGCGCTGCACTGCGGAGAAGTTTCTGGCATCTGTGAGCAGCAGCAGTTTCTTTCTCCTTCCTCTGTTCCCCTGCTGTGACTGGCCCTCACACCCCTGTGCCATGCTGATAAGACTCCCAGATTCCCGGCCCGGAGACACTCTGGGGGCTCAGCTTTCTGCTGGGGAGTCTTCCAACAAGGAAAATTGTCTCTAAGGAAATTGTCCCTGATGCTGACAGTCTTTGAAGCTGTCTTGGCATCTGCCATCTGCATTAAAAGTGTGTGCTGTAGGTAATGGAGTGGGGTGGGCGGCCACGTCTTCTGTCAAAGGTGGTAGGGGAAACAGGAAGTGGTCGAGGGTGGTAGGGGAGACAGGAAGTGGTCAAAAATGGAGAAGAAAGACTTGGCAGATGACAGTCAGTTGTCGATTTAAATTTAAAAGCGACGTGCTGACAGGTTTTACCGATCTTCTCATTAGGGCTCAATAAAAGACCAGCTGAAGGCATACGGGGCCCTGACGGAGAAGGTTACGCGCAGATACACTCGGCAGATCCTCCAAGGGGTCCTTTATCTCCACAGCAACATGATTGTACACAGAGACATAAAAGGTAAAACGGGCCGCCGCTCCCGTGGGAACCAGCCGCACTGCGCCGCTCTCTCTTTGAGGCTTCCAAACCTGCGTGTCAAAGCCGCCGTCTGTCGGTGCCTAAAGGGATGCCGTCCTGTGGGCTCAGTGCTGTCGTCGCAAATGACAAGTGAAGTTGCGGGCCGTGTTTTTACTGAGCGCACCGCGGCTAGGGCCACGGGCTGCAGGGACGGCGGCGTTGCGCTCGCACTCCCGGGGCGTGGAGGCCCAGTGTCTGGGCTGAATTAGTCACTGTTCAAACACCAACAGCAGCCCTGCTCGAACGGAAAAACACTGAAGTGTGGGACGGGGCGGGGAGCGAATGGGAATCTGGGCTTAGCCCTGCTCTGTGTTGTCTGGCCTCCTTTGTCTTTTGCTGCTAATGGATACTGTAAATACATGGCTAGACATTTACTGCAAGATTATTATGTGCTGATATTCTGCAACATGCGTGTAAAATTCTTTGCGCGCCGCTAAAAGAATCTCTGAAGTTGTAGGTAAAGACCAAAGAATGCCCAGGCTGTTTGTTGCTTTTATTTTTCTGTGTTTCCTTTACACTGATGACCCACAGACTGGCCTTTCGCCCTGGTTCTCTCTTGCCCCCAGGTGCTAACATCTTGAGGGACTCGTCTGGGAACGTCAAGCTGGGAGATTTTGGTGCCAGCAAGCGCATTCAGACGATCTGCATGTCAGGGACGGGGATCAAGTCGGTCACCGGCACCCCCTACTGGATGAGCCCGGAAGTGATAAATGGCGAGGGGTATGGCCGTAAGGCTGACATCTGGTACGTCACCTGCCTTCTCGCTGCTGCTGAACTTTGTCAGTTTTGCATTGGGTTGTCCGGCCTCCCGTCTCGCCCTTCAGAAACGCTGGACTAAAATATGGAGCAGTCCGTGAATCTGAAGTGTAAAACTGCAATATTAAGGAATATCACTTCTGAAAGTTAATAAAAAAAATATACTTGGCTTACACATTACGTGGTCCTTTTCAGACTCAGTTACTGATGTTGTTTGGGAGGAAAAAAAAAAAAGTATTTAATTACAAGTTCCTGAGTGGCATTATTACTGGGTGAGTTTCTTCATCTTCCAGTGGGAATGTGGTAGGATACCTTCTGGCTGCATTCACTGCAGGAGCGAGTTTGTGTATAGAAGTCAGCTCAGAGGCACAGTAGTATTGTACTGGGGAGGGAATTTTGTGGTTTATTATAAATGCCGTGGGGAGGAAGGGGCATGCTGTGGATTTCTATAAACACAATTACAGTCCCTCCCCTCCCCCACACGGCTTGGGTTTAGCCACACTGGGAGTTAAACAGGTTTGTGAGTATGACTGTCCTAGATAAACATTTGGCAGCCTTTTCATAGGCTGGTCCTGTTGCAGGCCGTGCTTTGGAAAGCCAAAGATGCTGCGATGGCCGCCGCTCGCTGCAAACCCGCCAAGTGGTGCTTATTCAGACGCACGTATTGCGTGGCAGGACGCCTGTTATTAATAGCGCTTTTCACGGGCGTCCCACTGTGGCCAGAGTATCACCGGCACATGAACAGTTACTGACGTGCCTGGGGGAGGGCAGCATAAACCAAACTTTCTCCGTGTTCTGCTGGCACCTGAGTGGATGGTGAGTCCCACTTGATTTAGACCAGTGGTTCTTAACCTGGGGTGCCGGTGCGAGAGTCAGTTCTTGGGGGTGTGAGGAGAGGATCCAAGGCCAAGTTTTTTATGAATCACTATTTGTTCATTGTTCAGTTCTTAATCACTTTCTGTTTACTTGCTTATTTGTACTTATAAAAACACAACAGCTCACTGAGCCATCGGTACTAATAAACGGCAGCTGATTATTTGACATGAAAATCGAAGGTGTTTCTTTTTCTGTCTTATGTGCTGGGGGTGCCGGGTGGAACTTCACAGTTTCAGGGGATGCTGTCTGTCAGGCTAGGGGACAATGTGTATCATGCAGCGGCCGTGACAGTGGCTGGTCTCTGAATAGACACGGGTTAGTTTGTTTCCAAGAATATGCTCATGGCAGTGCCTCACAGGCTCAGCGTTAATGTTTTGTTAACGGTAATAGAAGTCGTGTATTAAGTGTTGCACTACCACAGCCAGATAGGTAGACCTGAAAGTCCTTTCCCAAAAATGGGCAGGCGAGGTTATTGCCACTGTGGGTCCCATTCACAGCCGAGAGGAGGTGTTGGTGGACCAGCGCCATGTGGCTGTCTAACCGTGGCTCCGTTTTTGTCCACTCCAGGAGCGTGGCCTGCACGGTGGTGGAGATGCTGACCCAGAAGCCCCCGTGGGCTGAGTACGAGGCCATGGCTGCCATCTTCAAGATCGCTACACAGCCCACGAAGCCAGCACTCCCCCAGGGAGTGTCTGACTCTTGCCGCGACTTCCTGCGGCAGGTGTTTGTGGAGGAGACGCGGCGGCCAACGGCTGAGCAGCTCCTCAGTCATCCGTTCGTCCAGGGAGCCTCGTAGGCCAAGGTGGGGGGAAGGGGGGAGAGTCGTCCCCAGGACCCTCCTAGGCCTTGCTGGAAAATGGGGTTGGAGAAGGATCCACTGGCGTTGCTTTATTCCTGCACTTTGACAAGCACCTCTCTGCCTTCCAGAATCACCAGCAAGCCCCTGTTCCTCTCGAACAAAAAAAAAAAAAAAAAAAAAAAGAACTTCCCCTGTGAACGTGCCTGAGGTACGGCTTTCATGGAATAAATGTCATTCCAGGAGGCAGATATTTGGACTGGGACAGCCTTCAGGGGAAGGGTGCAAGTACCTGTCTCTCAAAGAACGCACTGCCAAAGGACACCCCCCCCCCCCCAAGACAAGAAAGTCCCTGATGAGTGAGAAAGGGAAAGGCCGTTCTACGCCGGCACCGCATGACGTTTTGCAGCCTTGTGTGATAAGGTGTTCTGAAAGGGGGTGTTAATCAATTTTTTGCAGCAATGGTGTCACACATCCTGAATGGGAGTTCCATTAACGAAGCAATTTGCCTTTTCATGAAAGTGGCTGTGGTCTGTGCTATCAAATGTAAAGTGCTGTAAATGCTGTCAGAGGAAATTATGAGTGTAGGTGACCCATTACTATGACAATAGGTGCCCTAGACGTTTGTGTCAGTCATTAATACGAGAAGATCAGCGGTCACAAGCCCCAATAGACACGGACGGAGAAGTGTGTACTTCTGCATTAAGGTTACACTGTACTGTATTACTGAAAGCACTCGCTTTTTAATGAGGGAAGAAAATTCGGTTTAACAAACTTTCTGTTTCATTTGAATACTCAAATATTTTGCCCTTGTGCTTTTTTAGTGTATATTAATAGGGCAACTACACGGAATATTCCATCTGAAATTTTTAATATTTTTCACTTGTTATAAATACGTTTTTTTTAAATCACATTGTGCTACCGGATTCGTTTTTCCATGCATTTGAAGAATAACCGAACAACTGAAACCCTTTTGTAGTATTTCAGTGTGTTAAACGTTGTGACCAGCAATACTCGGAAGCGGACAATCAGGACGGCATTCCTGCAAACGCGGCGTGCTTTGATCCAGCGCATCAAAGCGGCCTTTCTCCTGCTCCGCTGAAATGACCAAAGATTGTATCCGCCGCGTACTTGGTAATGCACCTGTGATGCCGGCCGATCGCTTAAACACCTTCTTACCTAAAACTGCATATTGTGTAAATGTTATTGTACAACAGTGTTGTTGTGGAACGAGTGCCGAGCCCCAGAAACGGTTAAACGGCGAAGGCTCAGAACCGGGCCGTGTGTCTTTGCTAGCACTTTGAAATGGGGCAGCTGACAGTCGTGCCACTCAGGCGAGGTGGCAAAGATGCTCTGTGCCAGTCGCCTCAGCTCGTCAGGACGCGGCGCAATCTGTCCTGTCCGTGCGCAACGCGCAAATCTTGTAGTGCTTTCGGTGCAGGTTTTTTAAAAATGTAAAAGTGTTCTTATTTGACCATGTACTACTTTAAGCATTACCGGGAAATGTGCCGCATAAAGGCGTTTACCTTTTGAAACAGTTTTAAAATCGGTTTTGTTAAGGGAAAAAAAATAGATATTAAAACTGCCACCGTAGCTGGTTCGGAGCATCTTGTAAAGGGAAAAAAACCCAATGATTCTAGAAAAAGTTTCAGCCTTTCCCGAGCAGTGGGGAAACGCATGCTCTTGGTGCCTTCTTCTAATGTGTTTTCAGAGAGGCAACGGTGCTGGAATGTCAGTCAGACTGCATGCCCTAGCAAGGCAAAAAAAAAAAATTCTTTTGTCTTAGGTTTCAGTACCCGAGGAAAATTAAAAGAGGATTGTATTGTTAAATGCATTGCACTTTTAAAGTTTGATTTTATATAAAAACTGACACGTGTTATTGTCAGCGTGCGAATTGGAATCTCGTTCAGTTTGACGCAACGGACATGCAGGTCAGCGGTGGCGAGCGGCGGACGGCAGTACGCACCTGTGGCGTGCCGGGTTTGGAGGAAGATCTGAGTGCAATTTTTGCGGTCTTCTGTGACAAACCCTGGAAATGTTTATACTTTATTCTCTTCTTGTACATGTAAGACAAACGAATTATTAAAAGTTTTTTAAGCCCATGATCTTGCCGTCATATTTGTTTTTCCCCATTCTGTCAAACGTTCCTGGTCCTGCTGTTCCAGTTCTTTCGGCAGTGTTACGAGTATTGTATGAGAAAATGCTAAACCATTGTGAAGAAAACACTGCATATGTCCCTTAAGCTAAATGTAATGCTTACCTTTTTTTTACTGTTGTAGGTTTCCATTTCATATGCAGCACTGAATACTTCTTACCTGTTCAGCCAGTTAGGATGTTCAGGAAAAGGAAAAGATGCAGAGTGATGTTCTGCTGTTGGTGTAAATACCAAGAACACCAAACAATACCACATGGGATATTTTCAGGCAACTTTTTGGGCTGACCTCCTGGGTGCAGCCATTACACTTCTGTCCTGAACAGTGCCTCCAGCTGCCGCACCATTGCATATTGTGATATAGAGAAAGTCGAAAGTCAGATGAAGGGTGACCTATTCGTGCATCTGCCTCCACAGCGGTCTGCCATGCCAGTGAACGCCCGCGCACCTACCGGGCAAAGCCGAGCCGCCCGTTTATCGCCACCGGTGTTACAGAGACGGGGCTGGCGTGCACACACTAGCTGATCTTGGCTGAAGGTCGTGCAGATATATCTGCAAGAGCAAGAGGAACGTGTAGATATCGACTCCCGGACACAGTTCAGATCGTCAGGGGGTTGATTCCACAATGCAGAGAAAATACTCTCCCATGGCATGTCTGCAGGTGGGAGATGCACACTCTGCGTGAGCCAGCTGCCAGACTATTTTATAACTGGAATACAAGCCAAGACAGTAAATGTCATGTGGAAAGTATTCTTAATGCTTTTCATCAAGAAATTAAGGTAAGAATACATAATTCTGTAGAACATAAAAATGACAATTTTAGTAAAAATTCTGAAATTTTATGATTTTGTGTAACGTCAGCAAAAAGTCAGTCAGTCATCTTCCATACCGCTTTATCCTGTTAAGGGTCGTGAGGAAGCCTGGACCCATCCCAGAACACATGGGACACCCAGGCAGGGGGCACCCAGGGCATCAACAAAAAGAATTTAATTTAATTGGCATCATTGTACAGTCTGACATTGGAATGGGCTCCATGTTAAATAATAGCCAGCAGTTATGATGTTAGTAAGAATTTCTGCACACGGCCAGGCTTGCATTTTATCAGAAAATCAGAAATGTGGTCTGACAGTTATATATGTAGTGTGGATAATCTATTCTAGAACTGTAGTTTAGCTGATGATAATTAACTTTCTCAGAACCCTAATAAAGATCGTGTATAATTTATTAGACAATAAATGATTAGAAGCTCAGGGCTTCAGAGATTGTTAGAAAATCCGGATTGTTATATAATGTGATGACTGCGTCTTGCTTTTCCCACCATTTCAAGCTTTGACAGCTTCAGATGGACCTCAGATTTAAAGTTCAGACCAACACCCATGTGGATTCCATCACCTCTGCTTGAACATTTGCACAAATCTGAGGATCCATGTAGACTGGGGTGTCGGCTGTTATTAAAGCAAAAGGAGGCAAAACCAAACGCTAAGAAATTCTGAAATTTATGTAAATTTTTTTCAAAAATTCACCTTTGAAATTATTCTGAAGATAATTTGATTTCCAATTAAAGGTTTGCATCAAATTACATAAGAATGCAGAATAGAGGCATTTAAACTAGTAGCCTGGGAATTTTGAACCTCGCTGTACGTATAAAGCAGTTATGCAGTAAAATTTATAATTTCCATACATGTGCAGAGCTACTTTTCAGTGTTGAACGTTATGTTCATATTCATCTCATAAAAGCATCTTGGTGACCCGATGTGGAGAACATGGGGATCAGATGCAGACCTCCTCCGGTTTGAATCCAAGCTCAGCTGCCAGGTGTGTCCTTGAGCAAGACACTCAAATGCTAGCTCCCCGGGCGCTGTGTGTGGCTGTACACTTTGCCAAGGCAAGGGTTAAATGCAGAGAAGGTGTTTCCCTATAGGATTAATAAAGTTCTATATATTAAAATATCATGAATGGAAGCGGAGAAGAAAAAACTATTTAAAATATTTCTGTAATATTTAAACCGCTGACAATCGCGGTGAAAGACGTAATTGTTTTGAGAAAAGGTGAAAGGGGAGATTTCTTCAGTGTAAAACGAGATAGCCATTTGGGTCAGTGGCTTGCGTGTCATATATATATATATATATATATATATATATATATATATCACAAGCAAGCCACCCCCACGCAGGCCACGCTCGGGGATATCTGAAAGTATCTAAATAAAATATAAAGAAAAAAGAAAATGAGAACCCAAGA
>JABJVR010000065.1:4840808-4852176 GCA_025773905.1 Chitala chitala
CTCTGTATCCCGCACACATTTTTGTCGGAACTCGGCCCCCCCCCCCCCCCCAAGTGGGACAATGGTATGTTCTGTTAAGTGCTTCTGACTGTGTGGTGATCAGACGCTCTCTCATTCTCCAGCCCCCGGGGGTCCGGAAATGCCCCCCAGTGAAGGTTCCCCCCCGCCCTCCACTGGCTGAGGTAAAGCTGGTGGAGTTGGGGGCTGAACGGTTCTGAGGTGCTGCCCCCATTCTGATCTCTTGCGTCAGGGACTGCCACATGGCCTGACTTCTCATGGGCTGGGCATCCTATCCTGGTAGCTGTTTGTTTTTTTCAGGCTTTTTACCCAGGAGCACTGGCTGTCTGAGGTGTTGACCTGTGCTACAGCAGAAGGAACAGGAACAGTGATTGGTGCCCCCCCCCCCCCACGCAGTCCTTGTCCCGTCTTTACTCATCTTTAGCGATGTGTGCTTAATGAGCCCAGTAATAGAGTTAAGATAAACGGCAGATAAAGGTAAAACTAAGTAATAACTCTCAGTTCAAAAGGGCTCTTGTAACAAGGGCAGTGCCTCACCTTACCGTGCTGGATCAGGGCAGTGCCTCACCTTACCGTGCTGGATCAGGGCAGTGCCTCACCTTACCGGGCTGGATGGACGAGCACAGTACTTCCTGTAACGAGGACAGTACAGTCCCACTACCTCACATTGTTAACACTAAACCGGCCTTGTTTCTGCCTGTTGTCACAGCACATGTATGGTAGCATGCTGGGGTCCTCACTTCCTGATAAAAGGATTAATTCCCAGGGGAGTTCCAGTCCCAAATGACTTCTGTCCAGTTATGTCCCACACTGTCTCTTTGATTATGCTCTGGAGGTTCCAAGACAGCCAGTGTTTGTTCCGCATTGCTTGTCCTGTAATCGGAAATGTGTCCCGTGGCGTTTGGAGCACGTGTGTAACGCCGCGCTGAGTAGCTCTGATGGACACTCATACATTGTACTTAAGTGAAATAACGGCTTGTGGAGGACAGGCCTTCAGTCTCTGGGCTCGCAAATTAGTGCTGTAATTAAGGTTTGTGTGGCTGATAAGACTTTGCTCCCGCAATGCATAAAAGCCTGCTTGTGTTCCGTTAAGTGTGACTTAACTTTCTGAAGCTTTACTGATGGGGAAATACTGGTGTTCAGCTGGGCTCTTAAATGCTACTTTTAAAAGTGCACCCTGGGAGATTGCATTGTCAGTGAAAAGCATTGTGTTGTAGTGTTTTCATTAGTGTCGTTAATTTAACCGCTGCCAGTATTCTATTTATACCAAACTCATTAGTCTCAAATGGCTATTAATGCATACCCATCACATTTGAGAGATTCTGCATTAATTGGATTCTCTTTTTTTATTTGGTTAACTGAAAAGACTGGGAGCATTTGATGTTTGCTTTGTGAAAACAGTAATCACAATTTAGATTATGCCGATGATAGGACGAGGGCAGGAATCGTTTTCTGTTTCACCAGCTTGCAGAAGACAGTTCCCTTCTAGTGCTGTGGAATTGGTTTCATTTGTGTCTTAACTGTCCTGTAATTGTTGTAGTTCTGTAAACGAGTCTTAGTAATTTTATGTCATTTTTTTTTTTTTTTTTCTTTTCTAATGAGAAGTTAATAGGCTGGTCACTGGGCCAAGTAGGACGTTTGGCCAGCGGTGATGATGGATGAAGTTGAGGTCATGGCTTTTCCGTTTCGTTGTATGGTTGCAGGTTTAACTGGACTGCGTGTATGTAGGTATGACATCATTTCCTTAGAAACCAGTAAAACAAAAAGAAGCATAGTAGGCCATGGCAGTAAGAGATGGTGTAGGTGTGTGTCAGTGTGCTCTGACAGGTGTGTTGGGTTGTGTCAGGACGGGTTATCACAGCGGCGTTCGTACCCACACCCTTTGATTCTTCGCTACGTGTGTGGAAACGCAGCATCAGGGCAGTCCTCTTTCACCTGCATGCAGCGGTTACCATGGATACTGTGACGATGCCCCCTTTCGTGTCACCACGCCCTCCCCAGTGACGGCAGCGTTTGTGCGACCTGTTTGTTCCCTTTCCGATACCGAAAATAAGGCTTTATTTTAAGGTTTTGCTTAATTATCTACGCCACAATTCATGTTGTATACAGGCTGTGTTACGTAGTGGACTTGTCTTGTGCGGCAGGTATGTTTCCAGAACCTTGTGAGTTCTTAAGAGCTGTGTGTGGGGTGTGAATGCGACAAGTGACCAGGTGAGATGTCGTTAGGTTATCTAGCCTGAGTCTTCTCAGCAGCTGCACTCAGCTTCACTGGCCCATTCGGAGGGACCAGGTTGTGTGTTAGCGCCTTCAGATCACCAGATTGCAAACAGTGCAGTAAATATGTCACACTGAAGTTCTGGAAAGGCTCCTTTTATAGCTCCAAGTTGTGCTCTTAAGTCAGCATTGATTCTGGTATAAGATCCTACCCCCTGCCTCCACTCTCCCTCGCCTTTTTAGTTGGTGGGAAATCTCATGATCCAGATGTTTTCCATGTGGAGGCAGCAGGTCCCACATCTGGACCTTATTTGGGACTGTAACTGTGTGCCACTGTGGGCTTGGTACAAATATATGTACTTGGTTGCATAATGCATTTGATCGCGTAATTCGGGGACGGTTCAGTCCATGGTGGCGGTGGGGGGGGGCATTTGACAGGCTCTCTGTCTGACGTGTTGGGACTCTAGCGCAGCTCTGGCTTCTCTCTCTCTTAAAGGCTCCTCCTGGGCCCACTGTGATGGGACAGGGGTGTTCACAGATACCCAGAGAGCATCTCGCGGTCAGCGGTTAAACTCTGAGGGCGTCTGCCTTCCACTCCACTTCAGGATGGGGGGAATTTCTACAGCCGACCCTCTGGGGACCCCCATCTCTGTGCACCCCCTGTGCTGGTCATACCCGGGTTCTGACAGATTGGCTACTCGTCTCAGTGGTCGTGCCCAGCCCATCCCTGTAAACGTGCCCCCCTCTGTCTGACATACGTGTGAATGAACACTATCAGTGGCATGCCCTCAGCTTTATAGGCTTCAGATTAAGGACCAAACTAATGTTGATGTGACTGTCACATCTTGCCTTTTTGCTTAATTTGCCAGAGCGTTTGGGTGACTGTACTGACCGCTGCCTCTGAGCGGAGGTGGCCGGGTGTCTCCGTGTGCCCCCGACCTCCGTGTCCCGCTCAGATGCGTACACGTGGTCGGAGATCCTTTCACCGTACGCTGTAAACATCCGACAAGCTCTCTGATAACCCTGTTCTTTACTGTTCTCCTGTGAAGGCCACCGGCAGCTTTCTGAACGGTTTCCCAGCATTCTCTGTGTGCTCACTGACCTGTGTGTCAGTGCTGTAGTGCCCCACATGCCAACTCAGTGCCCAGGCCCATGGTGGTTCTGTCAGTCCAAACCCCGTGCCCGTCACTGAGCGCAGCCTACCCCTGGATTACTCCCCTCCTTTCACAAGTACAGAAAGGACATTTGTGGAAGGGGGCCGTGCTCTTGTCTGGCGGACGGCTTGTGGGGTGGTTTTCCTGAGGCATGCTGGGATTGAACGTGGCTGTGGTAAAGTACCACAGAACAGTTTGACATGCCTGAGAATTCTGAGTGACAGGTGCCTTTCAGGGACGGGCATCAAGTTGACATTTGAGCCCAGCGACCGCTTTGCGTTGGACACCAACCGGCGATGCGTTAACATCTCCCTTTTTCCTTGTCCTCGTTGAGCGTGCTCCCGTCTCGCATCTATCGTTGGCGCCTGCTGCTTTCTGATGACCTTAACGCGTGTTTTCACTCTTTGTCTTGGCAGGGACGTGAAAGCTGGAAACATTCTTCTGGGTGAAGATGGGTCCGTGCAAATTGCAGGTAATTTGTTCTCTTTCCGTGTGCGCCAGGTGCTGTAATCTGCTGTCACACTGAAGACAGCAGACTGTAAAACTGACTGTGCCCATTACTGTTAATCCAGCATCTCTGTCACTGGCTCTTGAAAAAAAATTTTTCCTCTTTGTATTTTATTTTATTATTTTTTTAAATTATTATTACCCTCTTTGTAGTGAAGTGGTAGGCAGCATGACTGGCACTGACCCATAAGGCATGGGGGACCCCCATGTGCACAGTGGTGAGGGTCAGGATCCTGGGTCCTTTTAGTTTCCTGGTGTGAAACACACGCGCCTGTCCACAGCTGATGTAGTGGGGAAGCTCTTTTTGTTAAGACAAAGTTTTACAGTAAGTGAAGGATTTTTTGTTTTGGCCGAGCGAGAGTTACCTCCCCCCCCAAATAAACGTACAGTTGCACTGACTTCTGTGACAAAAGCGCAAGGGTGAATTGTGATTAGAATCGTTCTGACGGAGGAGGGCGGTGTGACGTTTGCAGAATGATGGATGACGTTTGCAGCACCTGTTGCGCTTCGTCCCGGGCTGTTTGCTTTCTGAACGTTTGAGCGCATCTCCGACGTGACAGAGACCTTGCAGAAGGCATCGGACTGGAATTTCTGATGATGGCTTCTGAAAGCAGTACATCTGCAGAACTTTACCGCGTTATGCCGGAGATGCCCTGCAGTAGTGTAGCTTGATCCTCAAAGAACCAGTGGAAGCACCCCCCCCCCCCATAAAAAAGAAAAAATAAAACAAATGGGTCCAGAAATGGCAGCGGTGTCAGTGGGATGATACGCAGTGCTGGCGTTTTGTAAACGTTTCAGTTTGCTGTCGCGTGTACCGGCGTTACGCTGATGGAGCGGGTCCTACTCGTGGCACATTTATGTTCCTGTCACGCGCCTCCGTGTTTTGAGCCACGGAATTTTCCGCAGAGTCAGAGTGCTCCACAAACGTTTCCTGTTCTGTTTCATTGACAGCTTGTCATCTGATAGCTCGGTGGTTTTTTTTTTTTCCTAGTTTGTTTTTTGACCTGATTTGGGTCAGAACTCATACTGTTTGCAATATATAAAAAATTTTATTTATCCGTTTCACAATTCTAAGCATTTCAGAGCTTCAGCCTTACAGGTACGTTTGGCATGGCAACACAAATGTAGCGGTTATAATAAGTAAAAGAAAGAATTGTTAGCATTAATATAAAAAGCATATTGATTTTAAAAACATGGCATTTTCTTTTGAGTAGAGAGCATGTTTTTCATTTACGTGAAAAGGAAACCACGATGGCAGCGTGTGTGTGTGTGTGTGTGTGTGTGTGTGTGTGTGTGTGTGTGTGTGCAGTCCAGCCGACCGTCTCGCTGAAGGTCAGGAGACCTGAGCTGCTCGTTAAGGCAGATGACACACACACACACACGCACTGCCCCGTGTCTGTGATCCATTGCAACAGAGCCGGTAGGATTTATAGTTCCTGACAGGATTCATCTCTGTCAAACTTATTACACACCCACCTTCAGTGTCGTGGGTCGTGACACCCAACTTCAGTGTCGTGGGTCGTGACCTGTTCTGGCCCGCAGTGGTCAAGGACCTTTACAACACGATCAAACATTTCCTTTCTTTTTATAAAGTGAGCATCCCTTGTGGGTTAATTTCAGTGTTGACTTTTTACTCGCTGCAGGCGTGGGTTTGTGTGATGGACTTGCGGCATCACAGAAGGGGAGCCTTACTGGCCAATCAGCATCGCCAGAACCCCAGCCCTTATATGGGCGTTTGCTCTTTCCTAGTTACACACAGGAGAACTCTTGAGCACGGAGCAATCTTTTAATGCTGCTTAAAAGGTCAGGATAAGCGTAAAATGAACGAGGCTGACGACTTCCTGTATTTTAATAACCGGTCACGTTTATCCTGGGACGCCATGCTGTACCGTGCCAGTGTTTTATTCGGCCTGAGTACAGCCCTTCTTCACAATTTCACGCCCTAAATGTGTGAGTGATGCCTCTCCCTCTTTATTGTCCCTGGGGCACCTTTACACCTCGCAGATGTTCTTCATGCCTGGCCCAGGTGTATCCCATGTGGCTCTTGTAGGCCCCCTGACTCTAACCCTTGGGGAGGGCCTCCTGCCACTGGAAAAGGAGCAGAGGATGCCTCTGCAGCGCACAGAACAAGTGCATGTCGGGCCGCGGTTCTGGTGCCGTTGGCCATGGCTGCCATGGTAACCGTTGGCCTGTCTCTTGAGGGCCGTCACGGCGACCCTGATGCTGGCGTTCAGTTCAGCAGATGGAAGAGCGAACATCGCGCCCCAGCATTTGGGCAGCAGGAGGCCCCTAATGCCAAGTGCCGGGCGCTGAGCCTGCCTGGCCGTTTTCTCTGCTTTCTCCCAATTGGCCCTTGGTTGCTCAATTTGCTCGTTGGAGGAGATGGATGGTGGGGGGGGCTCATCTCGACAAAGCAAGAAAAAAGCCATAGCAGAACTTCGTAATGAGCTTTGTCTGTGTTTGTGTGTGAGTGAAGTCGCCGATCAGTTTACTTGGATGGGTACCCCTGCCCCCCTGCCCCGGGTACCCCTGCCCTCTGCCAGTACCATAAATGAAGAGCACACACTAAACCTGCTCACTCCTCGCTGTCCGTCCTTCTCTCACTCCTGTTATCACTTTTCATACTAGGAGTGTGTGCCGTTCACTCACCTGTATGTTCTAGTGGTGTGTTATAACTCTCCAGAGGTCCCTGTGCCTGGTGTAGTGTTGATTTGTTACCACTACAGTTGACAGCCACCTGTCATTAGTTGGGGAGGGGGGGTTTATAACGCACTGCCCTCGTGTGCTAAGTAGTCCTTGTGGGAGAAGGCTGCTTGCATACCTGACGACAATAAATCGTAGCTTCAGAGCCAAAGGCACCATGGTGTTTTTTGGGGGGGCTGGGTGTGCAGCCTCTTCCTCTGAGTCTGTCCCCCCTCCCCTTGTGCCTTGTGTCACATGGTGTTGCAAGTCTCTCACCCTGTTGTGATGCCCTCTGCCCCCCACCCCCCCGCAAAAAAAAAAACTGATTGATTGTTTCGACCCACCCGTACAGACTTTGGTGTCAGTGCCTTTCTCGCCACCGGGGGAGACATAACCAGAAACAAGGTGCGGAAGACGTTTGTCGGGACCCCGTGCTGGATGGCCCCCGAGGTCATGGAGCAGGTGTGTATTGGATCATGTCCCAGTCACCACCTGTCCCTTGCAATCACCGTGGTCAGATGCAATGAAGATCTGAAACTATGTTTTTGCTTTGCTGTAAACACATTTTTATTTGGCACAACATGTAATTAGCACAGCACAGTATAACACAGCATGGCATGGCACAGTATATCACAGCACAGTATAGCATGGCACAGTATGGCACAGCACAGTATAGCACTGTACAGCACAGTATAAGACAGTATAGCACGGCACAGTATAGCACTGTACAGCACAGTATAACACAGTATAGCACAGCACAGTATAACATGGCATGGCATGGCACAGTATAGCACGGCACAGTGTGGCACAGCACAGTATAGCACTGTACAGCACAGTATGGCACAGTATAGTACAGTATAACAGAGCATAACACAACAGCATGGTACAGTACAGTATGGCACAGCACAGTGTAGCACTGTACAGCACAGTATAACACATTATTTCTTAAGATTGCAGTATCAGTGTTGGATACATGCATTGGTTTAAGAAGTTCACGTAAGTGACTGATTATCAGATGAGTCAGATCAGAAGAATGTGTTGGGTTCTTGGTCCTCAACGTTCCTGAGCATGGCAGCGTATGAATGGTCATTGAGACCATTCTGTCTTCTTAATGACATGTTCCAGACCAGAAGAACATCCATGCCTTGTTTTGAAATGAATTAATTTAAATAATTTTAATCTGTGTTGACGTCAAACGTGACTCATGCCTTTAGCCTTATGGCCCCTGAGCAGCTCTAAGTAATGACATCTTAAGCAGAACAAATGTTGATTTCCAGGGACGCCTCCCTGTTCCACGCGTCAGTGGTGTCCGTAATCCACTAGCCTGCTCTCACAGGCGGCCCCTCTGACCGGCCACGTCGTTTCGGCCATGCATTGGTGTGTGCTGCGCAGGTGCAGCTCTGCGTGCTGGAGCACCTGGCCGTCATTATTAAAAACGATCCCGGTTCCATTAAGCCAGTGTAGGATAGCTCCTGAAACATGATTAAAAACAGAGAGCTTTGCACGCCAGCTTTTCGGCTTGATGTCTGTGAGCAGTTAGAAAAACTTTATTAAGTGGAACACCCTAATCCTTTTTAAGCAGCGTTCTCAGAAGAAATAAGCATTTTACTGGGGCCAGGAAATTCAGTGACTTTAACTTGGGTCTTACCGACCTGACATCAGCGCTCTTTGTTCAGCTGTAATATTCTGTTTGGTGGAAAACAGGCTTTGTTATCCTGGTTTATGTGCGCTGCTTTTTGCTTTAACCGTGCGTTGACCTGTCCTTTGGAGCCCCGCCCCTTGATGTCGCCTGTGGCAAACCGTACTGATTTGTGTTCACGCCTTGCCTCTGCAGGTCCGGGGCTATGACTTCAAAGCAGATGTCTGGAGCTTTGGCATCACAGCCATCGAGCTGGCGACGGGAGCCGCGCCCTACCACAAGTACCCACCCATGAAGGTTGGCAGAAAGGCTCCGTGTGACAGAGGCCTCGTCTCCAGCGTGGCCACCCTACAGACGGTTTCTGTCAGCGCTTTAGTGTGGACTCGAGTTCTGCTCTGCAGCCTCAGGCACAGTGACTACCGGACCTGTTAGGGTCCTCGCTAGTGTAGAAACGGTGCTGAATCGCGAGTTGTAGTGTGGGATGGGGATGTCTAACTTCAGGTGGTCTCAGGTGGTCCCCATGGCAACTGGCTCTTCCTCACATCCTCTTTTCAGTGGTGAGGTTCAGTAAACTCCATGTTTACTCCTGCATGCTTGCTGCTCCTAGGTCTTTCTGGATGGACTTGTTTCCATATCGGTTGGTTGACCTGTTAGCTGCTGGAAGTTTTGAGCTCCGTGAGTGATACAGTGGTATATTAGAAGCTTGTTTAATTAGTCGGCCTCTTATAATTTTTGAGGGCCCCTGTCAGACACAGACCCTTTGGAACCATCCAAGGTTTCCGCTCCTTGCCGGCAGCCCTGATTGGTAAGTGTTGGGATGTAAAAGGTGATGAAAGTGAACACAGATTAATCAGGATACAGGGAGCCCTGCGTTCTGGGCTGTTTTCCGTCTTTACCTGTCATTGTGTCAAAGGCACTAACATTTTAAGGAATTCTACTTGAGCTTTCAGCTTAAATTTTCTTTTTCTTGTTCTCACCAAAGCAGTGTATACGTGATGTGGTTGGTATGCCGAGCTGAGTTTGTGAAACCGTGAGCGACAGAAACCATCAGACGTCAGCCTTTCTGACTGAACCCAAATTCCCTCCATGTTTTGAAGACCAAAACCATAACAAAAATAGTACAGTTCTGAAGATGTGCTTTCAATTATTATTACAGGACAAGTAAAAGCAGAATGCAGGGTGGATTAAACTGACAGACTCATGATTTGTTGTTAACACTGGAATCGCCAGTTTTTAGACCTACTTTAAGTGCTGACTCATACTGTTAGTTTTGTGCTGTATTTCTGGAGTATTTTCTTGTTGTGCAGTGTTTTAATTGTTACAATCTGCCTACATTGCCTTACTTAGAGATAAGTGGTGATTTTGAAAGTGCTGACATGAGTCTTATGAAACCCGTAAACAGGTCAGGAAGGGCTTTTAACTGGTTTCCATCAAGTGGTTTTTTATTTATTTATTTATTTTATTTTTTTTTTTTCCTCCTCCTCCTGCTGGAGATTTGACGTCTGTTGGTGGGGGGGAAATTACAGCCCAATGTTGCATTTCCAGGTGCTCATGCTGACGTTACAGAACGACCCCCCCACCCTTGAGACGGGGGTCACGGACAAGGAGATGGTGAAGAAGTACGGGAAGTCCTTCAGGAAGATGATCTCGCTGTGTCTGCAGAAGGACCCAGAGAAGAGGTGAGCATCTCCACAGTGCCCTGCACACGCACCCATATCGGACTCGCACGCATGGAGTGAGCCTTTACTTAGAAACAGCCCGGTCCCTCATCACTGGACTTTCCCCGTTGGCTGTGGTCTCGCCTGCACATCTCTGACTGTGTAAAGTAAAAACCCCCCTTGATACTGGTTTATAAAAACACACACACACACACACACACACACACACACACACACACACACACACACACACACACACACTTGCTGCCAACACCGAGGAGGAGAGCTCTGGCCTGGTGTGTATGCATCTAACCTCATTTCATGTGCAGCAAGCCAGAGTTGCAGAGTGCAGTGCTGTTTCCCGAGTTGTAGTGAAACTGATCTACAGCTTTTGTGTTGGGATAGTTCTCCATTTTAACAGTTGTATGTTTTCGTCACAATGACATTTTGTGAACGGCTCTCCCTTTTCTCCTCACCTTTTCCTCGTTTACCGACCAAGTTCCATTCCAACAACCAGGTCGTTAAGAGAGCGCTCGCTCAGAAGAGGGCGTCTGCTCCTTATCCTGCATTTGACTTTTCTTGCTACTTTTAACGTTTTGACGTTTGAAGGTTCCTTCACCAGTTTTTAACTCCAATTCTGGTTTGTTGATTTTGCAGACCAACAGCTGCAGAACTGTTAAAGCACAAATTCTTCACGAAAGCTAAGGTGAGGCCCTTGATGTTCCGCCTCTGCATGGCCTGTCTGTGCCGTACTGCCGTGGTTTCGGTGTTCAGGAGACCACTGCTGGAGTGCTTTGATGCGGTTGGACGGTTTGCAGCTTCAAGGCTGGAAAATGATGATGTCGTCCAGGCAACAGGAGTCCTGGCTGACTACATCTTCACTACAGTTTCTTTGGGAAGCCCCAGTGTCTTTCTTACCTGGAGTATGGATTCTGAGTCTCTTTCTGTTCACGTTCCTAATCATCAGCCCCTAAAAGGCTTGAAGCCAGAGTCAGGGTATCCCACAAAGGCTGTGGGAGGGGCAGGGTGCAGGCGTTGTACGTGTACGTGGTTAAGTGCCCTTGGCTGTACTTACTTTGCTCTTTCTGCCCTTCCTTTAAAACCTGATTACCAGCTGATTTAGGTATTTTGGCATGTCGCCATTGTATTTTACTGTTAATTGTTCTAAATGGTAACCCTAGAAGGTTTTCCAGAGAGCAGGCTGTTTTTGATAGAAGTACATTACAACAATGTCTCTGTCCTGGTGTGTGGCACACACAGGATTAAAGGTCTGAGAAACGCGCACAGATTGCAAAAATCCTGTGAAATATTCCTGCATCAGCATGGGAGAAAATGTGAAGCCAAAGTTAATCTGATTATACGTTTTAAACAGCACGGATTTAATGTAATTAAAAACTCCAGTATGGTCTTTCACAGCTCGTCTGAGGATGCTCAGTGCTGCTCTTTCACAGCTGGTCTGAGGATGCTCAGTGCTGCTCTTTCACAGCTGGTCTGTG
>JABJVR010000065.1:4852276-4882093 GCA_025773905.1 Chitala chitala
ATGCTCAGTGCTGCTCTTTCACAGCTGGTCTGAGAATGCTCAGTGCTGCTCTTTCACAGCTGGTCTGAGAATGCTCAGTGCTGCTCTTTCACAGCTGGTCTGAGAATGCTCAGTGCTGCTCTTTCACAGCTGGTCTGAGGATGCTCAGTGCTGCTATTTCACAGGACACTGAAAGTTTCTGTAATGGCCTAGATGTCCCCCCCCCCACTTTTGTCTGTTTTTGTCCAATTTATTTATGTATGTAAACCTGGGGAAATGTGCCTTGTAATATAATTCTGGTTTAATGGTAGGTGAAAGTGTTTCTTTTTGAATGATTTCTCCTACAGAACAATGAGTATTTACAAGAGAAACTTCTTCAGAGAGCCCCGACAATAGTGGAAAGGTCCAAAAAGGTACGTGTTGGTTCGGCTACAAAGGGCCGTGTGCTCTACACAAGAGCTTCTCTTCAACCCACAAATAGAAAACTCAGGTTGTGTCTGTTGCCACATGATGGTCCTTAATCCTCCTGCGCTGAAAGCAGCTCGACCTTCTCGTCACACACCTAGAGATGTACAATTGTGTAGACATCTGACAGGCACGGGGGGAGGGATGGTCTCGGTGGGTCTTACTGCTACTTGTGTTTGTCCAGCACGGTTTACGTAAACTCTGAGTTTTGGTTTACACCCTCAGCACTCTGTGAAGGTCCTCGTCTCTCCAATAGATCTGTGAAGGTCCTAGTGTCTCCAGTAGATCTGTCGCATTGTTATCTCTCCTCGTCAGATGAGCTGACCTTTAACGGAAATGTGTCCTGCCCTTTACGCGTCACGATTTTTGACGGTCTTCTGCATGTGTGCGTCTCCGTGTGTGTGTGGTTTGTCTGTGTCTCTATGTGCATGTGTGCGTGTCTGTGTGTGTATTTGGTGAATGTAAGTCAGAGATTTTTGCCTTTTTACTTTCATGTCTTGTGCCTCAGTGCTTCATACAAGTTTAAAGGAGAAGGTCCCTGCATTTCAGAATAATTCCTTTCTGGTTCTTTTATGTACTTATCAAATTCAAAAAGGTTCTTCTTTTATCGGATTAAAACTACAGTTCTTCGAGTGCCGAGAAGCGTAACGGAATATCAAAACACATGAATATTTAGAGTAACATCCAGAGGAACGCGGTTTTTCTCAAGCAAAATTAGAAAAGGGATTTTGTCCTCTGGCAAGACAGTACCTCGTGTTTTACACTTTATTTAATTTTATCTGTAAATTAAATAAGCGCATTAGCTTAGAACCAGATAATCAGAGCCCCCGGCCGGCAAACTGGCACTCATGTTTACCTGTGCCAAGGTTCGTCGGGTGCCCGGTTCGAGTGGGCGGCTGCACAAGACGGAAGACGGCGAGTGGGAGTGGAGCGACGACGAGCTGGACGTGGAGAGCGAGGAGGGCAAGGCCGCCGTGGCCGCTCTGCGGGTGAGTGCCTTTGGGTCAAAGGTCACGGAGTAGGCATCCACCACGCGCCTGTTCTGTTCTGTCACACTCTGTTGACCAGCTCTGTAGTTAGGCTGCCAGTGACCCCACCCCCCACCTGCCTACGAATTTTAGTTTATTTGTATTTTTATTTGTTTGTTTTTGTGTTGGTGCGTAAAGCTCCGAAGGGCGAGCACGTTGTTAAACATGCCATAAAAGCGGTGAGGTGTAGGCTGCCCATGAGGACCGTTCCATGCCGCTCGACGTCCTGCAGCTGTAGAACACATCAAAGAGGTTTTCAAGCAGCGGCACAGCCTATGTGGACGTGCAGTGTCTGACCCCCGGTAGCTGTCCTAAATCTTCCGTCCCACCAAACCGTGGGTCTGCTGCGATTGGGTACACACACACACACACACACACACACACACACACACACACACACACACACCCAGCATGTCATGTTTATTACGCCCTGGCCGCCTGGCCCACCCGCTCCATCCAGACCACGGGTTTAGAGCCCAGTCTAGAGTTCTCTGGGTCCATCTGACATCTTTTTGTCTCCAGGACTGTTTTTTACTCGCAGAACTGTGCTCGTTCAGCTGTGTACTCTAGTGCCCCGGGGGGGGTTGGTGTTCTTAACTCATAGAGGAAAATATCCCATTTGTTCTCCTTTCCCTGGGGGACAGTGTTTGCAGGCTGTGTGTAAATCATGTCTGGAGCTTGTCCGGTGGGGGGGTGGGGGTTTTTCTTTCAGGAATTTTCATGCATCGCATATTGATGGGGACTGTGTCAGAAAACACAGTTTCTCAGTCTTCTCATATTTCTCAGTCTGTAAATAAGTTGGCTGATTACAGAAGACTGCCAGACACAAATTCTGGCAACAGAAAGACTGCACTTCAGCGGTGTGAATAATTGCATTTAATAATTACGTCGTTTTGGTAAGCCTAATATGCAAACTGCTAAAGCACTCGCAGCTCAGCAAACAGGCACATTAGCACATGTGCACAGTTCCGGGTCTGTCATCAGCCGTGACGCAGTCTCGGAGCATGTAGGGCAACCGCGGGTTTGTGTTCTGAAACACGCCGCCCCATTGGCGCCCAAACGGGTTCGGTTTCTGTAGTAACTGAAGACGCTTTGTGACTAAACGGTCCAAAGTGTGGCTAAATTGTGTCCTTTGGATGTGCTTGGAAGCAAACCCAAGAGCAGAGAGACGACTCAGGATTTTGCCGATCTGTTGGGGTGAGCACTGTCTGCTCCGAGCCCTTACTGTTTAGTCACGCTCTGTGCATTGTGTGCGTGACTCCCAGCATCCTCTGTTCCCCTGGCCGAGAGAGACAGTGTTCTGTTTTATGTGTCCGTCTCACGGGGTCTGCCTCTCTGTTTTTCAGTCGCCCAGGGTGAAGGAGGGATCTCAGAACTCAGAGGTACGTCCCCACGTGGGCCTGAGAGGACCATCGCTTATCTTGTAATTGGCAAAATTAGTTGAAAAATGCTGGTTAGGGCATCCTTTTGGCTGAAACAATAGACTTTATGTGGAGAATTGTATGTAATGCGTGTTAATAACGGCGTGTCTTCCTACAGATTTTCCCATCACCTGAGCCTTTGAGTAGTCAGCTTCAGCCTTCAGTCCCGGCTCAAGCTCCTCTACCTCAGCCGATCGGCCAGGCTTCTGCCCAAGTACCGCCCACCAACGCTCCGCTCGCTGCCCAAGGACCGCCTCCCTCAGCCCCGCCCACACAGGTATGGGACTGTTGCTCCCGGAGATAAATGCGTCCTCTCCTTAAATGAGTTTGGAAGCCACCATGATGGCTGGATCCAGTGATCACAATTAAACAAAAGCGCACATTAGCGGTCTTGCGCTGGCCAGACTGACGGTTTGCTGTTGACCATTTGCTGACACAAGGGATGCTTCTGAAATTGCACTGCCTTTTTAGACAGACCAGACAAACTGGAAGCTCTTATGTGGCAATGCCAACTCCCATGCAGGCTGGACCCCCCCTCGCTGAGCCCCCGGTGCAGATATAAGGGGATTAAACTGGGCCGCAAGTTCGCAAATAAAGGGATCTGAAATTAGCCCTGTGCTTCGCTAAAATGTGAGCGCTCCCCGTCGCGCCTCAGAGCAGTGGTTTGAAGTGCCACAATCTCTCAGGCCAGGCACAGGGCAGAAGTGTGTCTGCTGTGCTCTGCTCAGAGCGCTGGGAGCTAATTTATTTTGAGAAACGTTCAGCTGCACTCACATGTCCCTGAACTGGCAGATGAAGGAAGGAAACGGGGACCGATATACGTTGAGCTGAGAAAGTAAGTCTGTCAGGCCCAGTTAATATTGTGGGCCGTTGTGTGGAAAATCGCTAAGATTTGTGCTTTCTGATGTCATAAGAGTTGAGCTTAATGATTACGTGCATGTCCTACCTGTCGTCAATTTGGGTACGCCGTGGTGGGGTGAGACGACGGTCGCCGTGATCTGGTATTCGAGCACTCCTGTACTGAGTGGAGGTTTGTTCTAACACGGTTTGTTTGCCTGCTGTTTAGGTCCCGGTTGCAGCCCCTGCACAAGATGCCAGCAGGTCCCCCATTAGTTTGGTGTTAAGGTTGAGGTGAGAATCCTAATGCTTCAAACTGAATTTTGGAATACAGGTCGTCCCCGAATTATGATGGAGATGCATTCTGATGACCCCATCGTAACTTGAAAATATAGCCGGGACACAAAAATACGCTCTAAAAAAACTATGCTCCAACACCAAGACGACCAAACTGTGTCGATCGCTGGTGAGAGTGAGGCATCTCACAAGGTGGGAGATGCAAACATCCCGGCAGCGTCCCAACGTATCGTACCGCGTACTCTGCTCTGTTTGCCTGCCACCCGAAACTTAATATTACAATTTTGTCGTATCGCTGTTGACATTGTAAGATTGAAGAATCGTAAGTGGAAAGGTTGTAACTCGGAGACCACCTGTACAAGTCAGTTAGACCCGCTTACGCGTTTTCTTGTTTGACTGGACAGTCAGTAATGTTGAGCCTCACAAGCAGTTGTGCATTTGTATGTAAACGTAAATATTTTTTTTTATAATTGTTTTTGGTTACTTTGTGTTGCCGTAAAGATCCCCCTTTGAAAACTGAATGGGCTCTTTTCACTTAGCTGTTCTGTGACCACATAGACATTCACACTGCCAGTAGCAGCCCTGTTCTTTTTCACGTGTCCAGTGAACACAATACAAGGTGCAACGCTGAATTCCCCCAGCTGCGTCTCAACTAATTATCCTTGATTATGCCTCCCTAGTACTCCAATCTTAATTGAATCTTTCTCGTTCTAAATTGCTCTGACTTGCCCTGTCCTCATAAAAGTTTGGCTTGGCCTCCCATTCCATTTCTGGTGGGTGAAAATTATTTTTTTTTTTGGACATGAAAAATTTGGTTTATTGCAGCTTGCACTTTTTGGGGTGTACACTAGAGGGCAGGAGCGCCCCAGACAATTCGGTGCCGTTATGGCACAACTGAGCTTTTCGCTTTCAGTTGGACGAACAAAGTGATGGAAAGTCAGCTAAACATTAGTAATGTTAGTACAGTTACCTACCTTTACAAAATATCTATATATAATATATATTTTGTAGAAGCTCAAAGGCATAGTTTTATACATACTAAAGACAAAAACATTTAGCTATACCTGGAATATGCTGAATTCAGTAAGACTTTGTACTGTCTGTGTGTTTGGGTGTGATTTATCCTTCTCCCTGCTTCTGTGTTCTGCACCCTGATACTCAAGTTCCTCTTTACTCGTGTTCCTGCAGAAATTTGAAGAAGGAACTGAATGATATACGATTTGAATTCATGCCTGGAAGAGGTACGCTGACGGTTCCCCCCCTTGTTTTTGCTTTTTTTCAGATAGTCTTTATACCGTTCTCAAACATTTAAACCGTTTTTGATGTCAGCTTTATGTTATATTATTTGAAACCTTCTCTTGGAGTTTGAAGGTTTTGAAACAGGTTTAAGAGCAGAGATATAAATAACGATGGTGACTAAAATAGTCCGTTAGTTAAAAACGTGACGTATGACTGTAATCACACTGCATGTTACTAGTAATCAGAGTGCCTTAGGGTGAGGGTGCGTGAGGTAATATTCATCTCGTTAGCGTGGACGTCGGTGTGAGCTTTGTGTGTGAAGGTTGCTGTGCCTCACCTGTATCTCCAGACACGGCCGACGGGGTCTCCCAGGAACTCGTGTCAGCGGGTCTGGTGGACGGACGTGACCTCGTAATAGGTGAGCGAATGGAGTCGATGAACACAGCGGTAACCTATCGTACAGGTTGGGGGGGAGCACCTATTACACAGAGGATGGTAACCTATTGCACAGGCAGTGTTAAGATTAATGGGCAGTCCAAATTCTGCAGGAGATTAAGTATGTCAGTAAAAAGGTAATTTTCAGCAGGCTTACACACAGTCGTTGACCTGTTTTCTCATTCCAGTCGCTGCCAATTTGCAGAAAATAGTCGATGAGCCTCAAGCAAACAGAAATGTGACGTTTAAACTGGTAAGATGTATGGATTGGCTGTAGCGTGCCTCTGTGTAGCGTGCCTCTGTGTAGCGTCTGCCGTACACTCAGCCTTCGGACCATGAGGTCGCAGCGACGTGATTGGCTGAGGAGTGACTAAGTGCTTTAGTTGAACTCTCCCTTCTCTTATTTCCAGGCCTCGGGCGTGGAGGGATCTGAAGTCCCCGACGATGTAAAGCTTATGGGATTCGCACAGCTTAGCATTAGTTAAGCAGCAGACCTCTGGGGACCGGACTTGCCTATGAAAAAAATAAAGAAGAAGAAAAAAAAAAAAAAAGAGCAAAACAGTATTGCACCCCTGTGCATTTTATTTCATTGGCCTAAAGGAGTCATGGCTGCCAAAGAGGAGTAACATTGTTGTCGCCCTGTTGGATTCTGGGACATTGGCTCGTTGGAATGGGACTGCGCTGACAGCGCAGGACAGTATAGGAATCACACTAAAATGTTTACAATGTGTGTTTGTGTAGAGTGACCTGCCCGTCCACATCCACCCAACACTTTCTTTCCTGTGTTTTCTGTAGTACTTCATGAGAATTTCTCTCCTGGTTTGGACAACCTCTGGCGAGCTCTGGTCACATCGATATGCCTTACCGTCAGCAGTGCCGCTGAGTAGTGCGTGACTAGGCCGTCCCTCTCTCGTTTGTGGAGCGGAGCTGTGCAACCAGCGCTTGGTTACCAGAGGTCAGAGGTCGTTTTGAGGGTGGGCTGTTGGTTTGTTTGGTACATAGTGGAGGCTGGTCTGCTCACCTCAAACTGATGCATTGGGGACTGATGAGTTTGGCAGACTGGCGTCACGCTACAACGTCCACCTGAGGTGGGACCCAAGTAAAGTCGCGGCGGCACATCGCCAGGTCGGAACCTGCTCATGAACGTCTGTCGCTAGGAGACGTCTGCCTGGGACTGCGTCAACTAATGTGACGCGTTTTCTGAACTCGAGATGTAAATACCAGCATGTAAAAATGAAGCTTCTTACTCCAGCTGTTATTACTGCTGAGTTTACGGTGGCTTAGAGACAAATGCACGTCTCTGCTGCGGCGGTGCGGACTGCATTGCTGCACCGCACGTTGTGGCTGATCGAGTATCAGAAAACTGACAGCGGTGTGTGGTGTGCTTCTAAGAACCCTGGTGACCTCTGGTACAAGCAAAAGTGTGTCCCGTTCCTGTAGTGTCACCCTTCACACCGGTGTAGACTCTCTAGGGATCCTGAGCCTTCTCTCCTTATTTAGACAGCAGTTAACAATGTCGTACATGAAGCCACACGTCTTCGACACCGACTCTTCCTGCACTTTGTAATTTTGTCCTTCTGTCCCTCCAACACAGCACTGCTGCAACCTGCTTGGATCAGAAACGTGTCCATCACGTGTTGGTTTTCGCACCGTTACATGGTTGCCTTTTAAAATCTTACTAAGTTGTCGCAAACCAGCTGTTTGTGTGTGCCGTTGTGGTAGGAGCAGTCGTCATGGTGACCGAGATGATCCTGCAAAGAGCCACTTCACGCTGAATTTGTACATGTCATCTTTTGTTATGCATTCGAGCAAACTTCAGAGCCAACGGAAAACGTTAAAGTTACGGAACGTATTACGGCCTTTTATTAGTTCAGACCTTCGTATTGTCGAAAACGGAATCTGTTAAGCATCATTTGTAAAAATGAACCTCCTCTACATCTTTTATTTTGAGTTTTAATACTTGGATTGTCCTACGTTAAAGCCATCACTCATGTAGAAACGGAATTTTTTTTTGCGGTTACTGTAGATAACGATCGAGGATTTTAGAATTTCTTTAAAAGCCCGTCACTCTTAAAGTGTGCCCGTGATTTCACAAGTGTTGGTGCGGTGTGTCACAATACTAGTATTACAGAACGCCAAAAAGTGACCGAAACACAAATGCCCTTTTGGACCTCCTGGGTTCTTAAGCGCTTCACTATAATTTTTTTTCCGTAATGCCTTTGTAAATGACATTTCCACTACAAGGACAAAGTACCTTTCTATACTGCTCGGATCAGTTTATTTTCACCAAGTATACTTAAAACTGTTAGTGTTTTTCGTGGCTGGCGTTACAGGAAATGGTACTACCTTAAGTGGTTTTCCATACTATGTTCGTTAATTGAAGCTGTAGAATTATGTCCGCCGCTGCCTCTTGCGTTGCAGAGCTGTAGAGCACCTTGAAGTTGGGGAATGTTTTATTACGTCACTTTACTGCGTTTGTGTTCGAAGTACCAGTTCATCAGCTGTACCTTGATTCAGAGCTTTTTCTGTGTGGCCAATTCCACCTTTTTTTGTAATTACTTTGATGGCGTCCCATTTCCCATCTGTGCTTGAAGGTCATGAAGACCAGATTTATTTTTTTTTTTTTTTCTTTTTTCTCTATGCTGACATCTACTGGGAAGGACGTCTGGTAATTTTTTGCAGTTCCTGCCTAGTATGACACCTCCTGTGTGGCTGTGATGACGCCTAAACTTTACACCAAGAAGATTTTCCACATGCGGAACACCTGTTACTCCTTACATAGGTAGATTAATTTTGATCTTTAATAGTATTGATTTAATAAAGTATTACCCCACCCATCCACCCATTGAAATACTGAGTGCCATTATGTCATACTACAGACTGCTGGGAATACAGGTTTGCCGTTTGAATTCACATCTTCCTCTGATAATGGCCTGTTGTGACTCTGGGTAATTTCAGATGCGTTGAAATGTTTTTGACTTATTGTTTCCAATCTCCTGTTTATTTCTTAATTGTTATAAATTAATCACGTGTAGCAATGGGACAGATGATATTTGCATATGACTGTGTGTGTTGTAGAATATAACACAAAGCTGTGTGGTATTTTGGTTTCTTTTTGTTTTATTTTTCATTTTTACTTCACTGTTTTTGGTTTCAGGTTTCAGTGCACGTTTTGCTAATTGTTTTTAATCAATAAAGGTTGAACTGATTGTATTTCTCTGGGGGTGTATGTGGACGTGTGGACGTGTGGATGTGTTCACCCCTCTCCATGAAAATATCACTAGTTGCTGGTGATGCAAGTGTTGCAGTGTGAAACTGCTTCTTGTTTTTCTGCCAGGAATAAGACACACACACGTGCTCATGAATGTTGAGTGTGTGTAATCGTATCTTTGCTGCTATAGTCACTCTGTGTGTGTGGCATCAGTATAGAATTCAAGTTTTTCTTAGTTTGTAATTGTTTTACATTTTATCAGTGTAATTTTGAGTTTCTGTGGTGGGTTGGCGCTCCACACGGGGTGCCCCCTGCCCTGCGCCCCTTGGGATGGGCTCCAGGCTTCCCGCGGCCCTAAATTGGACAAGCGGTATAGAGAATGGATAATTTTCTGTTAGGGATGTCCTGGATAGTTTAGGTCAAGTCCTTTTAACATGGATGTTGGATCACAGCCCCGTTCTGTTGCACTTTCACCAATCCCTCAGGTAGGATTTGTTTTAATGGCTGTGTTTGGATCGTGTCTTCTCACTGGTTAATGGCTGCGTTTGGATCGTGTCTTCTCACTGGTTAATGGCTGCGTTTGGATCGTGTCTTCTCATTGGGTATTAGCTGAACACAACAGATTTTCTCCTCTTGGCCATTGCTATGGTGAATTATGAATGTGCATGTGTTAGCTCAGTATAGTGTTTTGCAGATTTTATTTCTAATATATATATTTTCTGCAGGTGCTCTGTAGTACAGGGTGATCAAACTAAGAGAAACTCTGCCAAAATATCATGTGTATAAAAATGACATTTGACTTCTAGGTGATTATCCAGATTTCTTTATAATCTTGGAATGAGCATATATTTACAAAATAACATTGTTCATTACGTAAAACCCATTTTCAATTCAATACAGATCAAAGTGGCTTTACAAATCAGTGCTTTCTGTTTTTATTAACATATTCTGTACTGTTCCAATATTTTTTTTAATTGGTGTTTGTACCTGATTCAGCAAAGCAAGTACACATTAAGTACATTTTTGCAGCTTGAACAAAAAAATAGTTTTTTAAAATACCAGTTTTTTATTATTGAAAGTGTCAGAAACAGGAAAGAACATAAACACGAAAGGCGGCATTTCTAAGAAGAGGCTGCAATTTACAATAATTTTTAGCACAATTACAGGATGATTCTGCTTGCAAATTGTCCCAATTTTTGTGTTTGTCATATCGGTTTTGAGGTCATCTTTTTTACACGATCGGTTTTGTAATCGCCTCTGCGTCTCGAGCCCTTTGTCATGCTGAACATGTTTACCTGTGGTGTTTTTGGTCCTCAGCCTGTGCTTGGACTCGCTGACTGGTGATCAGCTGGCGTGGAGCTCAGGCTGAACACAGGCCTGCTAGCAAGACCTGCTTCAAGAACACAAGAACACCCTCCCACTGTTTCTTACTCTGAAACGGGCACGCTTTCCCTCAGCTTTTAAGTCCCAGACACAATGGTGAACTCATCTCCTGCTGTTTACAGGTTTCTAAGTTACATTAAGATTGGAAACTTGATGTTCACATCAGGAATTGTATGTGCTGTAATTTTGTAAACTTCTTGTGATACTTATATTTAAAGAAAAATTAGACATGATTAACAAGAAGCGTTATTTGATTTTATGAATAAGTGAAATTGTCAAGCACTTCTGTATATACGTAACAAAGACCAGTATGATTTATGAAAAATGTCTTTGTTAGAGAAAATCTGTTGTCTTTCTTCAGTGTCCAATATTAATGTCTATTATTCTGTTCCATCTGTGGGAGTTATATAACCTGTAGCAGTCTCACTGACCTAAAAAATCATCCACCCAGCTCTCACTGGAGCTTTTTGACTGTGTCATGACTGAGTCCATGCTAAATGGATCCAGACACCCTTCAGCTGTTTGTTCTCGGTCACTGGACTTTATTCCCGGAGTAGCAAGAACATCTAGTCCAAAGAGGTCACTGGGGAAAAGGCTGTCTTGAACATTTGGAGTCAGTTTCACCACAGACATTTGATCTAAGTCCAGGATCTGGTCAAACAATTTGGAATCTCTGGAACTGGGTGGCGCTGTTGAGCTGCCGGCACTGATCAATATGTTGTCATTCCCAAAGATGTCATCTGGGAAAACTGAGGAAGGTGGTGCTGAGAAGGCAGGCGGACCACCAGTGTCTTCATCTGACACAGTGGCATTATCTGGCACAGCTGGGATCTTACTGCTGGTGCTAAATATACCTAAGGGTGCATCTTTCCCTTGAGAAACGCCTAGATTATTTTCAGTGGTCAGATTGAATGGGTCACTGGTTTGAGCTTCTGTGGAATTCAGTGTAGTGGAGGAATCACGGAGGTCTTCACTGTTCCCAGATATAGCGAGGTGGACAACTGGTGTTTTTAGAGGAGTGTTACTAAGAGAAAAAAGATCATCCAAAATATCTCCTGCTAAAATGGACTGAGGAGCTCCTGACAACACATCGCCAGGCGTGTCAAAATGGTCCTCCGTTCCTTTTGATTTGGGGTTTTCAGATGGCTTCTGAATTTGTTCACAGACATCTTCCATAAGATTAAGCAATTTGTCAGTAGTTGTGTTATCAGTTAGTTGGTTTAATGTGGTGTCTGTATTTTGTGTGAGTAGCATGTCAGACTCAGAATGGACTTCACCTGTTCCCCTTTTGTCTGCCACTATCTGAGGAATTTCACAGGATTTGCTGGTATTTAGCCACGCCGAGTTTTCACTGCTCACATCCTTTGTTGCTGCTGCCTGGTCAGATGGAAGCAGCGTAAGTGAATCCGAGAACCCCGCTGCCTGCGGAAAGTCAGAACTGGAACCGATGTCGTTATTGTCATGCGTAACAGAATCCAGGTTATTTGCATCTTCAGTGGTTCCATTTGGCGTGTGTGGGTTTGGGCTGACCAATTGCTGTTGTGAATGGATCGGGGAGTTGGGACTGTCTTCTCGTGCTCCGTGCAGGCTGGGCTCTGAAAGTGCCAAACAGTCAGTGTTCCTCAACATGTTTGAAGTTTCTTTGACTAGTTCCCCTTGAGAATAGAGAGGACTCTGTGAGCTTCTGCACACTTCCTTAGATACTCCTCTGCCGGTATCTGAAAATGAAAATGTGACATTAGGGAATGCATCTGAGTCTTTGGGTGGAAGGGATATGTTTGAAGCGCTACTGTCTTCATGAATGCATGAGTTTGCATTTCTGGTAGTAGCCAAAAGATTTGCTGTTGAGCCAGTCTTTGGTTCGGCATGTTCCTCTACGTCTGATGGTGTACATGCAACATCTGCATTAAGTTTGCTGTCTTGGTTACGTTCAAGAACACTCTCATCTACTGACCCATTAACTTCGTGCTTCATGATCTCTCCATCCTCCATACTTGCGCTGTCGCCACGCTTCGGAACACCTTCTTTCATTTCCTTTTTGTCTCTCTCGAATGATGACTGGAACAGTTTTCCTAGAATAGATCTCGGTTTTGCTTCAGGTTTCTTGTTTTCTGCAGGTTCCCGTTTCTCCATCTTATCTTTCCCTGAAGAGGTGAAGAGCTTGGACAAAGCACTTTTGCCTTGACCAGACACTTTTGACCAGGACTCTTTTCTGGAATGTGTCTTGCCATTCTGCTTGTTGACAGCTGTTGGAGTGGAGACTGTTTCACATGCCTTTGGTTGGATTTCATTAGAGTCTGGAGTAGGTTCCTGGTTCACTTTAACTTGGACAGGATCAGCTTCTCTCTCTGTTTCTTGAACGACACTTTCTGCCATGCCCTCTTGTGTACTTAAGGATGGGGTTTCCATGTCTGAGTCTGTCTTTGCATTAACCTGAGGATTCTCATGTGCTGTGTGATCATCGTTGTTGTCTTCATGTAACTGTTCATTTATTTGGATACCTGACCTCTTGACATCAGCATCATTACCTTCATGTTCCACCAGACTTTCATTACTTGTTTCTGCCGGAGTAGAAGCAGTTGTAACTTGCAGATCCTCTGGTTTTACAGAGACAGGGGGCAACTTAACATTTACTCCAACATTGTCCACATTCTCTTGTACTGTATGTTGTTCATGTCTGTCCTTGTCTTTCTCTTGTAGACATCTGTATGTGTTAAATGCTCCCTCTGTTTGTTCATCTTCTGTGTCCCCTCGCAGGAGGCGATCTCCAGCTTCCTCCTTGGTTGTCAGTTTTGTGGGTCTCCCATGTCCATCAGAACTGGCGGTGTTGCTCATACTCATCGCAGCACGCTGTGCGTTTATGTCACAGTCTTCACGCTGTGCGTTTATGTCACAGTCTTCCCGGGTTGTTGAGTTACCCTCAAGTTTGGCATCCACATTTGACGCAAATCGAACTGATTTCTTAGCTTTTCCTGTCAGAGCGCCGTTTTCGTTGGATTCGGATGCCTCGCTTTCGGTGGCAGTCTGTGTCAGGTCGGGAGATGCTCCAGTTTTAGCCAAGTCTTTTTTCTGAGGGCCTTCTGTAGTTTTAGTAGGTGGATGTGTGTTTTTAACATTTGCACCCTGTTGAAAAAGGGCTATTTTGTTGGTGACGCTCCATGGGCGCTGTATGCCCAAGTTAGGTGAGCTGTCCTTGTCAGAGGCTCTGCTTTTCACTTTTTTGTTTACATTCTGGCCTTCAGCTAAGCTTGCTGGGGATGGTACAGCCATGTGCTTGTTATCTCCAGGTTCCTTTAATTTTTCTCCTCTGTCCCCTTTGCTTTGGCAGGCTACACCATTTTGCCTCTTCTTTTCACCACTAACAGCTGTTAGCAAGTGGCTGCCAAACACCTGTTTTTCTGGTGGCCATCTTGTTTTCATCTTATTACCTGAGTCCAGGCAGTTTGGAGTCCTTGTGTTTCTGCTTTCTTGTTTGAGAGGTAGTGTGAACACATCACTGGGTAATGGTGGAAAAACATCACATGTACTGGGTTCTGGTTTAGATTCTTTGGAGAACGTTTTGTGTGGTGAGGGCTCTGTGGACTTTGGGATCCAGCGGTCTTTGTGCTGCACGTGACCAAAGCCCTCGTCATAATTCCCTTTTCGTTTGAACAGCTGCTGGTAGTGAGACACGCAGTAAAACTCTCCGTAAAGGGCTGAGTAGTTGTGGAGGCTGCAAACGAACAAAGCAAACGCGTGTCATTCTTACTGAAGGAACTGAAGTGCTTACAGGTGACAATCACACTTTCACAATCTCGTCTCACTGGTGACTTTAATTATAGTAATTTTTACTATTTATTAAAGTTGCAGATAGTAGAGAGAATAACAGGTTCTTGTCTTTTGGGCTACACATTCATTTAATATCATTTACTGCTACGTTTTAGCTTTATTGGGCACTGATGAGTTTTGCTGCAGAAAATCACGAAAAACAAAGTCTCATCTCACCTCAGCTTCTTGTTACAGTGTTTACAGCAGAAACAGTTGCTATGCAGCACTAACTTGTCGGCCACCATTTTCTCCATTGGATAGACTGGAGTCAAACATGCAGAGCACACTTCCTTCACAGAGAACTGAAACTGCGACAACATGGGAATTAACATGATGGGACATTTCATTTTCCTTTTTCACATAATGCAGCCTTTGCTACATTAGCCATTTGAAGTGAAAAGCACGTAATTGCCATTTAACTGCTATTTTTGTACAAACAATTCAGAAATGAGGCGGTGTAATCTCAAGGTTTTTTTTGTAAATTTGACTTTTTTTATTGCACGTGTTTAAATCGTGTTGAGTCGCTAATTGAGAAGTTGGAAACGTGTTTTAAGTATACAGCTTTATTTGCGTATACGACAGTATAGAGTCCATACATATAGAGTCCATACACATAGTCTCCATACATTTCTCTGCTTTCAACACCTGAAAACTTGTACAGGAGATCAAATAAAACTCAATTTAAATATGAAAGATTATGAAAGTATACAAAACGAAATACAAGTTCAATCAAATAATATACATGGCTATAAAACGTTTTGATGTTGAACATGGAAACGATGCAGTATTTATGTTCCAGAGGTGCTGCTGTAGAACACAGGGTGTTAGGGGGGGAAAAAAAATCATTCTAAATTAGGCTTTTGCTCTAATGCTTTCCTGTGTTTGGTTGGCTGAATGTGACGAACACTCTTCCTCGCTCGTTAGCGTTCTGTGAAGATGGCTGAGGGAGGGGTGACACCGACACATCGGCCCGGCCACGGTTGGCCCACACGTTGTAACCGGACGATGCGGGCATCTCGGCCTGTTTTGTCACCACAGTTGAAGTCGTGGACGAGACGAATGTGTTGCCGAAGCGATCCGTCTCTTCGTATTTTTCGCTGACGGTCTTGGTGCCGATTATTCCTGCGGTTTCTGGAACCGTTTGTACCTCGAGTATGCTAACTTTTCGTCTAGTGTTAAGTGGACTGCTGAGGACGTTCCCCGGTTCTCTGAAAGAAGCATTTTGGTTCATGTGACCGTCACACGATCCGTTTGCCTTAGGCTGACTGTCTTCTGGCTTGCCACTGCTGCTGGGGCTGTTTTCCTTGTGAGGGGCTGGTGTACATTTGGGACCATCTGCTGGTTTTCTTGCTGCTGACTGAATGGAGATGAATGAGGGAGAGGACTGAGGACTCACGCGAGGCTTAGCTGAAGGCAGGTCGACAGCCAGTTTATGTATCACCTCCGATTTGCCTCTTCCTCCACTCGCCGGCTTTGACCTGGATATGTGTGCTTCGTTTGTTTGCTCCGATTTAGCTTTGCTGGAAACTATGCTTATTTTCCGTATGTTGTTAGGAGCAGGGGAGCAGTTCTCAGCTCCCAGAGACTCTTTGAAAAGCCCAGATAGCCCTGCGATGTCAGCTTCTGATTTTAAGTTAGAGACAGAATATAACGCTTTCTTTATCGCCTCTTCTATGTCCATGAGTCTGGCCAAAGTCTGTTCTTTCAAGTGTATTATTTCTGCACTTGCTCTTTCGAGGTCTCCGAAAGCTACTTCGACAGAGGAGATGCTGTCTGCGTCGTCTTTTGACTCGGTTCTTTCAAACCTCATCTCCCTTTTAGGCTTGTGTTGCACGGTGTCTTTACCAGGGGCAATCCAATCGGGAACATTCTCAAACAAGCTCCTCATTGACCTGACGTCAACCTCACTCGTTTCTCCCTCTATTTCCTCCACTTTAGACAAAATTTCCTTAAGCTCCTCCTGCTTTCTCAGATTTTCAAAAATCTCCATTGCCGCTCTCACGTTGCCTTTCATGATTTCGTCTTTATGTACCGACAGTCTCTGTCGACGCTGCTCTTCTGTCTCTTTGTTTGCCTTTTTCTCCCTAAGAACTACCTTCGTCTCAGTTTGGTCATAGTGCCCCTCGTTAACCTCAGTGGTATTTGTGGCACTTGTGCGATGCTGTTGTGGACCGGCATTGCTGTGTTGCTGTATGGGCAGAGGCTGGCTGCTTTCATCTGCTGTACGTTGTGTCTGCCTACCACTGATATACCCGGCATCCTTTTTAACATTATTGTCAACCTTGTCTTGTATCACATTTCTGGGCAGAACTGGTTCAATGACAACAACCCCCTTTTTTGTCCCTCCAAAGTTCTGAAGGGCAGCTTTAAAACCTTGATTAATTTCAGCTCTGGATTCTCCACCTGAGTAACTCTGCATACATGCACGAATCTCTTCCACAGCATTAATTTTTGATGGTACCTGCTTCTCCATGTCAGCTTCACCACGTTCTGTGATGATGACAGAATTCTTAACTTGGTTTAGGCTTTTATCATCCATGTTACTTGTTTCTCGAACCTGTTTTTGTTTGCCTGTGTGGAGCCATGGTGATGTTTTGTTAGCAGCTTCGTCTTCTTTAGAGCAGCCAGCTTCTCCTTGAGATCTTTTACAGTTGGCTCCTTTGTCACAACATTCTCTGGCAGCTCGTGAAAATGGGCACTCTTTGGACTCGTGTTCTTGATGAAACGGAGGCACGTGTTGTGTAGGTTGGGCAGAAAGTTCTGTTTGCTGGTCTTTGATTTTTTGAGGAACTGCTTGACTTCTCTGGGGAATTTTGCCTCCCGTTGGGTGTACAGGGACTGTGTTTGAGCATTGTGGTTTTGGGGGAATGGTTGGCTTTTTGCGTGGAGTCTTTTCACAGATTTTTGGAGGAAGAAGTGGCAGGGTTGGTGGCTGGGTTGATAAAGTAGAGGAGGCCTTCGAATTGTTTGTATCTGCATCTTCTATGGGTGCTGAATTTGCTGTCGTGGTAATCATCTGCTCCCCAAAAGTCACTGAAACTGAAGGAGATAATTCAGTATCAGAAGGAGGTATAGACACCACAACAGTCTGCTTGCCAACAGCCTTTTCACTTTCCATGTTTCTCTTTCTGCTCTTGGAGTAATTTTGTTCTGCATTCCTGTATATCATAGCAGCTTTAAAGTCTCCTTTGGACACATTAATGCTAGACTTTTCCAGAGACTGAAGAGCCCCCTGCATATCACCTCGCACAATCTCCTCTTTTTCTACAGGCCTCTGTTCTGCAGTGGCATTCTGTAGTGACTTTATCTTGGCCTTAACATCTCCTCTCACAACAAACTCTGCTTCTGTCTGTTCTTTTGAGCTCTGAGCTTCAATCTCTGAACCTACAAAAAGATTTGCTACAGAAATATCTGGAATAGCATCACCTGCCACAGTATTTACATCTGTGCTTCTTGCAGCTTTGTATTTCTCATGGATTCCCTGTTTCTCTTGTGAAACACTGACCTTTTTATGGCTAGATGTGGATTGCTGGCTTCTGGTCTCCATCGTTGAGGCCGAAGTTATTTCCTTTTTTTCCACAACATGGACAGATTTTTGAAGGCTTCTTGCTTGCTGGGCACTTGTGCTCTTCTGAGAAACGGTCTGCTTTTGGTGCTGTTGCCCAGGTATGACATACTGTGCTTTTCCATCTGCTACTGCTGGTTGCGTCCAGGTAGATTCATGCTGGACTGTGTTGGCTTCCACAGCTCTCTCCCCAAACATCTGCTTGGTTGCTTTATCTGAACCATGCTGAACTGGCACTGCGCTCGTCAGTTTTGCTTGCGTTTTCCCCGTTTCCTCTTTACCAGTGACACATGAAGTCAATTTTGGTGACTGCTCATCTAGAGAGACTAGATTCACGTCATAAATTCTACCTGGAATAAAAAGGTCACGGCATTCTCCCATGCTCTGCTTCCTTGCCTGCTCCAGTGACTGTTTTGCTGCCTTGACATCTCCTGAAATTATCTCCTCCTTCGGGACGGTGGGCTGACTTGCAGCGATTTCTGAGTCTTCCTGTGACGACACGTCCAAGTCGTAAATTTTTCCCGGGATTATTATTTCACGCTCGACCCTCATGCTTTGGTTTTTTGCTAGCTCAAGAGATTCCTTTGCTGCTTTGATGTCACCTGACATAATTTCATCCTTTTCCACCACAGTAGGCTGCTTTGCTGCCTGCCCAAGTGACAATTTGGCTGAGGAAATATCACCACGGATTATTTCTTCTTTCTGTTTATAGCTTTGATCATCTGAGCCTTCTGAACAGAAGACTTTTTTGACATTTTTTACATCTCCTGGCATGATGTCCATGACTGATCGCTCCACCTTCTCTTTCTGTTGATTTAGGCTTCGTTTTGCTTCCTTAACATCACCTCGAACAATTTCAATCTGCTCTTGAAGTGCAGAATCTGCTTCATCTGATGTTTCTGTTTGAAGGCTTCTAAAATATTCCAGGTCTCCCTTTTCAATGCAGCTCCGGTATAAACTAACATTTCCTTTCTCATTTTCCTCAAGTTGGAATGAAGTGTGCAGTGTCTGGTCTTCAGCAGTGGACAATAAGCTGCCAATGGTAGACTGTATAGTTCCCTTTGTCGTTTCATGACTTTCCACCCTCGTTTCCTTGTGACTGAACAGTGAATAAACCGTCATCTCAGCACGGCCGCTCTCCATCTCTTGCATTACAATTCCGTTCTTCAGAGACACATCTTGACTTAGAAGGCGCTCTAGGACTTGAGCAATGTCTGCCATTTTGGTATCTTCACCTGGGTTCTGTGAAGAATTCTGACTGATTGGTACTTCCATTCTAGTAATTTCAGATTTTCCATGTTCATCCTCTTTTAGAAAAGTTATCTGGTGCTCTAGGTTTGTTCTGTGTATCAGCTGTAACACAATATTCTTGATGTTCCCTTGAACTACCTCTTCTTTTTGAATTTTTGGTCCTTGGCCACTTACAAATTGGTATTTTGCCATTTTCACACTGTTCGTTCTCGTTTCGTTTGCCTCGATGACGATGCCGTGTGAACGAATAACTTTGAAGTCACAGAGACGATGCAAACTTTCTCTCACGCTCTTCGCATACGTTTCTGAATCTTCTCTGTGTTGAAAGCTGATCTTATCGAGTGGTGTTGACTCAAACAGCCAAGTTGTGCTCCTCACGTCAGCTTGAATCATCTCCTCCTGAGTCACACCAGACTCTGTTGGATCCACCTGCTTGATGGTATCCAGTGGTTGTGTTTCAAAGAGCCACGTGCACCGTTTCACGTCTCCTTTGTGGCTCTCCTCTCTGCGCACTTTCTTCACTGAGGGCTGCTCTTGAAACTCTCCCTTCAGAGAGTCAATGGGTTGATTTTCAAAGAGCCACGTGGAGGTTCTGACATCGCCTTGCTGCATGTCCGTGACACTGACCATCCTCACATACTTTTGCCTGGTGGTCCCTTGACCTTCAAACAGGTTCTTCTTTCCTTCCACATTGCCTTTCTCGATGTCCTCCATGGTTTTGACCTCAGTGTCGTCTTGGCTTGCAAAAGAATCAAGTGGCTGTGTCTCAAATTTCCATCGAGCTGATTTCACATCCCCTTTAACTACGTCTTCTTGAGTGACTGCTCGGATTACAAAAACTTCTTCCTGTGGTTTAATTGTATCTAAAGGCTTTGTTTCAAACTGCCACCGAGCTCCTCTCACATCCCCGCTCAACACCTCCTCCTTCTTAACAGTGGTGACCTCATGAAACTGTCCATCTTTGTCTCTAATAGCGTACAAAGGTTGTGACTCAAACAGCATTGTACTGGACTTAACGTCTGTATTAGTTTCAGGTTTCTCCACACACACAGAAGAATGCTGAACAATCTTGTCTTTGTCATGGATTTTATCTAAGGAGAAAGTTTCAAATATAATCTTTTTGTTTCCAACGTCTCCACCTTCCACATCTCTGACCGTGCCTGTTTTAGTATTGCTGTCCTCGTCTGTAATGGTATCAAATGGGTTGTTTTCAAAAAGCCAAGTAAAGCTGTGAACAGAGCCTGTCTGAATATTAGTATCTTTGTCCTCCGATACCCTCACGGATGCTGTTCCAATGTCGTCGAGACACTTTGTCTCAAATATTTCTTTCACTCGTGAAACATCTCCAGTTTGGACATGTACCTTGCTGGTCCACCTGATGTCCTGGTCTGCATCTGCCTTTCTTACAACACCGTTTAGAGTCGCTGTTTCAAAAAGGTGCCTGGCTGTTTTCACATCAACATTACTTGTCACATCATCCTGAAACGTACCACAAAGTTTCAGATGAACCTCGCTGCTGTCTTTAATGGTGTCCAAAGGTTGCGTCTCAAAAAGCCAGGTGTGGGATTTCACGTTGGCCTTGGGCACTGCTTCCATTTCGGTTTTTGTGTCTGCTTTCTCGTGTAGTGCATCCATAGGCTGTGTCTCAAAAAGCCAGGTGCGTGTCTGAACGTCACCTTTTGCTGAGACTTCTTTTTGAAGTGAAGAACGTTGCTCTGTCTGATTAACTTTTGAATGGATGTAGTCGAGTGGCTGGGTTTCAAAAAGCCACTTTGCTGTCTTGACGTCACCAGTTTCATCCTCTTGCCTTGTGATGCCTTTAATGATCTCAACTTTCACGTGTTCATCGTCAAACTGATCCAGAGGTCTGGTCTCGAACATCCATTTGTAGTTCTGGACGTCCCCTTTTATCGACTCTTCCCTGCTCACAGTTGTTACTTCGTGGATGTTACCTGAACAGTCTTTAATTGCATAGAGTGGGGTTGTCTCAAATAAAACCGTATTGCCTTTTACATTACCAGCTATTACTTCCTTCTGCTTTACAGCCTGAAGGTTTTCAGACTGAGAAATACTGCTAATTGGAATTGTTTCAAAGAGCTGCTTGTAGGATTTAACATCGCCTCTTTCGATCTCATTCACGTTCTGCACTGTTTCTTTCTCCGTCACCTCTTTGCTGATGCTATCTAAGGCACGGGTTTCAAAGGTGTTTTTCCTGCTTTGCACGGCTCCCCTCTCTTCGTTGGTGACTGTAACTTTCTTCAAACGTCCAACCTCATAGTTGTCCTTCAGGGTTTCCATCGGCTGGGTTTCAAACAACCACAGAGTGGTGCGAACGTCCCCTCCCACAATCTCCTCTTTGGGTGACTCTTCTACCACAGTCTCACCTTTCAGGGCAGCGATTGGTTGGGTTTCAAACATCTGCCTTTTGCTCCCAACGTCAGCTGCCTCCACAATGTTGACGGTTCCCTGGAACTTGTCTTCCTGGATGCTCTCGTGGATGGCTTCCAGGGTTTGTGTTTCAAACATCCATCTCTTCTTGTCGACACCCCCTGTCTTAGCCTCTTCCAGGGAGATTCCCCGAATAATCTGTACCTCATGCGCATCCTTGTTTATGACGTCTAGAGGTTGAGTTTCAAACAGCCAACGGGCTGACTTAACGTTGCCTCCTTGAATCTCTTCCCGGCAAATGGACTTTATTTCATGGATGTTGCCGGCGTCGTCCCTGATGGCACAGCAGGGCTCTGCTTGGAAAAGTTTGACTGTTTTCTTGACATCACCTTTCTGCTCCTCAATTTCTGACCTCAACTTGAATATGCGCTGGTCTTCAACAGAGCTGCATCGACCCAAGGCATCCAGGGGCTTGGACTCAAAAAGCTGCCGTGTTCCTTTCACATCACCTGCCTGCACTGGTTCCTTCAGCACTGCCTGCACCAGCTCTCCATCATCTGGGTGGATCTTATTTAGGGAGTCCAGTGACTGAGTCTCAAACAGCCACGTGGCTGTTTGGACATCACCTGTCACCAGATCACGCCTTTCAGGTGAAGACAGTTGTGTGACATCAAATTGCTGGTGCTCAAACATGGACGAGGTGCCCCTTACATCACCTCCCTGAACTGTCTCCTCCTCCAAAAGCTTCTTGGTGCCATGAGGATCCCCAATATGGTCCATGCTCCAGTTCTCAAATATCCACCTCATGCACTGGACCTCCCCCTGATAACCCAGTTCCGCTGCTGCTTGTGCATTTTCAGCCTTGAGCACCTCCTGAAGCTCATCATCTACAACGTCATCAAGGGTCTTCCTCAGGTCTGGGTGGATGTGTTTGAAGAGTCTTTTCAGCTCGCTCTTCTGCCGCTGTTGGTAGAAGGATGAGAATGTCTCCTTAGGTGGGGGCATGGGCAAGAAGGTCTGGCCTTGATCTCCTGGAATGGGGAGACCCTCCTGCATTGTTCTTGGCAAAGATGGAGGTGGAGGAGGGGAAGGGGGTGGTAAGTCATCCTCCACGTTGGGTCTCTGGGAGACCTTAACATGTTGGCGTTTATCTGTCATCTTGGCTGAAAACAGAAAGGATGTACTGTTGTTATTTTAACGTCCAGGAAGTCCATTTGTAATTAAAAAATGTAAAATTCATGTACCATTAGCATTGCTATTAAAATGTTGCTATACCTTGCAAAAGTTGTGTGGACAGGATATACGCCACTGCAAGCCATCTTCATGCACGTCAAGGTTAACTGAACTCCACAATGGTTAGTCACACGTCTTTAAGCCAAAAAAATCATAGGTAGTTTGACATAACCAAATTAAGGTTTTAATCAGTTACGTGCTGTCTTGAGGATGCAGTTATTTAGTGGAAATCGTACATTGTATTAGTCTTTAATTCCTCACATAAAACCTTTACATTTTTCAGAGGTATATCTGTAATGAGTTATGGTGACTGGTGCGTATCTTTAATTGTGTACGGCAGGGATGGACTGGGATTTGAAAATACCCATCCAGTTTTCAAATCCCAGACCGCAGGTGGTGGGGGGTGTTTGTTAGGGATCCACAAACCATATATGTTGAATGTTGAACACAATGGACACATGCACACTTTAAACCTATTGTGTGATTGATGGCCGTCACACTAGTCAGCCAGCCGCTCTGGAATTTGCCTGAATGTCCAGGTTACCAGTCCGCCCATGGTCTATGGACACTTTTCATCGAATTCTGTCTTCTCTATGAGCAAGTTGGGTCTATTGATGGGTTTGGGGGCTCGTCCTCGGTTATGCTTCACCTTCATTCTGCTCAGGTGTAAAACAGCAGGGGGGGGATGCAGGGGGGCCTGGCCGAGCCGCTAGTTGTGCTTTTTAAATGTTGCATTTCAATTGCAGAAAAGAGCTAATGGTGAAGCCGCCTGTTGGTTTAAAGGTTTGTGTGTGAAATGCATGTTGTATGTGACAGGCTGGTATCACACGCGACGCGTTTTGTAGTAGATGTGCTTTTATTCAGCAGAATTGTGCGTGTCTTTTTCGTTTTGAGTTGCTGTGACAGTACAGAGCAGTGCAGCTGTGGATTGCTATTAATCTCAGCTCTGTTTTACGTCCACTTTTGTCCACTGCCTCACCATTTCCGAGTTTTTTCCCAAGCCAGTACAGCTTATCTAATGAAAGTATAAATCTGTGGTTTTTGCAGTGGTTAAACCTTTGTGTTAGTTATCATGTGTGCAAACGTATCCTTACATGTCTAGCAAGAACAGTCCTCACAATTGAATGAGAAATATAACTTCATTAAGTTTGGGGGGGAATGGATGGTAAATATTCGATTATGATTCTAATGAGAGAACCAATAAAATGCACTAAATGATCTGATGCATTTGACCAGGCACCTAAACGTACTTGAGCGAAAAGGTGTTTACACTGTTTTTTTTTTTTTTCTTTCTTTCTTTCAGGTCTAAGGTTTTCACCATCTCCGCTGCATGACAACGTTGTGGTTAAACTGCAGTCGTTAGTAGGTGGCACTGCACTCCGAGGTAAAGGCCTCCTCTCAGCCTTACCTTGCCTGAGTTTGCTGCTTTTCCACAAGTATCGCTATGCTTTTGCACAACTCCACCCTGAAGAAAAGAAGAGGCACGTTTTATTTTTAACCACAGTCACTACAGTTTCAAAATATGTCTGAAACGTGTTATGGCATTTTTGCCAGATGAACGTGAGGTGATTCAGACTAAAGTGAACTGGTGTATTTTACATGGATCCCCACTTTGTACACTGTTGGGTTTTGCATCTATGTGTCTCTATGTAACTGTACGGTCCTTCCTTTGTTCTGAGCTCAAGCCATCAGTTCAGGGCCTTTGCAATGGCCTGCCTGACCTTCTCGTGCCTGGCTATAACGGAGCGGGTAGCTCGACGGGCACTTGCCACTTTTCCAGGTTTCTCTGAGGAAGCAGCAGCTGCTAGTTTTGACAGGTACCGTCCGGACAGGTCTTTGACGGAAGCAAAGGAAGTTCCTCGGCTGTAGAGTGGGCGATGATTTCTGAGGCGTGATTCAGACAGATCTTTCTCTGAAGTTGGGGGGGGGGGGGTGTGAAGAAAATGTTAATGTCACAAAGCAGACCTGCTGTCAGCTACTCGCTAATACAAACGGTATTCATTTATCTACCGCAAGGCCCATCCAAAAACGGTCGTTTGGAAACTGCTGATTACTGAACGCAGTAACAGAACGCACAGTGCCGCACTGCCTCCCGTCTCCATGACGAGCAGTAAAACGCCAAATTGTGCAGCATGTGCCATTTATTCCTCAGGAACAGCTGAAGTCAAGCACCATAAATCACACATCACATGCCTCATGAGGCAAATATGTAACTAGAAGTGGTACGCTTAGATTCAGTGCTAAACAATTCTCATAGAGGCGTTTCTAACCAAAGTTCACTATCTCAGAAACGGTACGGGGGAAGGCGCGTTCATTTGCAGTTCTCTATTTAGTTAAGCTTCTTTTGGACATTTATGCAGTATTATTTTTTTAAATCACCAGCTTTCCACACTTTTCAGACACTGTAAAGCACATTTCCATACCTAGTGTGTCTATAATTCTGCCTGGTTAGAATGTAAAAATGAATGTGACCAGTGCTACGGCTTCAGTACATGTGGCACCCAGTGCAGACATGAATGATCTGAGGGCACTTTGTGTAAATATAGCCTCTTGCTGTTCCACAGGACCTTATCTTAGCTTCACTATTGTTATATCTTGGGGCCCAGGGCAGGAGCCTAACCTCGGCCATAAATGGGCGCCATAGAGAGTCATGCCTACCCCACATCATTGTGTCCAAATGCTTAGAGCTTCCACAGTGTCACCTGGTGACCCTCAAAACAGCCAAGATCTTCCCCCCCAAGAGAGGGGAATTAGTTCCACGTGGTATGTGAAACATGCAGGTTTACAGGCCTGTCTACGTTTTCGCCATGATAACCAGCATATCAGCAGCCAAATGCTTTGGCCAAGCAGTTTCCATGATAGTTGTGGACAACTGAATAACTTGGGGGGGGGGGGGGGGGTTAACCGAAGCGTGACACCTCCTGATTTGTAGCCAAAAACAATTTCACACCCAAATAGCATTTACACAGTCTGGGGGAAACCAAGTCATCCTTGTATTGTTGAACCAGTTGTTGAGGGGTATTTAAATTCTGACCTGATTTTTCCCTCCCCACATACACACTTTTTAACTTTAGATGCAAACCCATATTACAGCACTGAACACATTTTCTAAGGGGGGTGCTCAGCTGTTTTCTCCAGTCTTCACGCTAAACTCTGCTGCAATGTCATGCTCAAATTCCCTAAACTGTAAACTCACCTTCTGTATTTGCTTTGCTGATTTTGCTCAGTTCTGCTTATCAATTCTGTGTGAAATTAGCCTTGAAACATGGCCTGTTAATCTAGATGTTCAGCTAGGTAATCCTCTGCGCTGCAGAGACGTTATACATTTATCTTAATGGTATTAAAAATTCAAATATTTGTTTGAATATGCAAATGCATAAGAAGTTTAGACTTATTTGGACCTAGAAGTTTTTTTCATAAATCAGAACAGCCTTTCATAATGTGTATACACAGAAATACTGCAGCAGGCTGGGGTTTTGAGCAAAACGACCCTCGCCAGTGCGACAAACTCCGATCCCGAGTTTTAACCATCACGAGTGCAGTTGGAACAATGTGGGTGAAACACCCCCCCCCCCTGTCAAACACCCACGTTTGTAAATGAACACGGCTGCGTTTTCTACACAATGAGCTCACCCACAACAAAGGGAAGAGACAAGAAGAGGGCCTCATCACGAGCCTGACGTTAATGCCTTTTCACAGCTGGCTGGTTGAGCTCAATGGCCACACACAACACCGTTTAAGCCCCTCGGAGGTTACAGTACCGGGGAGTACGATTTCACCCTCATACACAGCAGATTAGCGAAGCATGCAGGTGCCTCTCAGTGCATAGCGGAATGGAATGTAGCAGATAAATTTAGTACCGTATCAAAATTTATGCGCATCGTGTTTATATACTAGGCCAGAATTTGTGTGTTTACTTAGGTTGCATAAAGAAATGTGATGTTTTCCTTCTGTTTCACATTTGGGTTGCTGTGTGCACAACCTGCGTATTAAAAAAAGCTTCCTTGTTGCTTCTAGTATTTTCCATCACTTTCAGTCAGATGTGTTAGTGTGTCCTGCACTCAAGTCCGCTACAGTTACTGGGCACTAAAAATACCAAAATAAAAAAAATTAACGATTACTCAGTTTTAGCGCTTGCTAATTATGATGTCATTATTATCGTTAGTATGTGTATGTCGCCAACATATCTGTCTGTGCTGCCCGCACCATCCGGAAAGGCGCGGCAGCACAGAGAGTTTTGGGCTGGAGATCGTGTCGGGGGGGTGTCTCATCTCCTCGGCTTTGGAAGCTGCTGGAAGCTCAGCTGGCGGTGATTATTTTAACCCCCCCGCAACTGTGGGAGTGTTTTAGCGTTTCAGCTGTTTCTTCAGCCTTTCGTTTCCCACAGGAACTCCCACCGGGTTTATTTTAAACACACCTGATGGATGTCTTTGGGAACATATATAAACATGCCAGCAAACAACTCAAAGCCATTCGTACGATACATTGTATCCTGTTATTTTAGTGTTAAGTATTGCATTAACTTTTGTTCGTAAGTTTACATACCTGTAAACATACAATTTGTAAGACTCATTCTTCTGAGAAAATGGGTGATTATACAAAGTGTGTTAACAGTAACAAGTAAGAATTACAGACCCAACGTGCCAGGTCTGTTCCAGCGGCCTGTAACTCCTGGGCGTTGCTATGTATGTAGCTCTTAGTGTATTTAAAATGAAACTGTCAGACACATGACAGCTCTACTACAGCCTCGCTCGCGTTCCCTTCAGTCTGGCAGAGCGCCGACGCCTAATCCCTCATTCTCCGCGTGTCTGCTAGATTGTGAGGTGTGACAAAAAAAGTCCCTTCTGACTGTGGAATGAGCGATAAGGAGCTCCGCCGCCCCGTGTGACCTTGTCACTGTGGTTTGGGACTGATTTGTGAGCCGAGAGCAGTGAAGTGACTAATTTCTGGAGCTTTTATGAATGCCTTACACTTGCGTCCTCAATATTGTGTGGAAAAACAATTAATAAAAAAAAGATCTGGCAGCTTTTCTTAACTAATCATTTCACAGTTAAAAAATTGATTTCTAAATTTTTAAACCCAAGATAGTCCTTTAAAATTTTAATACACAGCATATTTCAACATTTTCTCCTTTAGTGTATGATACAGTTTTGCCCGTACTCCCCATCCAGATGCTCATGATTTACACTGATGCCTCTTCCCCCGTCTGTCTGTTAGCGCTGAATTATCGACAACAATTATTACTTTTCTAAGGTGCATGTATTATTTTATGTGGAAATATGTCACCCCTTGAACATTTAAACAGTAATTTCTCCTTTTACTGTTTTCCTGTTCAGTGGTGCTCTTTCAGGAATTACGGTTTGTTCATACTAGCCCGCGGACGCTGGATGCAGGGAAGCCTGTACTCACGAAGGTAGATTTTGGCAGCTACAGGTCACAGTCCTGTTCCTCCTCTGCTGGCTGGGATCTCCTTGCAGGGTCGTATGAGTTTCACCGTTTCCTCTGTGGTGCTGTCAGCATGAGCACTAAAGCGTCTCTGTCTGTGGCCCCCGGCTCGCTGCCTCTCATTTAGGTTTACTACTGATCCCCCCACCGGCCGACAGCTGATTTTTATCAGGCTCGTTCCATTTCGGGGATGAAGCCAGCTACCTATTTTTGGGAAGGCTGGGGCTGGTATTCCACCAGCGTGAGTCAATCACTCCTTCTGGGAGCCGTGAGGGGACTCTGATTGGGAGACCCCCCGCCCCGTGCCTGCTCTGGATGCTGGGAAGGCCCACTTCATGATGTCATCAGGTGTTTCGTGACTCAGAGGCACCGCGTTCCTCCTTTTGCCTCGGAAGCGTCCAGTGACTTGACAAACTCTTACGCATGTCGCCTATTAATAGTTGTGCTTGTTCATATGAACATGGAAGTAGATGCAGAGAGTGAGCGGAGCTGGAAATACCGAATTAGAGTGAAGGGCGTCATGTACCGCGATTCATCAGGAAGTATGTGGGGTTGCTTCATTTGGCTAACGAGTTTACCAGCTTACACTTCCACCCTCCCTGAGCTAATCTTTCATATAAGGCCGTGACAAAGAAGTAACGACTTTACTGTGAGAAATATTAATAATTTTCCCTTTTTTGTTTGACCTTCACTCTCTATTCAGTTGAAATACTAAAGTAATTGAAGAATATTTTTATACATAGATTTGCTTTTTTGTGTGGTTTGGTTTATAATTGGCCCAGTCCATGTTGACTTTTCTGAGGAGACTAGCATTGAAATTTAATTTTTTTAATTCACTCTAATTCCAAACAAGAACTGCCTTCTGATTCCTTGATTAAGTAGGTGACGGAGTTCTGAGAAGGACAGCCAGTAAGTGCCGAGGTCTTGACTAAGTGTCACTTGGTGTAACTATCAGATGTACCCCGTTTCCCCCTTTGAGTGCCCCGCTCATAGTAAACGTGTTTACTTGTGTACCTCTTGTGCTATCTTTAGCTTGTGTCATTTCTGGGTAAGGAAATGTTCTCATTGGTGTGGCCCTCTTGCCGTCCTGAACAAGGCTACAACTTTTAAATATTTTTAATTGCACCAGTAACTGACAAAGTATTTATAAGCCGCACGGATGACCTTGGGTCTTCTGCTCAGCCATAGGAACCTGTTATGGTGACCTTGAACACTTAGCCCCTTAGCCACAGGATCTTGCTCAAATGACCTTGGATGCCCCCCCCAGGCACAGAAACCTTTTTAAGATTACTTTGACAGCTCCCCCATCAGTCATGGGAACCATATCCTGATGATTTTGGGCTGCCCGCCCCCCTGCTTTAAGAAACGGGAGCATTTTTATGCATTCAGCTCATGCCGCTCTCAGCTGTGGGACGGGACACACTCGTGTCGACAAGTGTGTGAATGTTGGCATACCAGCCTGCGGGGCATTTCACATGCCAGTTAACATCTGCCTCTGCGTCCTGCTATGTGGCATAACGCTGTGGCAGCATCTGTACAAATGCATTCTACCCATCTCCATCTGCACGTCGATTCAGCAAAAATTGTCGTCCCCCCCCCGGGGATTTCCACATTATTCTGCAACATTCTCATGCAAGTACATGCAGCATTGAACCGATGGAAGGACCCACAATAATGTTTCTCCTGGCTTTTAAAACATAAACCTTTAGGTTTGCACATACACTCACCGGCCACTTTATTAGGTACACCTGTTCAGTTGCTTGGTAACACAAATTGCTAATCAGCCAATCACATGGCAGCAACTCAATGCATTTAGGCATCTAGATGTGGTGA
>JABJVR010000065.1:4896395-4919479 GCA_025773905.1 Chitala chitala
CTCCTCCTCCTCCTCGTATTCTATAGTGTTAGCATACCCAGGAGGGGCTGAGCAGCGAGTCAGCCTTGGGCCCCCTGAGAATTTTTTCTCCACACTTTGGATTTTTGGTTCCTCCCCTCCGCTGTTGTCTGGCTTTATCTTTATATTTAACCTCAATCATCCCCCTGCTTTTAATTCTGTATTATCTGTAATTTGTTTCTGTAAAGCAGTTCGAAACTTGTGAAAAGCACTATATCAAAATAAATTGAAATTGAAATAAATAGAAAATAACAAACCGTGAATAACAAACAGAAAATAGATAAAACCACCTGCATAATGTTATCGGATTAAAGCTCATGCTTGACTGGAATTCATCTTAAAATCATGTGGAATATGCAATTCTGAATAAGTGGGACATGATGTGAATATGAACAGAGCGTCAGTAGTACTGATCACACAATTTATTACAAATGATTTCTGGTAGGGAATTCCAGAGATGCGGAGATTTGTAACCAATGGCTCTAAAACCCAAGTGAGCAGAAGGTATGGAGACCCACAGTGGAGGATCGAGGAATCTATACAGAATTTGATAGGGAGCCAGTGGAGTTGTTGAAGAAAAGGGGTGACTTGTATGCAGAGGATCCAGATTGAGACACAGGCAATATAATTCTGAATCAGTTCAAGTTTAAGAGATTCAAGTCAAACGACACACATATTCTTAACCTGAGAGGGGAGAGACTAAGGAACTGTCAACACTAGAATACAAAACAAAACAAAACAAAACAAAAAAGACTTGGAGGGGATTTGGAACCTATAAGCAGGGCTTCTTGCTACTGAGTTTAGGAAAGTTGGAAGAAAACCAAAATTTTATTTCTTGTAGACAACTGCCAAAACAGCAGGGGGGACAGAGCAGTCAGGTACCTCACTGTTTCACATGGTTAACTTAAACCATAAAGTGAGATGTAGATAGTTTATGTTTACAATTGTTGCATTCTAAATTAAAAACATTTAGCATTTATGATTAACACTGTACAAGCCTCCAGAATATCTAGGTTTCAGTTACCTATGCCTACATAATTTGTGACCAAAACTGGAGGGTGCAAATTCTGTCTATATCCTACTCTACCAACAACCCCTTCAGACTGCACCATTGCAATTGTCAAGACGTACTTTGGCACAATTTGGCATGATTAACCCGGACCCCCCCCCCCATCAGTGGAAATAATTTGGTATTGAAAGGGTTAACATTGAGATACTAAAATAAACCTAAAATTAAACAAACAATTACAGGTTTTTCAACATTACACCGCAGTTCCCACACATTGCATTTTCCTAACGCTTATGCTTGAATTGGTGACGAATTTCAATGGCAACCATCATGCACATTCATACCACACCACAAGACTCGTTTTCAGATTCCAATCTTTTATTTCGGCACTTATGCATCAGCGATGGTGACTTCAACCTCAACACCAGGCTCGATACTGATGGACGTGATCTGCTTCACAATCTCAGAAGGACTGTGCAGATCAATCAGCCTCTTGTGGATGCGCATTTGGAAGCGATCCCATGTTTTGGAACCTTCACCACAGGGGGTTTTCCTAGTGGTGATGCGCAGTGTCTATAAGGGGGGCAAAAGACAAGTAATTAAAGCATAACTTCATCACGTGGTGGTGGATATTTCAGACATGGGGAAAAAAATTTAAGGCAGTGGAATATTGGTATGGTCCGATTTAGAGATACCTTAGTTGGCATGCGGACTGGTCCCTTGACTTTCAAGTTCTTCTCCTTGGCACCCCGAATCAGATCGGCACAAACTGGTGATGCATAACACAAGCGTTACTCACGCAGTTACCGAGGTTAACTGTATCACGGTAGCTAAGTTAATGGCTCAGAATAGCGTATAAATAAATCATTTATTTTCATTTATAAAGTAAGATCCTCATAGCCATGTGAAGTCATATGTAAGGGATACGGAGATATCAAGTCATCGCTTTACTGATGAATAAATGAGGTTACATTAGCCCTTACCCTTCTCCAGGGATTTTACGTTGCGGCTGGTCAGTGTAATTCTGATGCGGTGAATGGCAACCTCCGCCTCAACCGGTGCTTTTCCTGTGTCTTTAAAAGCCTGCAATCCCCACAACAAACTGTTAGAGAAACCCTCATCTTATCAGTTGGCGGTCTAGTAATCGTCATATTGTCATTCTGGGATCGAAACTGAAAAACTTTATTAAGCACATGGAAAGATCCGCCATCTATGGAAATACCAGGTTTTTAATCAGCTAAGGACACAGCAGCATATTATAATCAGCACCCTGATTGTGTGGTGTCCGCAAGATTTGTCTAACCAACTTGTTTAAAGCACGTTACATAAAAAGACGAGTAGTGCATACCGCGATTAGCACAATGGTACACACACGTGGGCCTGGCTGTAACTTACAAACATACACATTAACAACTCATAATGGCCACACCAAATACATCTACCACTGACTGCAATTGATAATCTTACCATAATTAAAGATTCCTGACCGACTTATTCGTAAACGTTTTAAGCGAACAGCGGTGAGTCAGGAACTGCTTCCCTCACTCTCCGGAACTTGACAAAAAGGAGCGACATCGGGCCTGCAATTGTGTATATACCGTGCATACGGGTATTTACAGCTCAGACCCACATACAGGAACCAATAGCGTCACACACAAGCGCGTGGCGGCAGACTTCATACCCTGACACCAACTGATCCAGGATCGGTTCATATCCTCTTACTATATTATAGCCGTTTTTGATGCATGTAAACAATAAACCTGAAGTAGCGTTAGTTTGACTTAGACCTGAATTTATGACGAAATATTACCCAAAGGAAAATATTGGTGAGTTTTAGGTTTTATTTAGAGCGTCTTGTGTCTTACACACTTGTTCCGTGTAATTTGCATATGTTATGCTCAAGCAGCCGTAACTGTGAACTGCTTTTTTTTTTTTTTTTTAACTTCTACAACAATGTAACTGGTGATTGGTGGATATTCATGCAAGAATACAGCAAGTGGGAAAAATTTGAACGATTCTAGTTAACTCTGTAAAATAACTAATCGAATAGTTATTAGTTTTTCACGTTTGCTGTAACGATACAAAATATATTTTAACTGGATACTTTGTTTCCGATACTTTTTCAGGTCTCGTAATGTTGTTGATCACGTTTAGTCTGGGTACCATTTAAATTTCATCTAAAGTAATTGATGCTAACATAAGAAAACGAACATATCAAGAAATGAGACAAATGTTATTTATACAGTGAGGTAATACAGGAGAATGTGTCGGTACACGAATTTACCTCTGTAGTGTAGACATTTTAATGTTAAAGCAATACAGGTTTAAATATGGTTATATTTGAAAGAAACGTTTTTGTAAACAACAGTACAGGAAAGTTTTAATTAGTTTTTATAAATATAAAACAGTACAGGAAAAAATAAAACATGTCACAGCGGGGGGGAGACACTTATGCACAATGCAAATACGACCCAATAGTTTCACAAAGGTTTGCACAATAATATATAAAAACCGTTTTTCTGCAGTATATACACAATAATCGGCAAATTACACATTTTGCAAACTACAAAATAAAAACATAGTTTAGCACAGAATACTGTCATAATAATGCAGGAAATGCATCGTGATTTTTTTTTTCCCCTCCTTCAAAGCGAGTTTGTTACATTAATGATTTGTCTTTTAGTATTGCCTATTTTAAGCGGATCATAAAGTGCAGATAAATGAGTCACAAAAGTGCATCTATGCGTCACAAGCACCTTATACGTACATGCAGGTAAAACGCAGGGTTAGTGGTTTACATTTATATAAAAAAAAAAAAAACCCCACCCCAAATTTAATTAAATTCGTCCAGGCTTGAAAGTCGTATTACTTCACCCAGAAGTTCTCCAGAGCTAGGTCTTTTGGTTGCGTCTCCGTGCCAGCACCTACACAGCAGTGTTTTGCACCTCTCACCCACACTTGTTTTAAAGGATTCGTGTGTGAGCGCAGGGCGACGATCAAAGGCGACCACTGCGTACAGCACAGCCTGGCGTTCGCCTTCGTATGGCTGCTCTCTGGTAATCAGCTGCCAGAAGGTTATACCAAACGAATAAATGTCTGCTTTTAAAGTAACCTGTTCGCCTTTTAGCAGTTCGGGTGCTCTGTGGGTGTATGTACCGCCCATATGAGACATTACAGGAGGCAAATCATGACTCGGCTCTAGTTTCTGCGAGCATCCGAAATCGACGATCTTGCAGTCATCTTCTTCGGTGATAAGAACATTTGCTGGCTTTAAATCCAAATGGGCGATGTGTTGTGAATGCAGGAAGTCGAGTCCGCTTGAGATGCCTTTTGCGTATTTTATGCATCTTTCCATGCCGAGCTCACCAGTGTGACAATAAATCAAGTTGTGTAAATTGGCACATCCCACATATTCCATTATAATGGTACCAATGTTATCTTCATTATCCACATTTGGCGGCACGCAAGTAGTAGCGGCGATAATACGAACAATGTTTTTGTGTCGCAAATGAGCGGCGTTCAGCTCCGACCAAAAACTCTGTCTCGAGGCTAGTTGATTTTTCGCACACTTCTTTACTTTTTTGACCGCCACCGTCTCGCCGAAATAACAACCTTTGTAGACGAAACCAAAGCCTCCAGATCCAATAGGTCGGAGGGACTGCAGTTCTTTCCAATTAACAACAGAGGACCACAGTTTTTGCGCACACCTGGTGTGGAAGTTTGGAACGGGTACTCGTAGGGTGGTCTCTTTGCCATATCTTACTAAAGGACTACTGCACGATCCAAGATTAAGAGGCGAACCTAATCCTTTCTGTAACAAACGGCTAACTGGGATGGGGGAAGGCATTGCTCTGCGCGATCTTACTTCACGGAACTGCGCTGGAATCTGAGCTTTCACTCGCTGTGCAGTTTTTCGTGGGCAAGCTTGATTGTGCTCAACAGGTCAATTAAATAATTTAGACAACACATTAAACGTGGTAATTAGGTTAATTAGAGCAACTGTCAATTTATAATAAACGTTTGAAATTAAATCGCGAGCAGTACTAAAATAAAATTACTAAAATAATTTTTGTCTCGTATATACCACATGCTAATCAGTTATAAATAACGTAATTTAATGGGTCTATGTATATTGCGATTGATGTAAGATCAACTGGCGTCATGTCTGGCCGTATATCCGGTATTGCACCTCATGACACCCTCTAGGTCAGCGGTTTCCAACCTTTTTTGCACCACGGACCGGTTTTATGTAAGCGACCATTACGCATAATCAAGCATAATAAAGTGCATACTAAATACATCGCACCTTAAGGCAGAATCGGTGGGAGCAGCATTAATCCTGCAGACTCCGATAGCCAATAAAATAAAAAAAAATATATATATATAATAAAAAGTTGGTTATTCTTTCTCTGCAGTTAAGTTGTTGGCGACCCTTTGAGGTGGTTACAAAAGATGACACAGATATCTGAACTGATAGCGTGGAATACTGTACATAACGTTTAGACTTAAACATTTATTTTTGGTTTCTACAAAGTAACGTTGACTTTTGTTGTGTGATAAGAATAGGTTTAAACCGATGTTGGCAGAATGTTGCTATAGCTCTTCGTCCTCTTGCCATATTTGCATCTCCAATTATGGGCCAGGTCAGGGCTAAGAAATGCTGAAATGGTTGAGGGTGGAGTGGGGCACTATTGGACCCTTGTCCATCCCTGCTTTCAGCCCCACAATTGCTGCACATACCCTTAGCCGACCCTGCAATTTGTAGAGCTGTGAACATGGCATAAGACAACCCTTGTAACTTTTTAGCTAGACTTCCATCCTATTAGGTAAGCAGAAGGTCTTGCAATTCAAATTTTCACCTGCTCGTGTCATGCATTTACCCTGACCAAAAGTGAGGACTGCTTTCTTGTGATGACACAAACTGGCAGGGATGGACTGGGACTTGAAAACAGCCCTTGAGTTTTGAAGCCTCAGCCAATGGGGGTGTTCGCTGGACAAACCATTTACAACCTAAATGCCTTCTGAATTCTGTTGTCCAGGTGGCTCTACAAACCATTTATTTTGAACATAACGGGCACATGCATGCTTTATACCTATTGTGTATTTATTGTGAGTATGTTAGCTGGCCATGCTGGCATTTGACAGAATATCCAGGTTACCAGTCCGCCTATGCAAAGTAGATTTGTTGGGTGGGTGGCCTTGTTTTAACTGGAGCACCCCAATTCAGAACTGAGTAATGTTACAATTCCTTTTCTAAGTGTTCACTTGGATTGCATTTGCCAAATCAAAAACTCATGAATTTCATAAAAAAAGGTGTTTACATTGCTGTACGTTGTTTGTACAAACAAAATGCACAGAGTTCTACCAGAGTTCTCCTTGTATGTTTATTGAACTTTTCATATACTGTTTACACAGTAATAACACTGTAGGCTGTAAACCGCAGCTCTATAGTTTCATAGCAGCAAAGTGGTATGAAAAAAAAAATTAATTAAAATCATGTTATTTGCCAGATAATAAATAATCTGTCTCTTTGGATGATGTAAATGTTAGGAAGTTGATGAAAGCTGCGAGCGTTAATTTCTATTTTACACAGCTTATACACATATATATGAATTTGTCTATATTTATACAAATACAACAGTAGTTTGAAATATACATTTTAAGTAAAATATACATGATTAGCAACACAAGTCTATAATCACAGGATGGCATTGCTGAAATCTGGGGAAAAAAATGGCAACAATTAAAAATGATAAAGGCTGGAATGAAGCTTCCCTCTGATTGAAGCCACTGCTCTGTAACACACAGTTCGTTCCAACACGATGCCAACTCCAACCTTTTAGTCTTTTCTCATGAAGGATTCCCGAGTGTAGTAGCACAGTGTTCTGTATCTCGCTGGGTCGCAGCCCGGAGTGTGACACGCAGACGGCTAGATGGGGTGTCCTCAAGACACCCCCTCAAGAGCGTGCCAGTTTTGCGTGACGTTACAGACCAGTCCGTAAAAGACCACACTAATCACAGTAAAAAAATATATGGTACAACTACACACAATCTCTGTTCATTCAGCTTAATGTGATGCTCTATTAAAAAAGTGAAAATATATATTTATGAACAAGAAAAAAATAGAGGTCTGTAGCACCATTAGGAGCCTTTTTTTGAAAAATACATTAGCAGCTTGATCCAATACCAAAATATTGCAGGAGTGTTTCTAACATACACATTCATTATGGTTCACTTGGTACCACTGAAGCTTACACTGAATGTTGACTTGACTATCTAAGGGTCTGTCTCTCACCAAAGGGGTTCAGCATCACCATGTGATATTACATCACAAGCCACAGCACTGTTCAACACAGAACAGGGACTAGTACATCTCATTTACACAAGATTAGTATCTTTACATGCACCTTCCAGAAACAACTTCATATGCACTGTATATTAAAATATGTACTTATTTCTGGAATGGATACCGTGTCATTTTGTGTGTAACATTCTACAATCTTTACAAACGGTACAGCGTCCAAATATCAAACAGAAAGCAGCTCTTCTATGAATGAACACATCCTAGGGGCTGATACACAACTTTCATTGTCAGAGACTACTTTTTTTATTAATCGTGTTTGTAGAAATTGGGCTAGAAATTAACTTCCTTAAAAAGACATGATTCTATGTATTGAACTTTCTGATAGTTGTTTTAAAAGAAGTGTACTTATTTGAGCTGAAATGGATGTTAAATTTGGCAGGGCATGTAACATTTGTTTTTCTCCTGTACACGCTCTGATAACTGGCAGGGATTCACGTGAAGAGACATGAGATCTCTGCCTAAACTAAATTTCCCATAAAGTGAGAGATACAGAAATTTTGTGCAAGTAAAGCAAAAATGACACTCGATAGTAAAAACACTGTTAAAAACTGTACCAGTAAATAAAAAAATAGCATTATATGTGCATGTTAACACTTTTCTACACAGCTAAATATGACATCTAAAGGCACATATTTATAAAAGGTTCTTTAACAATAAAAGTTGATTATGAGAAAACTTAAAAGCATTTAATTTCAGAAAGTGCTACAACTCAGATACGCCCATAACAGAGCATAGTAAGCGATTTTCTTGTGAAACCACATACCTTCAGGAACATTTTCTAGAAATTTCCCAGACCACTTAAAATGAACAGGAAAAAAAGACATTCAACAATCCTTCTTATAGTACAGGTTGTAGCTCACAAAGATTTTTTGTCTTTAATCCAATGAAAGAGCAATCTTTATCTTGTAAATATTAATAAAAAATAATTACTGGGCATGAAAAGTGATTAAAAATAGCAACTAAAGTGCTCTCTGTAAGTACAAAATGCTGGACCCTAGCATGTGTTCAGTACTGAGCCCTGTGCCGTGTCCTCCTAGCCTTCTTCAGAGAGCGTTCAGAAGATCAGTACAGACACAAAGCATGTACAGCTGAGTGCAGAAATACGCCACAATCGCCATTACAACACTAGGGTTGCTCAGGCCTGGCCAAGTTCAGTTTTTGCCTGTTTTTAAGCACTCAGCAAAACATATTTTCACAAAAAAAGCCCAGGGATGTTTCTCAAGACTGCAAGTAACTGGGACCTCAGGGGTAAATTTCAGTTTTGTGGATACTGAGCAGCAGTTGACATTACAAATCATCTGACCTTAGATTAAAAATCATGTTCTGTTAATACACCACTTCAACACAACTTGTAAAAGAAGCCAATTTTCAGCAAAGCAAAAAAAAAAAAAAAAAAAAAAAAACCCCAAACAGATGTGTCATAGCTAATATATACAAAAGAAGTAAACACAGAAACAGGAGCTTCAAATATGCAAAACATCATTCAGATCTTTAGTTTCACTTATACCATTATAAAATTAACCAAATTAACAGATTCTGGGTCCGTTTCTAAACAGTAGCCTAAATCAAACAGATTTTTGTTTCTGCAAAGCGTTCAATATGTAAGATTCTTGATCTAATTAATGTATTTCACAAACACATATAAATCATGAACTTCACATGTCTTAAATTGCAATATTACTATGTTCTGGGATTATAACAACCCATACCCATCAAAACGTTGCAAATTATTAGGATAAAATGTGAAGCAAAAACAAACAGGAAAATTTTACAAATGTATGAACTAGCTTAAAACTTATCACATGTACACTTGCTGTGTTTAACAAACCACTGCTACTGCTGACTGAGGTTCAAAGTTGTGTGTGAGGTCCCTCTCCCTTTATGAGTGATTGGCGAAGGGTGTTCATACACAAACGTCTTCTGCATTAAACCTAATGGTTTGTCTAGGACAACCCAGCATCTCGCTGGTAATTTACACCCCATAAATGTAACATTCTGGAAGACCAAGACAAAGAATGTGAGCACTATACACCAAAAGATTCACACAAAAATACCACTTTTGAAGCGCACGTGCACACACTCACATGCACACATTATATGCAAGCAAACAGTGCTATACACATTTTTAAAATGGGGTTTGACCAGAGCACAGTGTCAATCCAATGTGATGGAACTGAGCTGACTGACAAGACAGCCTTTTGACTGTCCTTTCTTGTTCTTCTATTGATTACAGCATCTTGCACAGACAAATGCTGGAATGTCACCTGGTTCTCACATTACCGCTGCTTTGAAAACAGATACCAACGTCACCATTCACGGCAACACCTTAAACGCAATTGTCAGTGCTAAATCAAAGCTCATGTTTGAGTCAGGATAAATAAAATGCACAGCAAAACCCTGTCTGCAACCTCACATACAAAGCTATTTTAATCAAAGTTAAGCTATACAAAATAATTTGCCTTCTGTTACTTTTTGCATGCATTCTTGCATGTCACTATGTTAAACACTTGAAAAGCACTTAATTTCAATAACTGTTCTTTTGCAAACTCTTATGTGAAATCCCTTGCTCCCTGACACTTTGACAGCACCGCTTCCAACATTAATGATAATGCCAGCCGTTTGATCATACATAATAAAAGTTTTCTTATAAACAAACAAATTAGCATACTGGCATAGAAGCTTAGAACCAAACTGTGGTATCTATTTCCTCTGGTGCATTTGTAAAAGTTTTGCATTTTTTGTTTTTGGCTCAAACAACAGTTTGATTGCAAGTGGCTCCTAAATGCCATTTACCTAAAACTACTGGGTAATTTACTGTACCATACTTAAACTGGCAGCTGGAAAAAAGCAAATAAACAAACATACAAAGATATGGACAACACTGGATCGATACAATCTGTGTGAATAGTTTGCAAAGACAAAAGTGCTTTTTTTCTATTCATATTTGATTCCTTTGCTCATAACTAGTTTTTTCCCACAATATTGAATTAAATAATACATTATATCATCTGTAATCTTATTATGTCTTCTTCTACAGCATAAGAACCATAGTGTTTGTGCCTGTGTATCGACAGTCAGTGTTGATGTTAAACAGCTAACTACCATATTGGATTACATTCAATACATTCCAGTATTTGTAGGCACCTAGCACCAATGCCTATATGTCTCCCTTGGTTTCTAAATGCCATTCCAGCAATCAAGTGTTGGATGGGTGCCATTTTTCAGAGCTGAGGTGTCTGGCGTTACCCCAACACTAAATTTTCTACAGACGTTTGTTATAACAATAAGCCAACTTCATCATCACCATTTCCACATGTGTAAGCACAGAAGTCCTTCACTCAGCGGCACATGAATGGCTATGAACTGAACACGCACTTGTACGTGCGTGCACGCACACACACACACACACACACACACAAGTGCAGAGGGGCTGAACCATATATGTTACAGCCTCCAGCTTGAACTCCCAGAAATGTGTCGTGGGATTAGTCAACAACTCTCATTATGACACCTCTCAATCACACATGCACACACAGAAACGCACATATATTCACATGCATACATTTTAAGCAGGGTCCAAATATTTGTATAAATCAGCTTATTGTACATTCATACATTAGTGTTTATCTGTAGGGGTAATCTTCAAATCCCTTAAACTTGCCCGGCGAGTAGTCCGTCTACGGTAACTCAGTATGTAACCGCTCAGAATATATGAAGTGTGATGATGATAGGAGCACTGTAGAAAGCTGACAGACGTCTTTGTAACTTTCAACTGAAGAGGACTAAAGACCAGTGTTACTCTGGACAACACGGTGGGACAAGCGAAATAATATTGTCTACTAGGTTGGGTTTGGTAAAAAAAAAAAAATTAAAAAAATAAATGAAAATAAAAATATATATAATAGTAAGTACTTATGTTATATGGGGCTTTACCATTTATCGTACCTTATTAAAAATATTATGCTGTGATCAATCATTTTTAAAAATATATGATTGGAATTTATAGCTCACTAAAAGTGCTATACAAAACCAATATTCTAAACTCAAAGGTTATTGCGACAACCATCACTGCAACAAGATTCCTAAAATGATTTACCAAACTTTCATTTAAAAGAAATCTTAAAGCATGTGTATTAGATAACTATAAGATGACAAAATCTACTTAAGGCGTAGAATGTCAGCACTGGCATCACACAAGGAAGCCAATGTCTGTGAAATATCAGAATTATTTCTTATAAAATCTGTGGGCTGTACCATACGGTAAGGCTGAGCTACATTGCCGTTTCTTTTAAACATTACACTGCTATAACTATAAATACATGTTTATATTTATATATATATAGACATTAATACCCATACAATTACATACATGTATACAAAAACACAAACACACTCACGCAAACACGCACTATGTAAGCTCTTGCACACCTTACAGACATAGATACCTCTCAGAAGTTACTGGCTTCAAAATACAAAGACAACAATATAAAAACCGTGTTTGGCAGATACATACATGCATTTCGCTTGGTTCTGGCACCGTCTTGAACAGTTACTGAAAGGCTTGATGGAAGCGTGGCAGTGTGGTGTTGGTGGTGCTGCCGCTGTTCAGGCTGGACACAAATGGGCCGGACAACCCATGCAGAGAGCCCAGGCCCACACTGCTCCCTGCCTCAGATGGCTCCTGTGGCTGCGGAGCCAGGTGTGGGAGAGAGAGTGACTCCTCCTGGCCGTAGCCCAACCCAAGCCCTGCACCTGGAGCGGACTGGCCAAACTGGGGCCCATTCAAGGGCAGGAAGTTGAAGAGCTGGGAGAAGTCCAAAGAGGAGGAGGAGGATGGGAGAGAGTCGCCGGTCGCCGCCATACTTGAGAGCTTCGACAGGGTGATGTCGGCCGACGCCTCGTCCGCCGACGCCTCATCCAGCGCCCCGACATGCGACCCCAGGTCCACCTTGCTAGTGGATATCTGGGTGTCCTCCGAAGACGACATCACATTGCTCTGCAGTTCCATAAAGTAGCTCTCTATCTCTCCCTTCAACGGCTGCTCCTTGTCCAGCGCGGGGATGGCGTATGAGGTAGAACCGAGGTGGTATTTCAGCGTGTGTTGCCGGGGAGGGTGTCCTGCTATCTCCACGTCCAGCGGACACGCGATCCCCAGTGGCAGGGCCGTGGAGACCATTTGGTGTGGGGGGACACTGGCCTGCATGCACGCTGCCTGTGAGCTGTAGATGCTCAGCTGCAGCGCACTGCCGAACGGCTTGGGGGCGAGCTCGCTGGACGCCACCGACATCATCGACTGGAGCTCATCTTTGACGGGCAGCGAGATGCTGCAGGAGAAAGGGTCCAGGAGGTCCACAGGCTCTGTCTTCACCTTTAGCATCTCCTGCGTGTGGCTCTTCTTCATGTGGCGTGTCAGGTGGTCCTTGCGGCCGAAGCGCTGGGCGCAATACTGGCACAGGAAGTCCTTGCGACCCGTGTGCACCACCATGTGGCGCCGCACATCCTTGCGCGTGTAGAACCGCCGGTCACAGTGCTCGCACTGGTGCCTCTTCTCTTTGGTCCCGCCCGACGACTTGCCGGCGTGGGTCTTGAGGTGCTCCAGCAGCACCCCCGTGCTGGTGAACGTCTGCAGGCACACCTTGCACGTGAGGTCGCCGCTGTTGGCAGCGTGCAAGGCCAGGTGCCGCTTGAAGCCCAGTTTCGTGTTGTAGCTCTTGCCGCACTCCTCGCAGGAGAACGCTTCTTTGTTGGGGTCATGTGTGTGAAGGTGATTCTTTAGGTGATCCTTGCGATGAAACATTTTCTCACAATAATTACACTTGTGGGTTTTCTCAGGAGAATGAGTAGCCATATGCCTTCAAATAGAGACACTCTATAAGCGCGTGCATGTCATATATCGTTCAGTTACGGTTTGAAACTGAAACTACCTCTTGGATTTTGAAACTGATTTCACGTCATCCCTTGTCTTATAAGTTACACTCCCTAATCTCCATTACAAATGCTGAAATTGCTAACAGAAGCATAACAGTCCACTCAATACTACAGGTGTACACCACAGACATTTCCCAGGTTCACCTTTTTTTTCACTGAAGCAGTTACACTAACTGGCAGTTGCTCAAAAACATTAATTCCAACATGTTTAAATGCCTACCAAAGTTTGTTTGAAGCCTATTCAAGAGACAAAGAGAAAAAGTGAAGCGTGAAGCTCATTAGGTGACTGCCTCAGCTTCGAAGCGACTTGAGTACCTTAGCAGCTTGTACTTAGAGACGAAGGCCTTATTGCAGTCCTGGTGTGAGCAGCAGTACGGACGTTCTCCCGTGTGAGAGTACGAGTGCACTTTCAGCTTCTCCACACTGTTAAAGGCCTTCTCGCACAAATGGCAGGTAAAGTTCTTCCTGAGCTTGCCTTCAGCTCTCTTGCGCCTTCCCGTGGCTAACGGGGCCTTCGGGTTGTCCTTGACTACTCCTAAATTCCCCGGTATTACCGTGGCCATCGCGGCCTAAGACAGGCCTTCGAGCAGGGCGACAGTGCTCTGGCCAAGGGTGATGATTTGTGCGTTGGGGGTGCTCTCTGGGTTCATGTGATCAACACCCCAGGCACTGTCAGGCCTGGAGCACAAGACAGAGGCAAAGAGGGGAGGAGGAGGAGGGGAAAAAAAAAAAAAAAAAAAAAAAAAAAAACAGGAACATAACTTAAGTAGAATCTCCAGCCCTGGCCAAGAGTGTTTGGTACCCCCAAATTTTCCTATTAACTAAACCAAACCGTTGTGTCAAAGTACTGTACATGCAGTTGCCAATTATTCATTGTTTAAAAACTGCTGTGAGACAGCCATCAGGCATCTCACACACCACAATTACAATTTACCTCCTACTGTAATTAGTATGGATAGAAGTTATAACTGGCTGAGGCTGATCCTCATTTACTGTGGTCTTCTAACTCCCAAATTACGGGCTGGCCTGCTTCATGCTCCCATGTGACCTTCATGTGTTCCCATTTCATCCACTTTAAAACATTTTAAAGTTATATGGCATGATTTATAGTGACGGAGACCACACCTGATGGTAGAACAAGACACACGTTTTTGATGTGCTCATCTAATCATGTATACTTGTCGGTGACCAGAAATTAACACTTCCCATGGCTGAGAATCTACGGAAAAACAAACAACACAAACAGGAAAGTCAGTCTACTGCAGAATACCAGGAGTACTTAACTTCAGTGTAGCAATAACTGGACGAATGGCTTCTGAACAGTTTACTGGCAGAGGATAATACAAAACTCAGTTCATCTTAGTGTCTTAGCTTATAGCAGTGAGGCAGGGGAAGCTGTGGTTCTCAACAGCACTGCAATCAAACACTGTTACAGTAATACAGGCAAATCCAGTAATATGCAGCACCATATAAAATACAGAAATTATTTTATCAGAGAAAACTGGCATAAGCACCATTGCAGGAAACTATCAATACCAAAGAACGGTATTAACATTACTTTGTAGTCAAAGAATAAAAGCGAGGAACAAAAACAGTAATTCATCAGTTTTATTAGAAAGGGAAATTAAGCATTCTAAAATACTGGATTCTTTATTTTACACTGAATCATTCAGTCCCAGATTAAAACAGTTCAACACCATAAAGTCAATGTAAGTCAGTTCTTCTGCAGTATTCTTATACACTGTTCAAGACTCCATGCATGAGAATTTCTAACTCATAATCACACCATCGAATAAAATGTTTTTGAAAAGTTAGTTTCACAAAAATTGGCTCACATAAGGTTGTATTCCCCTGATTTTCTATCGGTATCACAAAAGCCTCTCTGCAAGCGGGGTACGCTGAAACCAGTTTATGATCGGCTCCGGACCACGTTTGTCCAAGTTCCTTTCTCTCGTATTCAAACGACACTGACTGAGAGGAGATGAAAAGGGTTACGCGTGCTCATGCAGTCAATGGCCAAAACAAAAGGCTGCAACACAAACCGCTTCACGAATTAAAACGAAACGTCAAAGCCTGATGTTTCCTCACATTCTTCTCTGCCACCGACTCACACTATTTCATGTTGTGACATGAACTGCGAGCGAAAACATATTAAAACTGAAGATGTAGGTAATTTTATTCTGTAACAAAATGGTTATAGTCCTAATTCAGAGCATTAGCAAAGTAATGTTAATAAAGTTAAACTGTGTCACCTGTTTTTAGAAAGAACATGTCACTGACACTGCCCAATGAAATAAACTAGTGTAAGAAAAAACATAAAAAAAAAAACACAGAAAAATGATTTAACAAAACACTGAAACAAATTAAAATATTATCTATTCTTTCACAGAAAAATGTATGCAAGTACGTATAAAATATAAAGACCCTATTTTTGAAAATAAACTTCATGAGCAATGTGCCTCACAACATAATGAACATACACAAGCTCTAACACAAGGATAGTCTAGCCTGATTCACAAATTAGTTTTATTAAAAAAAAAAAAAAAAAAGATTTAAGTACATAATGGTCGTTTTGCAAAAAAAAAAAAAAACTATTCAAAAGACATTTAGCTTTGTAAATAAGTACTATGAACAATGCACAATTTTTTGTCAGAATATTTGTAAAACCACTGACTTTTTACTTCCACCAGTTGTGTATATCTATGTACAAAGTACTTAAACTTGATACAACATAAAATGTATACAAATTAATAATGTCTTTGACGCTGCAAATTCTGTTTGGACAGAATTGTCAGCTTGTGTTTCTAAATCACAGAATCTTTTACAAAAAAGGATCCTATAAATGGTTTGGTGCAAGACAAAAATTTTGTAAAAGGTTTTCCATTTTTATCCTGTTATCATAAAATTCTCAATATCAAACAAATACTAAATTTTAAACTTGTACTTCGTACAACCCTGGTTAACAGTTTTTTGCAATAATTTTTGTCTATAGTAAAAACGTTCCTATAAGGACAATCCATGAACATTTATCTTATTTCAATTCTGATATTAAAAACAGCCGTGCCTAGTTTATAACAAAAAGCAACTGCTGTAGTTTTTACAAAATAAATGTTTAAAGTAAGAGTCAAGTTGTTGATGCATCAAAGTGTAGTCTTGGTAGAAATTCAAATGTTAGAGTTTTAAGCTAAAGATTTCTCTCACTACGAATTATTCATGTTGTAATGAATACAAACTTACATCATGCCAATTAAAACTAATATATAATGGAGAAAAAACAGTCAATCAGCTATGAACTATTAGCATGTCAACTAAATTAATTCAAGCAGCAATAAAATACAATAAAATGTAACTACAAAATTACTGATACAAACAGGAACAGCCTAATGAGTTTAGATTTAGAACATTTTTTCAATATTTACGCATAGATTAAAAAAAATTAAACTACACACTATGCTGTCTTATCTTTGAAACATTCTGTAATGTTCAGTAACAAAACACAGAAGCAGTAATGTAACAGTTTTTAACACATCACAGATGAGCCAGTAACGATTCCTTTAACATTTTATGAACAATTAAATCTGAGCATCTAAAAATATATTACAAACAATACAAAGGAACTGTACTGTCTTCCAGTCACAAAGTACTGAACCAGGGTTTATTAGAGAGAAAAAAAAAAAACATTTAATAACACTTAAGTATAAAAGTCTTCAGATTTTTGCCATTTAAATATTTATATGCAATTGAAATTCAAGAAGAAAACTTCAGAAGCATATTTCGTATACCTTTAGAAACATTAAAAGTGACTAAATGTAGTTACCAATTTAACTACAAAGAAGTGCAAAAGCTCACATCTTAACAATAAATTGTACAGCACATTTAATATGTAGTACTTTAGCTTTTCACAAAAATTGTTCAATACTGAAACTTTATTTGTTTAATCAAAAGAAAAAATTCCTCTAAATATGGCTGCTAACAGACATACGAGTATGAAGCCTGAAAGTGGTGTTGGAGGGCATAACACAAGCAATGAGCAATGATCCACTGTACTAATTGATCAGGGGTTTATGTTAATACAAAACTGCTAAACAGGACTGAACAAAAGCAATCCATAAAAACACACACACCTTTTTTTTTTAATTTTTAGATATACAGCATCTACAATTATTTTGTTCTATTGACAAATAAATCATTTAAGGGAAAAGCCACATATAAATTAAATCCGAAGTAATAACTAATATGCGGTTTAACATTAAATCTGTTTACAAGTAAAATATAAAAGAAATCTTTCCCATACATTTCAAATGAAACATTTAACACAGTTTCCAAAGTACTTTCGAATAACTACATTTGCATGCATTGCCGAGAACCGACAAATTAATTAACGATACGCCGAAACTGGTACACGTATGCACATTATTTTAAACGAATTTTATACTTTAAATTTCTCGAAAACACACAACTTAAGTCATGTATAAACCAGCACTGCAGAGCCCGGTTTAAATGCTACTGTCGCTTTAAGATGCTAAACCTCTAGTTCCCACGTGTAATCATCATCAGTAGCACCCAGAAAATGAAGAAATTAAAACCACAGCCCCAAGTATCCTGACTTCGAAAGTTCAACTTCTGCCGGGTGCACTTATTTTGTGACTGCGTGCTGTAGACTAAAGACACAGATGATGAGCTCAACAGGAGACGCGGGCACATCAGAGCACATGATGTGGTAGTCCGTGAACCTCCAGTGGTGGACACCATAAATAATGCTTTGGTAAATTTTAATCAGGGCAAATCTAAATTATCACCTACGACCATGAAACGACGAAAGTACGAAAACTGATCACTCAAGTCATGCAAAAGTGACTGCCCGACTGGACTAGGGACTGATCAACTGCCTGTTATGCTGGGTTAAACGTCCCTGGAAACACCACATGGACTGCCCAGAAGTGAACATCACAACTGTATGCAATCAATGCAACAACAAGATGAGGTACAAAAGCATAAATATTAAAACACCCAAAAATCCAACATGTTTAATGTTCATAATAAAAAAAAAAAAATAACTTGTTTTAAGTTCACAACTTATTTACTGAAACGTGACGCTATCAATACAACATGGCTTTATTTTTCTATATTGGCAATATTTCAAAATTAGCAGTATTTTAGGCGTAACACTGACGAACTCATCTCCAAGAAAGTGTGTAGTATAGCCTAATTAGTCTCTCTTGGGTTCCCCCTCCATTTTGGTTGTTTGCGTTATTGACAAGCAGCTTCACCAACTCCTTACTAATCTGTTTTAGCACCCTGCGTTCCCTTAGCATCTCCTGCAGTCTAAACACATTTCCCAGAAACTGCAAAGCAAAATTTTAAAGAGAACACCAACATGTTTAAGGAAATAATTAAATGACAATGAATGCATACATTATAATTCATGTCCAAATGTAACGAGGAACATGCCAACGATCTTAAATCGATAAGCGTATGCAGATACGGTGTTTCCATGCACATACATGTCGAAATTGACATGGCATGCACGTAGCATGCATTTTAAAACATTTTCCAAAATAATTTAAACTGGTGTTCTCTCCCTGTCGGATGTCCTCGCAACACTGTTATTATATTCAGAAAAACTTGCGCCAACTATCTTTCTAGAACTTTATGTAACTTTTTTTTTACTACACTATTAATTTACCATGAGGGTTGACAATAATTTGCATGCAGCGTGATAAGGGACACACTAATAATAACAAGTTTTTAATTTTTTCCTTATTTATGCCTTCCTTTTGCTTTCTCTGAGGTCCCAAACAGGGGGCTGATTAACACAAACTTTTTCCCTTGCTCACCCCTCTCCCATAATTTGAATAACCCCGATATTTTAATTCAAGAAGGAAGTAACAATTTACTTAATTTACGTCAAACTCACCGCAGAAGCCTTAACATCCTTTCCACGATATTTTTCTTGACTTTGAACTATTTTCCGAATTTTTAATAATTTTTTTCTCATATTTTTTGCTGGACGCTACGGGCCTGAAAATTGTTTGCTTTCCCCTCTTTCCAGCAGCCATTGTGTGTGCGCTGCGGTGCAACTAAACACGAGACTTTGACCACGCCCATTTAAAGTTCCGCCCAAATCTCGTATTCTATTGGCTCTATGTCGTGCCAGTTTTGCATTATAACGACATTATTGGTCGTTGTCTTGTATGCTCATTATTATGACTCGCTAGCGATGTTGTCAATCGTAAAACACTTTCTTCGCTCTTATCGGTAACAAAAGGTGGGCTTTAGAAGTTCATATGAATTTTCAATTGGTTTATTTAAGTGCCATTGAATTCGCAAACGTCGCTGTGTTCATACGCTGGACTCCCATTGGTAAGTTTTACTGTTATTTAGCCAAAGGCTTTCTGGGTTTGGTTGAGCAATGTTAGTAAATGACGTTTGGACTGGCAACGTGAGTCCTGCAGACTGTAACAACTGAGCAATGTAAGTGTTGTCATTATGTCATCTGTTTGCTAACTGTGTTTGTATAAAATTACTAACGTCGGCGAGAGTTTGCCTATGTACACGTTGCCGGTGAATAACGAGTGAAACGTATGAAGCTAAACCGAGGACTGTAAGAGTCGCTTTTATTTGAGCTACAGATTTGACTTTGAATGTAGTGGTGGACATCTATGACAAACTTACTGACATTACTGGTGCTTTGAGACTAGTCCATGTTTTATGAGACATTCTTGACAGAAACCAGCTCGTTTGTACGTATTGTTGCAGCAATTTAACTATTTAACAAGCGAAAGTTAACGTTCACTGTCAACTACCAAAGTAATGTATTTCAGAATGACTTGTCACATGGCTTCCCTACCTTCTTGACGGTACCCGTTTTGTTAATACTCAAGTATTAATATAAATAATCAAGTCTTAAAAAAAATCACACAGGTGACTCGTAGGTAATGACGATGGGTGTTTTATTACTGTACCACAGTTCTGCTTCTTAACAAAGCAAATTAAAAGATTGAAGAGCTAGGCTGTTTCCCAGCAGCAGCGACTGCATGACCTCATGTCTTTCACAAGCTGCTGCCGTGTTTGGACTTAAACGCCACACGAACACACATTGTCCTCAGATGAACTTATTTCCACAGCAACAGTTATGTAGAATAGTAATATTTACAGGGAGAAGCTCAAACTCTCCTGCCATTCTACCATATAAATACAACAAATGTTGAAGTTTGAATTTAATTAGCTGTTCTAGAAACACACACATGGAACTGGTACAAAACACTAAGCATTATCATAATTTAAAATTATGATAAATTTTTTTAAATGTGATTTATTTATTTTGTATTTTTTTGTAAAGGAACAAAATGTTTCAGTTATATTGGTGAAGTACTATTGGTAAAACTGTTAAAAAGCTTTTCTTTTTAATTTTCAGATTTATCTAATGGTGTGGGAGGATGTCTTCAAATACAAGGAAAGTTAGAAACCATGATACCAATCCATGCATTGAGGTAAATGATATGCGTAACCTGTTTTGAAAATGGAATTCTGTCATATTTGTGCATTTATCTTTGGAAGTGTCTTTAAACAGTATTAATATTCTTCTTTTATTCCATGTTCGATTCAAGGAAAGTGACAGTTCTAGAAAGTGCTTAGATGCCAATAACTACAACAAAAACATGTGCACGGCATATTTCATGAGTTACAAAAACTGCCGAAAATTTTGGGTGAGTATCTTGAATAAACGTGAATATTTTAAAATTTATCATCTTCACTGCTGTACTGTATACTTTACTTTTAAGCATACTAATATGTTGTGTATATAGGATTTGTACGGCTAATACTTGCACAGTACAAAATTTGTGCCTTCTTTAATAGTGTAACAGGCTCTTTAATTTGTGCCGGTGTTTTTACGCTGTATATCATCTAAATGTCAGTGTTTCGGTGCAGTGTAGTTTTGTAAAATTTAATTTTACTGCTTTCTTACTGCTGCCTCCTGATTTGTTTTTATGAGTACAAGCTTTGCAAAGTAACCATTTGAATGGACCATAAGGTTCTTGGTGGATCAAAAATAAGTTAAATGGAATGGTAAATGAGTCGACAGCAAAGTTAACAACAGACACGAGGTCGAGCATACTCAAAGCCATCTTCCATCTCCTGGGTCCACATGCATATCACAGCACAACATAATGCTGCAGCGGAGGCGAGATGGGGTTAAACCAGATATGCCTGCTTTGGAAGAGAGGCAGCAGATCCTGGAAACCATGGGCGGGAAGCCATACTAATATTGTGCACAAGCGGATGGATGGATGGATGGATGGATGCGTTGAACACAGACTGTTCATCTCCTGGTTCTTAGTGATGAGTAATTCTGAAGGGAACCTCCTACATGGAAGCAATTTTATGAGTGTGTGTGTGTATGATTTTTAAAAATTGTTCTGTATACATTTCATTGAGGAATGAGAGGGACTGTAAATGGAGTGTATGTCACGTATGGGTGCATGTGATTATGGATGATTACCGAAGGGATTCTTAAGTCTGTTTTACCTCTGTAACCTGTTTAAGTGTATTTCTATAGGTGTCTTCTGTTTGTTTAAGAGGTTGGAATCACACGATTGACAAAGCTGGCTTGAAATATTTAACCACTGGAAAGAAAAACAAAAATGTTTGTACTGTATACACTGTACTGTATCATTGCATCCTGTTTTTAGAGTTGATATTATTGGTTGTGATTGTGGGGAACAAAAGTGTGTGTGTGTGTGTGTTAAACTGTGTTGGCGTCAAGGGCAGTGACAAGGTTTTTACTGTGTAAAAACTACACGTTTTACAGCTTTGACACAACAACAGTGTGTTATTAAAGCACGTGGTTTTTCTTCAAAAAAACTGGTAATCCACTGTTATATACGATTTATATACACTTACAAAATGTGACTCTCTGATGTTGGCCATACATCAATTTCAACAAGGAGCCAAAATATTAGTTTTTGTAATTTTCACAAATTTGTTTTGTTCCTTATGGTATTTTTTTCAAATGGATTTGAAACAAATGCACCGATTTATTTATTTTTTCTCCCTCCACCACAAATTTTAAAGTGGATTTTAGTGTGATGGAGTCAAAATAAATGTAAAATTACTGGTTGGCTGTAAAAGAATTTCATAACACTGCTCAGAAGCTTCACACTGGCACCACACAGTTTTGTCAATAAGAAATATATATCTAACCTGAAAATAGCAAATTTCTTCACAGTAAATTCACCCAGTCAGAGGAGCTTCACATTGTATACTCTGGAAAGTTTGAAGTGCCCGCAGTTCCAGTATCATTCAGGTAAACTGGAGAAGGCATTTTAGTGGCAGTTAAATTGCAGGTTTCATGGACATCAGATGTTTTCTGACTCTGAGGTAGCCTTTGGATGAATGAATGAGTGCACGAACAATCAAGCATTGTTAAAATTATAAAAGCCATTTGATTGCACCAGTTTACATTAGTCGGATATGAAAATGAATTTGATACAGTGGAACCTCGGTTCACGAACTTGATTGGTTCCAAAAGGCGATTCGTAATCTGAAAAGTTTGTAAACCGAAACAATTTTTCCCATAGGAATCTATGTGAAATGGATTAATCTGTTCCTGGATCCCAGGAAAATCATTAAATCTAACACAAACATGACAAACGCAACACTAAATATAAAACATAGACGAATATAGTAAATATAAACTTAATTTAATGTTACCTTACCTGTACAGAGGAGAGTTGACAGCATAAATCACCTTGCTTTTTCACA
>JABJVR010000065.1:4936749-4965623 GCA_025773905.1 Chitala chitala
ATCATTTATATTCTCTGAAAAATGGCCAAGAAATCATAAATTCTGCCAGGGTATGTAAACTTATGAGCACAACTGTATATTTATACACTTCATCTATAGCCAATTACACAAACTACAGACCTTATTAATTTAGCTATGTTACACTCCAGCAACCTCAAAATCAGCACCATACGATGGGAGGATCATGGGATCCTTACTATCTGCTCCAAAGTTTTGTTTGAGGCCAGCTGTCTGATGTTCTTTCACTAAGAGCTCAATGGCAGAGTACAGGTGGAGAGGTTCTTGTATGTTGGCTGTACAAGCCAATATAACTAACAGTTTGCTATGGGGCTGCTAGAGTTTGTATTATTTGCTAAACTCTATCTAAACTCTCCCCTTGTGCATGTGGTTACCCAGTGCCCACCTGGCCACCATCTGAGCGGGATGCCTTCTTAGAGTGACTAACTCCTAATGTATCCCCTTGGATGAAGCTTTGCCTGAGGGACACCAAAGGTCAATGAGAGTGGCTTCAGCACCAGGAGCAAAGGAGGACTGAATTGTGTTATTTATACCAAATTACTAGTAACAATCAAAGTCTCAATAAGTACCACTACACTCTGTAATGTTAGCATGCCCAGGAGGGGCTGGGCAGCTAGACAACCTTGGGCCCCCAGAGGTTTTTTTTCTCCACACTGTGGAGTTTTTGGTTCCTCTCCTCCGTTGTTGTCTGTCATTTGTATTAATTGCTCAATATCTGCAATTTCTTGTGTAAAGCGCTTTGAGGCACATTGTTGCGAAAGGCGCTATATAAAAATAAATTGAATTGAACTGAATTTAATTTAATTCATGGAGCAAAACACACTGAAACCCTTCATGGAATATGATAAGATCTTTGTCGGTCTTCCCACCTGCATCTTCAAGACTGGCCACAGTGTTTGTGAGAATCTCGCTTGAGTTCCCCTCCATGGAACGCTTGGCAGGAGGCCATATGTTCCTCACCTGATCCTGCTGCTCACATTCCTGATCGTCACTCTAACTGTGGTAACAACAGCAAAGTTCATACCCATGTGGCCTTGGGTATGGCGAGATTCAGCTACATTATGTTAAATCTAATTAAACCTGAAAAATAACAGAACTGATGTGTTCAATAGACTCAGACACAAAATGTACTGAAGATGTTGTCCAGACCTGTGTTTATGGTTTTGTAAAATGTTACCCAGTTCTTGGACACAGACAGAAGATCATGGTGTGCTAGTAATTTGACAAAATATATTATCTTGACAGGCAGCATCATAAAAGAAGAACTGAGATTTTCCAAGACCTCTATGAACGTCTGATTTTCCACGGAAGATTTTCTACTGCACTTAGAGAGCCATCAGCCCTACCGCATTCACAAACATGATGACATTGCATTGTATTGCCAGTTAATTCACTGTGACCCAGAAATTTATGAGGACCCTCTTGTAATATAGTTTTTCCACTTACTTTTCATGTGCTGTATGCAAGAAAGGCTGAAAAAGCACTTGAAAATGTAGAATAGGCCATTAGTTGTTTTAGTGGTGGCACAATGTTTTACACAGAAAAGTTTAACAAAGCTGTTAAACTTTATTAATATCTTTGATTCTTAGAGCCAGTTTCAGACACTCAGTCAATGTTGTCATGACATTCTTTCATGAAAAAGACTTCTCAGATAAAAGGATGTTGGTGTTCAAGAAAAGTAGGCAGGTAATAAGGTGTGAGAGAGAGAGAAAGACAGACAGAAAGACAGAGAGGGAGAGAGAAAACTGAAAAAGAGAGAGAAGGGGTGGAGAGGAGACAGAGAGAGAGAGAGAGAGAGAGAGAGAGAAAGAACTGGATTTTGAATTTTAACAAAGCATTTATTGCCTACCACCACATTATTTCTACACAGAAGTGCCATGCTATGTACAGAAACAAACCACACAATTACTACACAGAACCAGAAAAAGTTTAAATATTTATAATGCAGAAGCAGTAGTCCCAAAGACCCTTCAGCCCAATGCCACACAATAAATTTGGGTATTTCCATGCACTGAGCATAACACATTATTAACACACCATTTTGACTGGAAACTTTCCATATCACACGTGGCCTTGTAGAATGCAATATCCATCATCAGCCTCAGTTTTACCCCAGATTTAAAACTTGGCCTAACTTTGAAGCAGCAGCAGCAGCAGCAGCAGCAATGTTGGAGGAATCCCTAACAACCCTGAGAGACAGAGAGAGAGAGAGAGAGGGAGAGAGACAGAAAGAGAGGGAGAGACAGGGAGAAAGGCAGTGAGAGAGTGACAGAGAGAGAGGGAGAGAGTGACAGAAAGAGGGAGGTGGAGGAGAGAGAGGGAAAGAGAGAGAGAGCGAGAAGGGAGGGAGAGAAAAAGAGAGAATTTACATTACATTTTCAGTGTGCTTCATTATTAACATGCTTTTTCTTGCATATAACATTTTTGCTGCTTGCTGGTGAGTTTTTAAGCTGCCAGTAATCTTTGCACATTTATATACCCATTTACAGACATAAAGTGTGGTCATTTTAGGACAAAATTAGACAAGACAAGACAAGAAGGCCTTTTTTAAGAGTGGTCGTAAGCTGCCACACTTTTACACATGCTTTGGTTCTGGTGTCACCAAGTGCCCTGGGAGGTTCTTTGAGGTATGGCAAATCAAGCAGTTTTTAGTTCTGTTGCTTTTATATTTTGAAATGAAGTTGTTTGATCCTAGTGATGACATCCCACCCCCTGGATCAGCCTCAGGCCTGGGTGTCCTACAGCCCTCCTGTAATGCTCATTTCAGCAACAGGTATAAAACCCAGGATGTCTGCTAAAGATGATTCTTCTATTTTTTATTATTCTAAGACCAACAATTACACTGTAATAGAAAAAAGTGTATAATTACATAGAAGTAAACTACGCTGCCCGTTAGCTTTGTTTCCAAATCTCAGTAAGAAACACCACCCCACCTTTGGGCCGTGTGAACGTGTCCAGCCCTGTCCAGGTGTGAGCCTGCGCACGTCTGCTGTCTCACCATGTGTGTAGTAGTTAATTATCCCACTCACCCATTTCTCTTAGACACAGTGATGAAATATTAACATGGCTTACAGAACACTGATTTGTCTCACCCACGGCTGTGCAGGTTAGGGCTCACAGTTTAGCAACTTTATCATTCGTTTCGCAAAAAGGAAATGCGATACTCTTGCAATATGACATATGGGAGCTTGTAACATCTTGTTTTTATAAGACCCCCGAAATGTGGGCTTTGTCAGTGCTGAGGAAATGTAGCCCTGTTTTTCGATATCTCGGTTACATTTTTATTACGAATTGATGAGCGTGTGACAGAGGAGTCATCCTGCTATGGTTCCACTTTTTCCTTGTTAAACACACTTTTTACTTGCAAACAATCCTTCACAAACACCTATCTAAGCATCTCTTCTTCAGTTTACTATATATACCAGGCAAATGTCTCATTTATACCTCATGAGTCTCAACTTCCATCCATTATCTTAACCGCTCATTCCTGGTGAGAGTCACAGGGAACACGGGACACCCAGGGCAGGGCGCCAACCCACCACAAGGCACACACACACACACACACACACTACAGGCAATTTGGACACACCAGTCAACCTAACCTACATGTCTTTGGACTGTGGGAGGAAACCCACCAAGCACAGGGAGAACATGCAAACTCCACGCACACAGACCCAAGGCGGGAATCAAACCCCAGGCCTGGAGGTGCACGGCAACAGTGCTAACCACCACACCACCATGCCGCTGAGTCTCAACTTTCTCATCTTAATTATTTTGTTTTATATTATGAGTGTTGCTCCAGCAGAAACATGTCTAGGTCATCCTAGGTTACTGTCTTTCTCGACTGCGATTCAAGGCTGTGTCTGCATCTGAGGTGGCTGTATGTTCAACTGAAAATCGCTGAATGCTCATCTGCTGGAATAGGGCTTGGCAGCTTTCAGAGTTTCTGCCCTTATCAGCACAGTGCAGGTTCAGTGATAACACAGAAGGAAATGGGTTTGTAGTGCAGATACTGCTGTTTTGAAGAATAGTACCAATGCTGCCCTGTTTGTCAGTCAGTGTGTTTGTGTGTGTGTGTGTGTGTGTGTGTGTGTGTGTGTGCAAAAAATATGAATAATGATCTGTCATATTATTATGACTACCTGCCTAATATTGAGCAGGTCCCCTTTTTGCCACTAAAACAGCCCTGACCCATTGAGGCACGGACTCCACTAGACCTGTAAAGGTATTCTGTGGTATCTGGCACCAAGCCGCCCGTAGTAGATCCTTTAAGTTGTGAGGTGGGGTCTCCATGGATAGCACTTTTTTTTTCAGCACATCCCACAGATGCTCGATTGGACTGAGATCTGGAGAATTTGGAGGCCAAGTCAACACCTCAAACTTGTTGTGTGCCTCAAATCATTTTTGAATAATTTTTGCAGTGTGGCAGGGTGCATTATCTTGCTGAAAGAGGCCACTGCCATCAGGGAATACTGTTTCCATGAAGGGGTGTACTTGGTCAGCAACAATGTTTAAGTAGGAGGTACATGTCAAAGTAACATCCACATAGGTTTCCAAGGTTTCCCAGCAGAACATTGCCCAAAACATCACACTGCCTCTGCTGGCTTGCTTTCTTCTCATAGTGCATCCTGGTGCCATCTTTTCTCCAGGTAAGCAACACAGGTACCCGTCCATCCACATGATATAAAGGAAAATATAATTCATCAGATTAGGCCACCTTCTTCCATTGCTCTGTGGTCCAGTTCTGCTCATGCGCAAAAGGCACTTTTGGCGGTGGACATGGGTTAGCATGGGCACCGTGATCAGCCTGTGGCTACGCAGCCTCAAATGCAACAAATTGCAATGCACCATGTGTTCTGAAACCTTTCTATCATACTGGGAACATCTCACAAAAGCTGCAGGTTTGGAGTTGCTCTGATACTTGCTCTGAATTTGGCTCTTGTCAAAGTTGCACAAATCCTTGTGCTTCTATATATATGACACAGAAACTGTTAGCATTTTCTGGAACAATATTACACGTGTATGAACAGTGTTGAGTAAAGTACCTGAAAGCCACACCTAAGTAAAAATTCAGATATTTTACTATAAAATTGCTTAAGTAAAAGTCAAAGTCACCCACTGTAACATTACCTAAGTGAAAGTATGAAAATATTTATTAACTGTACTTAAGTGAACGTATGAATGTTATTAACTGTACTTTATCAAAAGTAGATTCTGAATAAATGTACTTAAGTATTGAAAGTAAAAGCAGAAGTATCTTGTTAAAAAGTCAGTCAGAATTTGCAAAATTCCAAATTATTTTGTATTGCCTTTTTTTCCAATTTTTTTATTGTTGCATCACCAAAAATTAGAAACAAAAAATATGTGTTTCTTGAAGTTTGACAAGGAGTTTTTGAAAGCCAAAATTTCAGGGCTTTTTGGCAAGCACAGGAGGCACTTCATTTGATACAAAAAATGCTTCACGCCAAGAAAAGAACACTTCTCTTGGAGATATGGCCACGGCTGGTCTGACTCATGTAAAGCAACAGGTGTTGTTGGAGAAGTTATGCTAGCAGACATAGCAATAGTGTTGGGGCAGCATCACTGCTGCTAGAGGGGGATGCTGCTGCTTCCACGATAGCTTTTGTCTGCTGCTCTTTTGACCTTCCCGAGTTTTTTACACTGAACTCAAAGTACATATATTCCTAAAAATACTTAAGTGCTTTAACAAAGTACTATTATTTATTATTATTACACCACTGTATATGAACCAGAACCACTGGTAGCCCTGGGGCCTGCGGGGCCAGAGACACAGGGAACAAGGTGGCTGGAGTGACCAGAGAGACCAGGGACAGAGGTGGAGCAAGCTCAGGGTTCGCTTAACAGTCAGGGCTGGGACCACTATAACCTGGGGTGTCTGGGTAATTGCAGGTATTTGAATGGGATCCAAAACCTCAAACACTGGACTGTGGTGCTGGCAGAGGACTGAACAGGGGTTGTCTGGGTGGCTGTGGCAGTTCCTTCACATGGCTCCCTCTGCTATACTTGTTCACAAGAGACACTGGGACCTGGACATTACCAGGATGTCACTTCTCTTCCCATAAGGCCTGGAGGATTGACTCTGAATGGTCTAATACAATTGAGAAGTCTGCACGTATTAGGCCAACAAAGGCCATAATAGACCGCTGCAGTTCCTGCATCGTTGGGAGTGTCTTCTTGTTATGGAATATCTAGAGCTTCTGAAGGGCACCATCCCTATTGCCTGTCCTACTACTAAGCATTTGAAGTGCAAAAGCTACCTGGTTGGCCTTCTTTCAACATGTTTTCAAGTGCCAACCAAAGCAGATGCACAACTGTTCATAGAACACATGGTACATGTCAGGGGAACCATTGTAAAAGCAGGGCAGGGCAGACTGGATAGCCCATTTCTCTGCTAGACCTGTTGTATTACTGGCCCAGTGTTACATCAGGGAGTGGACAGGAACCACCAAGGCAGAGAGGTCTATTTGCAGAGTTTTATTTAAAGCAACACAAAAACCAAACCAGGGAGCAACAACATGAAGAAATGCAGGGAATAAGCCAAAAGGAAACTGTATGTATCTGTACTAAGAGTGCAGAAGCACATGTGAAACTGCTCTGAAATCCATAAACTCTATAAGATGCAATGGCTGGATAGTCTACGACACAGCACAAGGTCACCGGGTACACTGCCAGAAAAATTCCAAATAATATAACAAAAGTGACGTCCAGATGGGGCCCAGATGTTTCTGCAAATGAACAAGCTGGGTCTATGACTAACAGGGAGCTGCAGCCTTACTCACAGTGAGTGTGTGTGTGTGGCATATTCATGTTTTGGAAAAGGAGTTTCCAAGAAACTTGTAAGATAGCTGTAAATTTCAATAAACGGCCAGTCATATATATTTTTAGTTGCCTACTTCCTGCGTTTTTACAGGCTAAGAGCTCATTAATGCCCTTTTATAGAACCGGATACGGTTTGTTTTGTTGGTGCAGGAACTTCAGGATGAGGACCGATCATAAAGATATGATCCACATAGGTGTTATCTGACCGAAATTAAAACTCTGCTTTTTGGGTAATTCTAATATGTACAGGTGTCCCACCTGGCACTTGAAACAACAGCATACACAACTTCAAGCACAATCTGTAGCTTTTACCTCTAAGTATCACACTGTTGCCATCTACTGGATAGTACAGTAAAGGGGAAATATAGGTATAAAAGAATTTATTATTCCTTAACAAGTTTTCTTTGTTTTGCAGGTGTGTCCTTCTGTAAATAGTTGTGTAATTAAGCATTAACATTGAACAGGTATTGTGATAAGAAAGCTGCACAGACCACTTTACAGACACGACACTGTACATTTCAGCATCACGTGTCTTATCTGTTACTGGTCGCTAAATAAACCCCCAGTGGAGAAGCCTGAATATTGCAGGCTTCCATATCACTCAGTAAGTCATATTTTTAACAAATTAAATGTCATAACGTAAATACAAAATCTACCCTCTGCTATGTGCTGATATAAAAATTGAAACTAAAAATACAACTACAGTTGTTCAGCGGATTGCTTCATACCTTCAGGGTCATGGGTTTGAATCTGGCTCTCAGCACTCTGCTGCATGTAGTAAAATGTCCGGTATAGTTAAATTATTTGTCTATTTGATGCAAATGGCTTGCATGTTTAGTGTTCAGTTGCTTCCACCGACACAAACGCAGCTGCTACAGTAATGTAAGACAAAGTTCTTTCAAATTTCATAGCATGTAGGCAGTGGTGCCATTTCACAAAAATGTTGGGGGGGCAAAGATGTCCGGCTAGGGGGTCTGGGGCAGATTTAGAATAGCTTGTTGATTGTTACTTAGTTCTATACGACTAACAGTTTAACAGTTACAGAACCATATGCTTCTATAATGACCTTGGGAACTACTGTAGTACTTACACAGTACACTGTCACATCTTAGTGGGACTGACATTTGCACAATTATCGCGTTTCAAGGTAAATGTGATTGTGACGCGCCTTACAGGAGTAAGTAGCAAAGAGATACTGAAGTTTCAAACTACAGTTTCAAATATTAACGCGTGCACAAGTTACTGTTGGATTTAAGCATTGCACCGTGTACCTCCGAATTTCTGCAGCATCATCTGTCAGTTCTGGCATCTTGGCATTTACTGTGTCAGGGGATATCGCCGCTGACGTAAATGTGCAAAGTCATCAACTAAAGTTTCAACATCAAAAGACTTGACAAGATCCTGTTCAGTTGCCATCAACATTAAATGTGACAGTCTGTCGTCTCCAATTGATGCACGAAGGTACATTTTGACACGTTTCAGGTTAGAGAAGAAGCGATCCTTTCCTGCCGTGTAACCGACAATGTCACAGCAATTGACAGAACTTTACCCAACTCGGTACAGGCAGCAGGCATCACCTGCAGCTCGTAATCGCGGCAGCAGCCCAGTAACTCGGCTGCTGCGCCTGCTTGTACGCTAATGTGAACAAAAAATGTGGCACACACTGCTGCTGTGCATGTCTGCAAGCGCTGGTCGCATGCTAATGTAAACACCATATTAGGAAGATGACTTCTTTATTATCGCATTGTGTTGACATAATACTATAGTGCAGCTTTTGTCCTTTTGTTAACAATGGTCGCCGAATAGATCACGGGGAATGAATTAAGATTTCACGTCTTTTCGGGTGGCAGTTGTCCACCCCCAATTGCATGTAAGTGCAATGTACTGTGTAAACACCAGTGTGTTATTGAAAATATTAAGGGGCAACAAAAATTGCTTGCAAATCATACTTATCTCGGCGTTCCAGATGGCCACAGGCAGCGTAAGAACATTTCATGCACATTTTTGCAAAGGAATTCATCGTCTTAGTAAGTTACAATTTGAACTCTCCAGGATTTGCCATACAAAATTTGTTTTTTAACCTTTACAAGTGAGCATTAAACATGCCTTGAAGTGCATAAGAAAGCTATAGGAGTACTGTAATCTTTTTTCCCAGAGACATAATGAAGACAAGTTCCTCGCTATCTCTGGGAATTTACTTGCTCATGGAACTCTTTGTCTGTTTGCCCTAGATAACACAAACCCTTCTTTGTATTAATGGCTTTACTCAGAAGGTCACATTAAATCAGGAAGCACAAAGATGTGCCCATTCCTCTTGTGGCTCTATGTTTCCAATCAAATGAATACTCTACAAGCTTATCTGAAAACAAGGTATTTGATTGGCCATGGCTTCTGTCAAAGCCCAGTCATTTCTACAAATGCATTGTAGTGCATTACCAACCCTCATCAAAACAAATCAACCATTTGCAACAAAACAAATTGTTTCCTTATATAAGTTCATATTCTACCTGGTAATAAGACTAGTAATTGAAAATCATGCTTGGCTAAATAAAACAAAACATAATGCCTACTACATGTTTTTCAGACGACTTTTAAAAATGTACTCTGTTAAAAGCGTACACCAAAGTTAAAGCCCACAGATCCCACACAAGGGTTATGCAACAACAGACACATCCAATGCAACAACCCAACCTGTTATACACAACTTAAGCTAGATGTAAAGGAAATTTCATACATTCACCACTAACGTTTATGTTGTTTTGCAAACTTTGCAAAGCAACAGTGCTGGCATTGCAACAGCTCACCAACAAGCAAGGCGGGGCTTAAAGTAAACGAAATTATGCAGAACAAGTACATGCACGTCTCATTGAAATTGTGATTAATGATACGAAAATAATATACTCAAAGACAAAAACAAATGTGGTTTTATCTTGAAAAGGTTTAGGGTCAAATAAGTTGTGTTAGTTTTGTTCGATATGCTCCAACGTCCAGAGCAAAGGTTTAATAACTAGAACAAGCATTAAGTACAGACAAATCATCTGTTGCCATGGTACGGCATTAAAAGTGTAAGTAATACTGTCAGTGCTGAAAGTCTCAGTGAAAAAGAAATCAGAGATAATGGAGAAAAGGAACAAGAGTGTTTATGAAACGATGGGGACTTTTTTTGGCTCCTACAGACCTTCTGATCTCGCGACCACCTATGTACTTATCTGCACTGTGTGTGTGATGGAACTTGAGTTGGGAAATTAAAGTGGACTTCACGCGCACAAGTACGTTATCTTAAATTACATAAGTGATTCCACGGGAGCGCAAATATGACCCTTTGTGACGATTCAGTTAGGTAACATTTTTTTCCCATGTGTGTTTTAAAATGTATTGATATTGTAGCGGTTTCTAGTCAACCAACCTCACCTAGCCTACAGCACCTTTAGTGGGAGGCGGCCAGTTTTTACGTCAGGCACTTGGCGCCGTTTTGTCTCTGTAAATAACGTTCATTAAACTTCCCGGTTTCGGGTTTATTATTTAAACTCGTATCTCTTGCATTTTTTCCCCTGCAAAACTCCTACAATATATCACGTTTCCCTTTGTCATAAGATCATTGTATGATCTTAAATTGTACCATAGAAGTCTCTGATAAATAATGTCACCATCCTGCTTTTCCTGATGTAGGTTTTTGCATTGTTTGTATTTAAATCACAGTTTGTCTGGGATTTTCCGCGGATTCCTCACGGATCAAACGGGACTTCCCCCGCCCCCTCTCACGCGGGAGGAGCGAATTCGGTGCAACTCTGGCTCAGTTATGTCTGACCATGGCTCTGTTCAGCAGCTACATTTTGATTCTTTTCTTCTGTATTTTATTTGTTTGGTGGCTTTGCGGATTCAGAAAAAGGTGGGTGCTTTTTTCAACAAGTAGACGAAGTAAAAATGCACGTATTGTATTTTGAATGATCTATTACCGTTTAAAGAACTGTTGTTTCACTGTAAGTGCAATGCTTTACGTCGTTTTAGAGCACGAATATCTGAATATCTTTGTGTAACAAGTTATGCTATTTTAACACGTTAAATTATTATTATTATTATTATTATTATTATTATTATTATTATCGTCTTGATTCGGACTGCCTCACACATAAATGTTATTGAAAGAGAAAATATTGGTATTTTACTTAACATATACTTAATATGCGCAGACATCTTTCAGTAAAACTTGTGATTCTTGGGCACACATTCTCGTTTGTTTACATTCATTAGTTTATTAACATAATATTAATAATAATAAAAATAATAATTGTAAGCGTTATTTAATTATTTGCAACTGCCACCTGGATTTCAATTAATACAGCATGGAACAGGAAAATACTGGCAACATTGTTTTATTTAATGTTCTCTTTTAAATTTGTGACATACTTTTAGAAAAGCAGATGAACCGCCGCTGATGAATGGATGGATTCCGTTTCTTGGAGTTGCACTGGAATATGGGAGAGATCCTCTGCAATTCTTGAGGTCGATTCAAAGGAAACATGGAGATATTGTTACATGCAAAATAGCTGGGAAGTACTTCACATTCGTAACCGACCCGTTCTCTTACGGAGCTGTGTTTCGTCAAGGACGTAACCTCGACTTCCAGAAGTTTGCCATCGGATTTTCTCGCAAGGTAATGCGAGGAGCGAGTGTGAGTCAAAACCGAAATCGCCAGTCTCAGGAACTCAGGCATAACCCGATTTAATTAGTTGTGACTGACATGGGGTAAATGCGTTCCGAAAGCTTGCTAGAAAGTGTATTAGAGAGTGGTCTTTGCAAGTCAATTATCTTCTTTCACACCGTGCTCGCTTTGAGCTTCGTCAGCCTGCTGCTCTGCGCTTTGCCTTGGTAACAGAGTTGGGGAGGAAACAACGCAGCCTTTTCTTTTTGGGGACCACGTTTCCCTTCATTCGAAAGATGCTTAGACTATTTTAGGAAGCGTTGTGAAATCACCGGGAGCTTGCTGTATTATTTCTTTTGCTGATGGACGTTTGTCTTGTTAAAAATATGGATAATGGTAAGACTTTTAAGAGGAAATGCCCACCTTTTCTTGTGTGTTCACACAAGCTTTATGTCGGTATGAAGGTGACATTTACGCTGTAAACAAAACAGTAAATCAAACACGTTTTCAGTGAAAGCGAAGCTTTATTGTTGGTTCTGGGGAATGCAGTTCATGCAGTGACTGTAGAGTGTAGGCAATATACGCGTTGCAGTACTTGTACTCCAGCAGGGAACGTCGTTTTGTTAATTTTACTAGGACGAGAGAGTTTAGGTGAAGGTATGATCAAATTTAGCTGATAAAAATGACGGTTTAGGGGTTGTGTTATATGGTGTGTGGCAGTGTTTTCTGAAGTACGGGTCGTGACCCATTTTGGGTTGCGGACTTTTTTATGATAGGTTGCCAAGGTAATTCCTACATACAATTAAAAAATTGACATGTGTGCTATTGCATCCCAAAATGTGTCCTAAGATTTTCATTTGAGGTCTTACGATTAAAAAGTTTGTGAACCCCAGCTCTGTGGAAATATTTAATAAGTTGTGTTGAGGGAACAGAAGAAAAACTAACTGAGATGTTCAACGAAGCATATAGATAGTGTTCATCCATCCATGCACCCATTTTTTGAAACCACTCATCATATCCAGAGTTGTGTGGAGGTTATCTCAAGTATTACTGATTAACATGCTGTAGAAAAATTAATTTTCAATGGATCAGTTCAGCTCTGCTGATGAACACTGCTTGAACACTATTTGTATAATGTGTGTGAAATGAACATTTCACATTCAGGCTGTGATCCAATCACATTCAGACACCACGACATTGAGCAGCAGTTGATTTTCTTTTAACCCAGGTGTTTGGTCATGCGGACTTCAGTGACCCCATCTATAGCTACAGCTACAGGGACATCCACTCCATATTTCGGCAGACGCTGCAGGGCCCTGTGCTCCAGCAGCTGATCTCCACGATGATGGAGAACATCCATATGGTGATCCAGAGGGATGGCAGCTCTGGCTGGGCAACTGAAGGCCTGCAGCATTTTGTCGACCGGATCATGTTCGAGGCAGGCTACCTGACGCTCTTTGGCAAAGAGGAGGGCATGACCGCGGAAAGGGGCTGCTCCTCCCGGTGGCTCTCCATGCGCCAGGCCATGGAGGATTTTCATGCCTTCGACAAAGCGTTCCCCGAGATGGCGGCTGGACTGCCCATACACCTGTGTGTGAAGGCGTTCCGAGCCAGAGAGGCTCTGGCTGAGAAGCTGCACCACAGGCACCTAAAGAGGAACAAGTGTCTTTCAGCGCTTATCGAGCGCAGGATGCACGCCTTCGACCAGATGGAGCAGCTGGACGAACAGGGCAAGGCCAGGACTCATGTGTGCATGCTGTGGGCGTCCCAAGCCAACACCTTACCGGCAACGTTTTGGAGCCTCTATCATATGCTTAGGTGAAACTAGTCTCCTTAAATTTCCCAGTTAAACAGTACCTGGAAAAAATGTCATAGTATGTTTGATCTCTTTTGTGACCAATAAACTGATTACCTAAAAAACTACACCAGTGTCAATGTGACATTGTCAGTTGACATTCATATTAAAAAACTAGGGATGTTACGGTTATGTATGGTTCACAGAAACACATTAAATTACATTAAATATATCACAGTAAGATATTATGGTGGCCAGTTATACTATGTAAGGTTCGAGGAAAATAGAAAAAAAATCTGTGTGATATTTTCTCAGGTCCCCAAAAGCAATGATTGCTGCTACTGCTGAAGTAGACAGAGTCCTTACGGAGTCAGGACACGTGCCACACAGTTTGGAGAAACCAGTGCTTCTTTCCAAACACCAGCTGGACAACATGTGTGTCCTGGGTGAGTTCATAATAATTAGATACAGCCTTTCTTTTAAGTTAATATTGTTTGTGTTGAACATACCGATACCGCATGCAACAGCAGTTTGGAGTCACTGACCTCTGTAGGCAACTGTGCTGCAGGACGGTGTTATTGCATTTGCTCAGTGTTCTTTCGAACTTTAGGGAGCATAATAGAGGAGGCGCTGAGGCTTTCCAGTGCATCCATAATGATCCGCGTCGCCAACGAGAACTTCACCCTGACCTTAGACTCAGGGAAGACGGTGGCCATTCGCAAAGGAGATTACATTGCCTTGTTCCCCCAGATGATGCACATGGACCCAGAGATATATGAAAACCCTACGGTATGTTCGACACAATTGAGACATCAGTGAGCCAACCTCTGACGTAAAGGTCTGATAAACAGTGCAAAGCAGTTTTAGCTACTGTACTGTTCTCCCACAGGCCCACATCAGTTGGTTTGTTCATTTTCTTTCCAGGAGTTCAAGTATGACAGATTCCTGGATCATAATGGAGAGAAGAAGACAGACTTCTACAAAAATGGCAGAAAGCTGAGGCATTTCCTCATGCCATTTGGTGCTGGTGTCAGTGAGTGCCCAGGCCGCTTCTTTGCCATCAATGAGATAAAGCAGTTCCTGACACTAGTCCTGCGCTACTATGAGATGGAGCTGCAGGACAGTGACGTGCCCTCCTTAGAGACTGACTGCACCAGAGCGGGCCTGGGAATCCTCCCACCAAAACACGATGTCAGCCTCAGATACAGACTCAGAGGACCAATCACAGCAAAAGAAGGAGCGGGGGGCAGTAATTGATGCTCTCCTGTACTGAAAGGGAGTCTTACTGATTCATAACAATCAGTGTGCACACTACTGGGAAAGGCAGTATTATGTTTTATATGTGTTATTAAGCCAGTAGCAGTTTTTTTTTTTTTTTTTACTCAGAGTTTTAGATATTTTTGTACCAGAATCAGTATTTAAATGTGACTTAATTAGTTAAGTCTGATGTTAAATTCTCTCATGTATATTATCTTGAAATGTTGTAGTCAGACTTATGGGACGAACAACAAATTCTTCAACAACAAAAACTATGAAGATTCTCAGTCGTCCAGGTGAGGTTATCTGGAAGTTTAGTCATGTCAACTGGACTTCTTTCTGCTTTACACAGAAACGCTTCAGTTTGACTGCAGAAGCCTTTTGGTAAAAGGTGAAACGTTTCTGCGTAAACAAGAACGAAGTCCAGTTGACTTACCTACACTTCCAGATAAAATTGTTCAGTACTTTCTCTGAATTGGTAATTCTATTTCTGATGAATCCATCTTTTGTTGATGTTAATGAGTAAGGCTTTCTAAACTGAGTAATTAATAAAGAACAATGCAATAAAGCCAAGTGTACATAAAAACTATCATGGTGTGGAATGTGCAAAGTAAAAAGTTGAAACATATAGAAAATGTATCTGCTTTTAATGAAAAGATTTGTTCTGATCTCAGAGTGAAACATCTGAGTGAACTAGGTTCTGTTAATACACAGTTATGGTCACAGAATTATGGAATTTGTAAAGATTTTACAAACAATTGTACTCGCTGTTTAAATGTTTTGTATTGAATTGTTAAACTCCACTGTTTTATAAATAAATATTTTATTTCACTGGACTGTAATTATCTCTGCCTTTTGTTTCATTTTTAAAGCAAAAGAAATGTGTGTTTTGTCTACTGGCACATGACAAGTACATGAAAGTGAATTTAAAACGTATGTCTGCCTGATATAACGGACTCGCTATTTCGAAATTTGCTCTCAGTTTGTGGTAATATTTACATCTTTTTTTTTTCGGGAGAAAGCGGTGGTTGACCAAAACATAAGAATAATGTTAAAGAACACACTTTTTAACAACTATGTAAATCTAAATAGTTTCTGTCATTCGTGTTATGACCTAATTAAAAATGAGCAGCTGCGAAAGTCCAGCGTGAGTGTTTGCAGAAAGTGTTTCTGCAGGTAGTGGGCGCTCCAGTGGATGGAGAAGCGAGCGGAGGAGAAGATCTGCATGGATGTGAGGGATGCGCAAGGTCGTGTTCCTGATCATCAACAAAGCAACATCCGGAGCACGAAATATATCTACAAGCGCCGTGTCTGCGTTTATCCTGTCCGTTATATAAGAAGCCTAAAATACCCTGCGACATTTACTTTTCGATATTTTGCCTATACCACGTCGTCGGAAGCCATATTTTGAATTTTCAAGGTGAGTGAGCAGGACGTCTGACAACTGGAGCTGATTGTATTTAATTTAACATTTGCGTTGCATATACGTTAACCCATCATCAGGATGAAAAAATGTCTTGTGTGTGCAGGTATAATAATTGTCTACATGAACCGAACATCGTCTTTATTACTTAAGTTAAATGTATTTAATAGCTTAACGTTCTGGACAGACCGCTGCTTAAAATGAACGAGATACATAACTATTATTAATAAATAGTCAGCATCTCGTGAATCACAATTCTAAATGAATGTTTCTAGTTTAATTTAATTAGCAGGTGGAAACCAAAATGACAGAAATTATCCCCAGGCACGGAAACAAGATTTATATGGTCTCCGAAGGTCCCCAAAGGTCTTGATGCTGTTTTTTTTTTTTTTTTTGATGAGGTACTTAAGTGGAGAATATAAACGCCTGCAGAGCACGACGAAAAGTAGCTTAATGCTCATCAGATGCAGTAATATAGTTTACATCTCTGCGAATAGTTGGTGTGTATTCTGAGATGTGTTACATCTCACAATAGCAAACGATAAAATATTAAAGACTGCTTACTTGTTATTTACTCAACCAGTCCTTTTCAGACTACTTGAGAGGGCATTAAGACTCCGTGACCATGTCCCTGTATCCGTCTTTAGAAGATATGAAGGTGGATAAATTCATGCAGGTGAGTTCAGTATTTCACACTTATGTACAGTGGATAATATCAAGCCACCTGTTTCATTCATTAATAACAGGAGACTGTGAACACCGTCCACCTGAAAGTTAAAAGATAGTTTAACATAATTAAACATTGATTCAAAGACAAAGTTTAAGAGGATTTTTTTTCAGTATTTATGTTTTCTTCTGTGCTTTTGGTTCCTTTTTTTATTTTGTCAGGCTCAGAGCAGTTATGCGTCCAGCAAGCCAAAGCCAGCTGTTTTGCCCGATGAGTCCAGAGAAAGCACTACAGAGGATGGCACCGGTAAGTCACAGAGGTAACAGAAATACCACAATATGTCTGGGGAGCACCAGCCCTAGACAAAAGTGTCTGCCTGTTTTGAGCTGACATTACCCATAATGACCGAGCAGTGCTTTAAGCAGCAACCTTTGTTATTTTTTTGTTTCTGGTTTAAATATAAATTTGTTGACTGACTGCATTCAGAGAGCCTTTCACTGAAGTGGGGCAGGAACACAAACTCAAAAGAATCTGCAAGGTTTGCGTCTGCCCTGCTCAGAACTAGGGTCCAACAAAGCCGGACTCCACCCTCAAGCATGTCACAGTGGTCTGCTTGGCTAGTGCATTTTTGCTTTTGGAGTGTTAGCGGCATATTTAATCTTTGAGTGAAGACAGTGTGTGAGTATAATTCAGCTGGAAATGCATTCTAATTGTATTGTAACAGCGTTGTTTTAATAGGAGTGCACAGCAATATTCAGCATCAGGAAGAGTGCCAGAACAAAAGCAGAGTGGGAGGCAATCTTCTTCTTTCGGCTGCTCCCTCTAGGGGTCGCCACAGCGGATCATCTTTTTCCATCCCAACCTGTTCTCTGCAGCTTCCTCTGTCACCCCAACCTCTCTCATGTCCTCCCCCACTATGCCCATAAACCTCCTCTTTGGCCTTCCTCTTCCCCTCCTGTCTGGCACCTCCATCTTCAACACTCTTTTCCCTATACACTCTGTATCCCTCCTCTGCACGTGTCCAAACCATCTAAGTCTCGCCTCTCTCACTTTGTCTCCAAACCATCCTACCTGTGCTGTCCCCCTAATATGCTTGTTTTTAATCCTGTCCAACCTTGTCACTCCCAAAGAAAACGTCAGCATCTTCAACTCTGCTACCTCTAACTGTGCCTCGTGTCTCTTTGTCAGTGCCACTGTCTCCAGCCCATACAACATAGCTGGTCTCACTGCTGTCCTGTAAACCTTCCCTTTCACTCTTGAAGCTACCCTTCTATCGCAGATCACTCCTGACACTCCTCTCCACCCACTCCAACCTGCCTGTACTCTCTTCTTCACTTCTCTACTACACTCCCCATTACTTTGAAGGGTTGACCCTAAGTATTTAAACTAATTCACCTTTGCTATCTCTGTTTCTTGCAACTGCATCATTCCACCACCCTCTCTCTCATTTACACAAATGTACTCTGTCTTGCTCCTACTGATTAACATTCCCCTTCTCTCCAGTGCATACCTTTACCTCTCCAGGTTCATTTCTGTCTGTTCTTTACTTTTGCTACAGATCACAATGTCGTCTGCAAACATAATAGTCCATAGAGACTCCTGTCTGATGTCATCCGTCAACCTGTCCATCACCACTGCAAATTAGAAGGGGCTGAGAACCGATCCTTTCTGCAATCCCACCACCACCTTGAACCAATCTGTCTTTCCTACCACACACCTCACTGCTGTCATGCTGTCCTCATACATATCCTGTACCACCCTCACATACTTCTCTGCTACTCCTGACTTCCTCATACAGTACCACAGCTCTACTCTTGGCACTCTGTCATACGCTTTTTCTAAATCCACAAACACACAGTGCAACTCCTTCTGTCCCTCTCTTTACTTCTCCATCAACATTCTCAAAGCAAACACTGCATCTGTGGTGCTTTGTCTTGGCATGAACCCATATTTCTGCTCACTGATTCTGCCTGGCTTCCACTACTCTTTCCCATAGCTTCATAGCGTGGCTGATCAACTTTATGCCTCTGTAGTTACTATAGCTCTGTGCATATCCCTTGTTCCTGAATATCGGAACCAGTACACTTTTTCTCCAATCATCAGGCATCCTCTCACTTTTCAAAATGTTGTTAAACAATCTGGTTAACCACTCTACTGCTGCCTCTCTTAAACATTGTCATACCTCCACTGATATATCATCTGGACCAACTGCCTTTCCATTTTTCATCCTCTTCATAGCTGTTCGCACTTTGTCCTTACTAATCCACCTCACTTTCTGATTTACTGTCTCCACCTCATGTAACCTACACTCTCTACCATTTTCTTCATTCATCAGCAGAAGTACTCTTTCCACCTTCTCAACACACTCTCCTCACTTGTTAACACCTTCCCTTTTACATCTTTTATCATCCTAACCTGTAGCACATCCTTTTCAGCTCGATCCCTTTGTCTGGTCAGTCGGTACAAGTCCTCTTCTCCTTCCTTAGTGTTCAACTTCTCATACAACTCATTATAAGCCTTTTCCTTAGCCTTTGCCACGTCTCTCTTTACCTTGTTCCACATAACCTTGTACTCCTGTTTACTGATCTTATCTCTCCTACTGTACCAGAAGAAAAGCAGAAAGAGTGCTAGAACAAAAACAGAGTGGGAGGCAACAGTACAGTGAAATCAAATTAAGTGTTATGTTTTATTTCTTTATTAAATTCGTTAAGTTTGTATATGCCTCCAATTATTAAAAAAATAACATTACAGCCTGTATATTGACATGGTGTTAGCTGTTTGGTCTGAATAGAAAATACAGTGAGACTTGAAAGGGTAAGTCAGTCAACTTTAGCAGGCATTCAAAAAATGCCATTCTCTATTACTACATGAATAAATATACTACTTTACTGTCAGCTTAATGCAAATAGTAATGTGAACTCCATCACAGGGTTTTCTCTTGTACACAGCTCTTGTGTACAAGAGAAAACCCACCAAGCACAGGGGAGAACATACAAACGCCACACACACACACACACACACACGGCAGGAATCAAACCCCAGGCCTGGAGGTGCGATGCAACAGTGCTAACCACCACGCCACCTAATTCAATTCAATTTAGTTTTTTTTATATAGCGCCTTTTACAGCAGTGTGTCTCAAAGCATTTTTCAGAAGAAATCGAAGATGTTACAGAATTACAGCTATAGGAATAAATGGTAATCGAGCCAGACAACAGCAGAGGAGAGGAACCAAAAACTCCACAGTGTGGAGAAAAGCCTCTGGAGACCTAAGGTTGACTGGCTGCCCAGCCCCTCTTGGGCATGCTAACATTACAGAATAAATGGGCAATTTTTGAGACTATGAATGTAAATAGCACTATATAGTCCTCCTTTGCTCCAGGTGTTGAAGTAACTTTCAATAGGCTTGTGGTGTCCCTCAAGCTAAGCTTCATCCAAGAGGGTACACTAGGAGTCAGCAGCACTAACAAGGCATCCCGTTCAGATGGTGCCCCAGTGGTACACACATGCACAAAGAAAGATTGCAGAGACGAGTTAGTAAATAATACAAACACTAGCAGCCCCATAGCAAAATTTCAGTTATCATGGCATGCACAGCATGCGCCAGCAGCAGTAATTACTGTGAGCTACAGAGACTGTCGTGGGAAGGCTAAATCAAAAAAGTAGGTCTTCAGTCGGGATTTAAAGACTGAGACTGATTCGGCATCCCTTACGTATCCAGACAGGCTATTCCATAGACTAGGGGCTCTGTGACTAAAAGGTCTAGTGCCAATACTTTTATATATGTGTGGAACGCAAAGAAGTCCTTCATTGTGGGATCACAGGGAATGATTTGGAGTATAAGTGTTAATCAGCTCTGACAGATATACTGGTGCCTTGCCTTTCAGCGCCTTATATGTTAACAAGAGAATTTTGAAATCGGTCTGTACTTAACAGGAAGCCAGTGGAGTGTGGATAGTATTGGATTTACTGGTATGTGGTCGTACTTTCTGCTTCTAGTGATAATTCTAATCTCTGTGTTTTGGCTACGCTGGAAAGTGTTTAGTGTATGGTTTGTACTTCCAGACAGTAAAACATGTCCGGGAATGTATTTTTTGTGTTATTTGTTTTGACTCACTGTAATGTGTATTGTGTCAGACTGCTTTTGTTGTTGCAGCTGCTGTTACAGTTCTGTTCAGCTTGGAATAAGACATTGAGTTTGACAAGAAAAACAACAATGGTCAGTGGTATTTTTTGTAGTTTAATCAGCAGTAATGAATTAGTCTTAACATTACATTTCCCTGTAGGAATTGTGATTGTTATTCATTTACATGTAATACGATGTATTACATCAGTATTTCACAAAAATAGTTTGCTGATCACAGCTCACAATTAACAGGCGACAGCCAAAATATCACAGTAGCTGCAGCCCATTTTGCACAGTTGGGTCAGACAGCACGCATTTTGGCAAGTAGGAATATTTTGTAGGTGAAACGCTTATGTTAAGGTTCAGTTAGAGGGAAGCTGAAAGAACCTAGCGACGCATGGATTGACACCATCTAATGCCACCTTTTTTTTTTCAATTCAGTTTATTTTTATATAGTGCCTTTCACAACAGTGTGCCTCAAAGCACTTAGATTTAGAAGTGTTTAGATTGATCAGAGGCCTCCAGCCATTGGTTGTGCTATGCTGATGAATTCCATCTGTCTTCATTAAAGTGTCAATGAGAAATGGCTGTAAGAGCAAGCTGGAGAACTGGAGTGAGCAGCCTCAGTGTTCAGGTCTGCAGACAGGCAGAAGGCCTACAGTAATGTCTGTGTGTCACACCGAGACTGGGCGGAGGGAGGGGAATGAGGTCTGAGGTTGAGAATGCTCTTGTTGTGACTGAGCAGGATATTGACAGTTATGGGACTGTGTTTGTGTAGTTCTGCTTTTGAGATGGAGACAGAAAGTCAGCAGAGAATGTGGTAAATGGCTCTACAGTCTGAAAACATAACGTAAAGAAAGAATCTTTGTACTCACATGTTTGCTTAGTGAGCTGTGTGAGCTAAGACAATATAGAGAAGTCAGGCTTGTTTTTTTTTTTCTAATCTGCCCATGATTTTAGAAGCCATTGAAATGATTCAGATGAGTAGCCAGTATATGTCTGCCTGATTTATTATGTTGGTTTATAGGAAACCAGGGGCAGCAGATGATAAGCTTCGGTTTTCTTCATTTTATGTCTGACTTTCATTGCCTGGCTGTAATGGCCTTACTGGCTTTCCTCCCCGGACGTGTCCTCGTGACTCATAACCTTGTGTTGTCGACCTTGCCACCCCTCAGGCCTTTATCCCAAGCTGTACCCAGAACTGAGCGAGTTCATGGGCCTGAACCTGTCTGAGGACGCCCTTTGCCAGGCCTTCGCAGTGCTGCCCGCTGACGAAAGCTCCGGGGTAATTTTGCCAAATGAAACACTGTGACGAAAATGTTACTTCCAAGGGAAACATGAAGAGAAAACATATGTAAAAACGCCATCACACAGTAGGTTAACTGTACCAGGGACTTCTACATTACTAACAGATGGGGTCACATTTTCCCAGGTACTGTTCAAAAGCTGGGGGGGGCGGTTTGTCAGGTGGTGTGAGCCTCCAGTCTGTTTCCATGTTTTGTGCCCATTTTAGGCTATCTCATCCTTCACATGTCTTCTGCTTATATAGAACGGGTATGGTGCTTCAGTGGACTCTGGTATAAATAGTCTGGACATAAAAAAATGCTGATTTAAATAGTCTGTGGACATTAAATGGCCTCTATAATTCCTTAATTCACAAGATAATTACTGTGTTAATTATTAAGTTTCCAAAGTTTACTGAAGTGGGATTTTGACGACGAGCCCCTTCCTTATGGAGCTGCATGCTTTTATTAGACTCCTTTGTGCTTTCCATGCAGCAGCTCACCACAAGGCCGTCGGGCCTCAGCTACATGACTGCCCCAATTACGGGAGGGGACAGCGGGGTACGCAGGGCAGAAATCAAGCAAGGTGTGCGCGAGGTCATCCTCTGCAAAGACATGGATGGCAAGATTGGACTGCGCCTCAAGTCTGTGGATAATGTAAGACAGAAGTTCTCTCATACAAAGCTAAATATTTACCCTACTCAGCAATGATCATTTATATCCACCATTTAAGTTATACCTAATTGAAAACATGAGTCACAGTAATTTATGGTACAAAATATTGTTCTGAGAGGAGGTGTAATTTGTCCTGAGATCGTAACTATAAGTAATGTTAACAACAAAGTAGTAATGAATACTGCTGCAGTGGCATGTTCAGAAAGTGTTAAGGCTGGCTCGCATGCACACAGGGCTTGTTCGTGCAGCTGGTTCAGGCCAACACGGCTGCAGCGCTAGTGGGGCTGCGTTTCGGGGACCAGCTGCTCCAGATTAACGGTGAAAACTGCGCAGGCTGGAGCGCAGACAAGGCTCACAAAGCCCTGAAGAACGCCTCTGCTGAGAGGATAGCTCTGGTGGTCCGGGACAGGTGCTGTATTCACACCCCACCCCCGTAATAATGCACCACATACATTATTCATCAGACGGGAGGATTACACTACTGAAATATACATGGTGAAGCTAAATGAGCTCACCCCCCCCCCCCTCGTTTTTTCTGTTTTGTGACAGGCCATTTGAGCGCACCATCACTCTCCACAAAGACGCCAGCGGACAGCTGGGCTTCGTTTTCAAGAAGGGGAAGATCACGTGCATCGTTAAGGACAGCTCCGCGGCCCGTAACGGGCTTCTCACCGAGCACTACATCTGCGAAGTGAACGGGCAGAATGTCGTCGGCCTCAAGGTGAGCCTCGTCTCGGCACTCTCGGCCCCAGGGTCAGCGGTCAGGAGCGACAGCCCAGCTCCGTGCTGAAGCATACGTTTTTCCACGAGCACCCTCTGCACTTTCAGCAGTCCTGACCCCTGCCTCACTTCTGGTGACGTGTTACGGAATGTGAGCCACATTTCACAGTTCTTCACGATTGTGGCTAGGTGGCTCAATGTGTAGAATATGAGGCTGGGATGTAGACGTCTCCTGGTTTGAATCCCAGCCCTGTTACCAGGTGTGTCCCTGAGCAACATGCTCAGTACTAGCTCCCTGGGCACTGAATAATGGCTGCCCAGTGCTCCACCAGGGGCGGGTTAAATCCTTAAAATTAGATCCAGTTTTGTGGTAACACATATGTATCATTTGCAAGTCGCTTTGGACGAAGGCGTTTGCTAAATGAAAAAATGTAAATGACTGAACAAGTCCGAATGTGTGAGAAGCGCACGGCCTGTTGGTGACGTTAGTACTCTGTGTAAAGGGCAGCTGAGTCACAGTTTGTTCACACACAGACAGCCAGATGTTATTTTTTCCCTGGGCGAAACTGTACTGCACATTGTTGATTGTGGTCTGGAAACATACTCCGGAAATTACCGTAACATTTTCGCTAATCTTTAACATGACTGTTCCTGAAGACTCCTAGTCAGGCACAAGCATGCACCTGACTGGTATGCACGATGATGTTTTTGTTACGTCAGTGGTTGCTGATTGTGAACAAGTCAGTTTTTAAACCATACCCTTTCCGTTTCCTAAAACAGGATCCTCAGATTTCTGACATACTGAATTCCAGTGGGTATGTCATTACTGTAACCATCATGCCCAGAATCATCTTTGAGCACATGATGACAAAGTAAGTACTTTCAGGTAGTTTCCTTTTCTACATGCAAAAACTCCTGAACAGACCTGAATGCGGATGATCCTTTATATCTCACTGCTGTATGTGTGAAGGTTTTGTGCTTTATGAGTTGAGGAAACTTTTCAAAGTACTGAAGCACCTTTTGTTCTGGTAGACCTTAAGGTACTGTACTTCACAGAAAGGCTTTCTGTTTCAACCCACAGGAAAGAATACCAGCGAATTGTCATTGAACTTTTGGTGGAACTGACTTTAGAGTTCAGAAATGTTTGAGACTGCGTGGTGTGGTAAATACAGCAGCACCGTTTGTAAGCCTGATATTTACTTTGCTGTCGTCTCTTCTCTCACAGAATGTCTTCCAGCATCGTGAAGAATCTGATGGATCACTCCATCCCAGAAGTGTGACCCCCTCCCCTAGTAAGCGTGGGATACTGCAGGGCCATGGGGCTGGGATTACACCCCCCCCACCCCCGTTATCCACTATCCAGCTGATTCCAGGAGTTAACTCACAGGTCTTGTATGTAGAAGGCTCCTCTGCCCTACATCATAATATCTACTGCAGCTACTACCAAGATAACACAGCTGTTAAAAGCATGCGTAGTAAGCACCATGTTTCCTGCTCTCTTCTCTGGTTTATCACATAAATGTTTGATGTTTCTGGGTGGGGCTTGTTTACATTGAAAAATTGTCTGTACTCACTTAAATTTTATCTGTGTGGCTTTCTGTAGTGTTATTACTTACCGAGGGAGAAAGCATAGGTGTCATCTTATTTTAAGTTCTCATAAACACCACAGCTGTAAATTTTGCATCACAAAACAATGTTAATTGTACAAAGTTTAAAGTGCATGTCTGGATGGAGAGCTGAACTCTTCAAAGCCATTAAAAATGTTCTGCTGATGCGATTTTATAAAAACGAAAAGGAACTTTGAGTATGCAGAAATGCAAAAGACTGATTACAGGTGTACAGTATGTATAGTGTCACGAGTGTGTGCGTGTGAGATGTGTGTAACGTTATCCTGGCTGACATGGATATCAATCTTTAAGTCAGGAAAACCCTTAAATGAGGTTGTTCTTGCTTTACCAAGATTCTACTTCCATAATTTGACTGTTAACTGAGGTTTTTGTGTAGTCACTTTAAATACTAATAGACTTCTTCATACTCAAGAGGGAAGTAAAATAAATCTCAAATGTTTCTGAGAAAAGTGACATTGATGTTCTTGGGATGCGTTCATGCATGTGTCATTTTTTTTTTATGTTGTTCAAACTTTCTGTTGTTCTGCACAGGTGGGTCACCTGCTACACCAAACGCTGCCATTTATTTTACTCAAGACTTTAATTAATCTTCACACAACCATTGGTTGCGGTAACTGATTTAATGAATTGCGTCAATTTTAAACCAAATACATTTCTGAGTCAAAATGCACAATACAGCTGATTCTGGTCTATTTTCAGTTTTATTTATATTCTTAATTTACAATATAACAATTTACATTAAGCAGTAATTTTTATTTGCTTATTCATGAGGCCAAGTGTTAGACCATCTACAACACTAATATTATATGTAACAACAAAACACTAGTAAAAAACACCTGTTTATTAGATTACATTAAGATAAACATCACTGGAAACCTAGGTGTGTGCTGTGTGTGTGTTTGTGGGTGTGGGAATTGTCCTTGTCCTGTAAATACAAGTTCAGAAATTCCAAATTTACATTCATTTGTTCCTGAAAGCCAAGTGAAAATTTCAATTATTTTAAACAGGAAAAATACTACTTTCCCAACCCGTCTGTCAAACATATTTCAAAGTGCACACAAAGACATACATATGTATGATTTTATGATTTCAAACACAAGATTAGTTCTCAAATCTTTCATGAGGTCAGTTAGCGTTTCTTTTTTTGCAGTAAAACATCACACACAGTATTGTGTTTTCTGATACATTTCCTTATATCCTGTACACAGGAATACACACTGGAACACTGACATTTGTGAAAATCACGTGTGCAGACAATTGTAGTTAAATGTAGAAATTTGTGGCAATGGACAGCTTTTGTACATTCCAACAGAAAACAACTGATGAGTTTTGGTGGGTGACGGTTGTTTATGCTCGTACAATACACAGAATGAACACAAAAAGTCAAAGGGAGACAGCTCACATGACAGAGCCAGATACATAATTTTTGAGATTCTGCATTTCTGTCCTTCAAATGAACATCATAACATTTTGTTACAATGAATTTTCCGTAAAGATACTGAACTTTGAGTATCAAAAGACAAAAATAGTAGTGAAATAATGGATAAATCAGATAAATACAGAAACTGCTGGATGCCTGTGGAATACCTGTACAGTAGAGGTATAACAAACAAACCCATTATGTGTAAAAAATAAAACACTTCCACGGGTGCCTTTTGCCATAAGGGAAAACAACTGTTGCCTCTGTCACTTGTAAGAACCACGTTTTATGTTGTAACTCACAGCTGTGGAATGTTTATTAGTTCAGTGAATGACGCAGAATGTTTGAATACGGAAACAGTCAGGAAACGTCTCCCTGATTTGACATTATATAAAAGCAAACAATGTAACAAGCAACTGAAACTGAACTAAATATGGAGTATTTGCACCCAGCAGTAGCTCTAAGTACATGCATGTTTTCTCACAGTCTAAGTCCACAGGGCAGGCCGATGCAATTAACGCTTTACTCAAGTTTTCATACAGTTAGGGAGAGATTTTACTTCCGTTTGACCCTGAGTGACCAAACATGTATTTTTGGACCAAGATGTTGACTTAACTGATACAAATTTGTCAACATTTTTGCCTTCATGTTAGTGAAACTCAAGTACCTTTGCATCTGACATGGCTGCTGAAAATAGGTGGCAAGATATCAGTGTGAACAGGTAAATGGTAAACAAGGGGAACTGTTAAAATGCACGTTATTGGATAGTAAGGATACATTGTGCTTCCTACATATTTGCTAACTCTGAAACATACAGTACACTGCTATCAAAGTTAACAGAATTTGACATCTCTGTCCCTTGTTAAATTTTTAGAGATAAAAACTAGTTTTAATTTTCACTTTTTATAAATATGCGTATAATAATTTAATTTGCATTTCTTTACACATTTTCTTTCCATGCCATACTTACAGAAGATGACTGCACTGCACAGGAGGATTACTTCTAAAGTCTAGAGCTATAGCATACTTGGACAGAAAGTCACACATATAGTTGGGATACACAGAAATATTAATACATTACTGGCTGTTAAAGTAAAAGACGTAGGCTTCAAATGGTATGTTTGTGCTAAACTAGTGCAAACGTTTTTCTTGTTGTGCGCATACTAGCTAACAATGCGCTTCTTACAAGAGAAATTGGTTTATTTAATTAGACGCTACGGTCAGTGTAGAATTTTATTCAGACGATCGGTAATGTCTGTCTTAGTAAAAGGCATTGGCCAAAGGCTCGTCTAAAGGAAAATTAAGGCACATTTCAAGCAAAGAGATGCTGAAATGAATACAATAAAGCGCACATGCTGTATGATAAAAGGCCGCTTCTACTGAAACGACGTTGACGTGCACATAAGACCAGCTACTGTTTGGTATTTGGTGCAAATAATTCAGGACTCACCCGTTACTAAATTGCTGTGTATTCATGTGAGAGATTTTTATGTATAAATCTTGTCTTTTAGAGCTGAATATGACTAAGGAACTTCATACTGCATCTTCATACAATAGGTACAGAATTTGTACATGTATATATATATTTAAACACAGTCCTTCTGACCTCCAGCGTCAGGGAAAAAGGCACTTTGGCACTTATCAATATTGGGGTTTCCAGAAGATGATCTGCCTGTCCTCCCCTCCGGTAATAATACTGCTGCACTGTTCATTCATCCACATGGCTGTTACTGCACCTGCAGGGCATTGTAGGGAACAAACACAATGTTACCACTGTTGCCAAGTTGTAATGTGATCCATACTGCGCCACTTTGTGTGTGCGTGGGTGTGCCCACACATACGCGAGGGGTGAGTCCATCAATAATGCACGAGGGGGTCATTCTAAGATGCCTGAAATTAACTCCCAACATTAAAGGCCACAAGGTACTTGATATGGCTTCAGAGTCATCATACCTGAATGCCCAGGGATCCTCTTTGTGACCCTGCCAGCCATGATATCCCAGACGACCAGGTCCCCTGTCTCCCCACCAGACAGGGCAGTGTTACCATCCCAACAGAAGCACCTGTCACAGGGACAGACATTGAGAACAAATTGGCTTCGTGGGGTGTCTTGGGCAAAACTCGAAGGGAGAACGTGTGGGTGAAGAAGCGCTTGCTAACCTCTGAGGTTCATCCGCAGCCACCGAGGAGAGAAGCATGCCTGTCTGCACATCTACAACCCTCAGGTAGCGGTCCTCACCTGTGCTCAGGACATGCCTGCTGTCTGCAGGAAGGACACATGTCAACCATCAACACTTCAACTTACACTCCACCCACACACACACACACACACACACACACACACACACACACACACACACACACACACACACACACACACAC
>JABJVR010000065.1:4965723-5001742 GCA_025773905.1 Chitala chitala
ATGACCTTACATACAAACAATGTTGCTCATGACCTTACATACAAACAACATTGCTCATGACCTTACATACAAACAACGTTGCTCATGACCTTACATACAAACAACGTTGCTCATGACCTTACATACAAACAACATTGCTCATGACCTTACATACAAACAATGTTGCTCATGACCTTACATACAAACAATGTTGCTCAGTGGTAATATTAATTTTATTAAGAAATGTATTAGTCACAATAATTATGGACTGTAAGACATAATTGATTTAACTGTCACTTTATACGCATGCTTTTATAACCGTTTGTAGCTGCAAGTGCACTCAAATTGTTTATTTAATGATGCTTCTTCATGCAATGGGGTATCATTGGTCTGACACAAATTTTCTAGTAAATAACACAAGACACAAAACATTCCGCTTCATATGTCACCATAAGAACACATTTCAATTAATCTGAAAAAATGTATTTTCTCAGCACAGTCCCAGAGAACCGTGGGACAGGTCTATCACTAAGTAATTAGCCTGTCAGCTCAATAAACAGCAGCATTTATACTGGAAGAGTGGCTCTGACAGAAACAACCCCTCTTTTCCCCTTGCTCTCTGTCTCTCTCTGTCTCTCTCTCTCTCACACACACACACACACACACACACATACACACCCTTGATTTCACAGATACCAATACACCGCACTGTTTTCCACAGCTTATCTGTGACTCAGTGCACAGTTAACCTAAACACATATTTGTGTAATAGTCAAACGATTGCTAAGGGGACATTTATTACATGCAAGCAATCTGCTGAAAACAATACCTCTGATAGAAGCTGAGAAAAATAATGCATTACATGTATTTAATTATGCTGTTCCCCAATCTCATAGGGAAAAAGAAATCTCAGTTCACTGCGATCTCCTGCAAAGTAATTAAGTTTCACATGAGTGTTCCCACCGGAGCCTTGAACTACATTCACAGTCAGATGTGACTTAATGCATTTAGTCTATTAATCTGTTTAATCATAAGAGGAATAAAGTAGCAACTTTTTGCTCACTTTAATGCCGCTTATGACATGACAGAAGATTACTATGACATGATAATAACAGAGCAGGGATGACAGCTGTGGAGCTCATGAAACCTGCCTTCAGAAATGCAAGCTCACCTTGCAGGGGCAGCCTGTCAGCATTACTGCTGCTCCCCCCTGCCAAATAAAAGGTGTCTTATTGTAAAGATGGTTATCAGTTAGATTGCAGGTTACTAATGCAGCCAAGTTCACACATTTTATACCCAATCGCCTTGGACCAATAATCTATATAATAAAGCATACATTCTCTGAAATATATTTATGTTTAAATGATGTATAATTTATTTATTTATGGAGATATAAAACAATACCATGGAGATGGAGGTATGGATTTCTGAGATGCTTGCCAAATTAACTGACATCACCATTGTGATGACAGAATCAAGAATAATGGGTAAATGTCACTGTTTCCACAACCATTAATAGTCAAACAACCAAATGTTCCTCTGTAAGTTTAGACTTAACTGTCGATCTGTTCAGTTTCTCTTTTCCTGTACCTGCTGACACCACATTTTCCAGGCAGCATGATGTGGTGTTATTGTTGGTCTGTCTGTCTGAGAGCGCATCCAGAAGAACGAACAACGTGTGTTCCACTTCTGAAAGTTTAATGCCAAAATTTAGAATCGATGTGTACTTTTGCAGTTCAAATTTCACGAAAGCCCAACGTCTACAGCTTTAGCCAAATGGTTAAGTTAAGCAGCCAAAAGAGACCCGGCTATTCTAAAAGTACAAGAAAATAAAACAGTGAAACACCAAGTGTGGCACTGCTTAATGCTAACTGTTAGAGCCAGCCAGGGCTGGAACGGGACAAAAAAATCTGCATTTTTGGTTCAGACAGCCCACCACTACAACCACTACAGAATTGGTCCAAATAATAGTAATACAATGTTTTGGCCCCAAAGTGTGTCGGCCCACCGGGAAAATGCTTGGTATGGCAGATTACCAGCCCAGCCCTGATGGTTAGTAGGTCTGATGGCCGTCCACACACAAGGTCAGCCGGCCACTCTGGTATTTGACAGAATGTCCTGATTACCAGTCCGCCTATGGAGCCAGCCACTGAGCACCTCACACCTCTCAGTGTGTTTGCACACGTCCGTGTAACATGGCAGGAGCTGTGACAGATGCTGTGTGTGACAGACCCTCGGTCCAGCCCTCAGATGTCAGTCTGTGGCTTTGTAGCAGGATCCTGGGGGTTTTCTGAAAAAGCGGGCTGTGGCGTGCACATGCGTCACTCACTGGGGAAGCTGTGAGCTCGCCATTCCCAGCTGCGGGTCTCACAGGCACACGCGTCCGTCTCCACGCGTCCGTCTCCACGCGTCCGTCTCCACATATCCGTCTCCACTTTGGCTCATAACAAACCACTCTTTCTCCTCCCTGGGAAAACTTTGCTTCCAAAAACAATCTTGAAGTGCAAAATGGTTTTAAAAAAATTACAAGAAACTACAAGTAACATTCTGCACATCATTAGATGTGAGGAACGTAATGTAATGACATATTGCATTTCATAATTATTTTATTTACATAGCATATACAATATCAAGTTTATACAGTACATTTATTCTATATATTTATTTTGTATTTGTCTATTAATATTTCCAAAACAGAAAGCTTTTAGTGATATATATATATATATATATATATATATATATATATTATGTATTTTATTTTCAGTATGAGGGATTTGTGACATAAATTGGGAAAATTAAGTGCATGTGTGACTATGTGGTCCTTTGTTCTGCGAGGTGACAAACGGCAACATTAAAGCTGTGAAACATATAATTTTATCACCTCGAGTGGCCAGCCATGCAGCCTCCACACAGTCTGACTGCCTTAGTCACCTGCTCTGTTGTCACATTTTATGTTCACATAAAGAACACAACTTCAGCAGACACAGCAAGCCTGGATGTGCTTTCTGTGGTTGTAAGTACACGTTTCCTGGGCTAGATACTCCTCAAAATGCAAAATACACTTTGTTAACAGATATAGTGTGCAAATATAGGTATGTTGGTTTCACGTGCTTTATTTTAGACATAATAGCCATTATTTAGTTACGTGTTGTATCTTTTAAAGCAAAGATAACATTAAAGACAAGCTAGTCATAAAACTGTAGGGTATTATTATTGTCGCACCAACTAGAGAACTAGGCATAAATTCATGTTACTCTATGTCATCATTGTAATTACAGTGACTTCCTGAAGGTGTTTGCTTGAATGTGTCTATAGGAGAACCCTGACAGTGTCTAGCTTGTGTGACAGTACTGAGGAAAGTGCTAGAAAGATCACAGGTAAACATTCATTTTTCAGCTGCTTAACCTGGGCATGCTCATAGAAGGCAGCCAAGGGTATACACTTGACATCGGAGAGCACACACACACACACACACACACACAAAGGACATTTTAGAGTTCTCAATCCACCTGCCGTGTGCTTGTTTGATAAGAAACTGTGCATTTACACGTGACCCGTGAAAGCATTTGGCTGCAGCGTTTTCCACAGAGTCACTGTGCAGCACACAAAGCCAGCCTGTTTGAAAATATTTTAAATTATTCAATCGAGCTACATATTTTGGCCTTTAAACCAGACATTGCAGGTACTTTTACATAATTTAAAAAATGACAATGGTTTTGACTTTCTGCTTAAAATGCATTAATGTTTATCTTAAATATTGATTTAATTTAATGAATTATGAAATGACATACATTTTATTTATTCAAATCATATTTAAATTTCCAGGACCTCTCTCTGTCTCTCTCTCCCTCTCTCTCTCCCCCTCTCTCTCCCCCTCTCTCTCTCTATTCTTTCCCTATTTCACTGTATTATGTATATTTTTTCCAAGCATTTAAAATAGAAGGGTATTTACAGCAGTTAATAGAGAAATGAAGTAAATGACTTTCTGGTTATCACTTTAGTGTATGACCGTTTGTCTTGACCTGTTCACCACCCACATTTTAAAGTAAAAGAAAACTGTCTGTGCTGTGACACTTTTACTCATCTTGACAGAAACATGACTGAAACTTGTAACCTTTGCATGAGACAAAATACAGTAGTTAAATTTGCGTGGCAACAATCACTTTCTTTCTTTCTTGCCTGTGTTTACTAGTCAGTAATCTTGATTCCTTCTCTTGTTATGTTTCAGCTGCTAAGACAGGTCTGCGTTGCATGACATTGCCGGTTTCTGTCTCCTTCCGCTTCAGAGGAGAGATGGGTCCTTTGCAGCACGCATCACGTGCTTCTTCGTGTGCCTTTCTGCATTCTTCACTGCACTCTTCGTGCGGTGAGTTCACAGACTGGACTCCGTTTGCCCACACAACCATTCGAAAGGCTGACAAATTTCTTGTGCCATTGTAAGATGTTCCCCAAGAGACATCTTAACTAGTCATCTATTGGTTTGAATCGTTAAGTCCCTTATTCCCAAGAACCAATAATGTGAAACAGCACAGTGATGTCGACTTAGGAAAAACATTGAGGTCACTGCTGTGGGTGGAATATTTTCACTAATGCTCCATTTAAATGGCCACTCTTGACCGGTTACTTAGTGTGGAGCTAAGGGTACAATGCTGCCCACGCTTGCTCTGTGTTTTAAAGCAGAATTAATAGACAGTAATGTTCCCATCTTACTGGAAAGCCCTGCTAAATGAAAATCGCTGGGCCAAGGTCTATTTGACATTTTAGCTTCAGAGTTCAAATTATTTACAGTAACTGCAACATCATTCTCTAAAGATCACAGTTGATATGGATGCTTTCCAGGAAGAGATATAAAATGTTATCTGTATCGGTTTCGATACTTTCCGAATATTTTTAGATTAGTGACATTTAATTACAATTCTTTATAAATATATTAAATTACTTTAACTAGTAGCCACATAGCTCAATCAGGTTGGGATGTGGATGTCTCCCAGTTTGAATTCCAGCGCAGCCTCTAGGTGTGTCCTAGCTCCCTGGGCACCACATGTGGCTGCCCACTACTGACCACCCAAGAGGATGGGATAAATGCATAGAACAAGTATTGCTGTAACATGTGTGAAATGTTGTAGGTTGCTTTAGATAAAAGCCTCTGCTAAGTAAATAAATGTAAATAATTTTTCTTCGTTACCAGTACACTGACCCTTTCCTAATAGGTTAACACATGTGAATGAATGGTTTGTAACAAAAGAATAAATGGCCAGGTGTTTAATGTTGCTTTGATATGACAATGAGTGCTGAGTTTTTTTCATAGAAATGTACAGAACAAGCAAAACTCAGCCCGAGGGACATGAATTAGCAGCTAGTCAACATGTGGACTCTTTGGGTCAAAGTTTCTCTCAATTAGTAAGGCATGTGACAAGTGGACATATATGTGGACCATCTGGCCAGAACCTGTCTGTCAGTCACAGGGAAATGAAGTGTGACCTGGTTTTAATGAAGTACAGGCCGTCAAGGAAGAGACACTAGTTTGTAAACAGAGGTAAAACTGGGCGTTGGGCTCAATCGGTAGGCTTTATTCAACTGCAGGGTAGGCCTGGATAGATCTGCAGGAAAAATAAACACAAGCAAGGTGCATATTACAAAGGGCACCTTCATGCCTTGAAATGTCTAAGAAACATTTCTCTCAACGTTGTGGGTTTGTAACTGGTGCTTCATGTATTCTTCTGGTTCCCAATTTCTTGTTCATGGTAACATAAATCAGAGACTGCACACCTGCAGTCATGTGCCTTACGGCTTAAAAAAATGAACTACCACAGAACGTTGAGCACATGCAATTATCCCCCTCATGACTCACATTTAAATATGGTATTAATTTCACATTATATTTGCCTAAAGCTCTTATTTTGAAAGGACAGCCTTTGTCTAAGTGATCTGATGGAGAAATGGCGACATTTCTTATCACTCTTTATGATTTGTCGCTGAGGTGCACAAACATACTGGAGGACAGTGCAACAGCTGGTCCTGAAGTCCTACATGGAGCTGTCCTACTGGATTTGTGAGCGTGTTTGTTGTTTCTGCAGTATAGATGCTGGCCGCCATTATGAGAAATCTGTGAGAGGCGTTCGCACTGTGGAGAACCATTAAACGGCTGCAAAGCAACTGTCAACTCGTTTTACTGCAACAAGGCAGAAAGCAAACTCGGAACACATGGTGCTCAGATTGCTGCACGCAAAAATGCAGGTTTTACTTTATTTTTAAACACAATAAAAACTAAATAAGAATATTCACATGGTTGCTCGGATCATTTCATCCAAAAATAAACAGAAAACATCCTTTGATGCTAACATAGTTACTTACAAACACCTATATTTTATCATATCATAAACAAGCAAAAAAGGTTCCATAAAAAAGATTAAATATAGACATATTATCAAGAAATAATAATAATAATAATAATAATAATAATAATACACAGACGTGTCAGATTTATAATTTAGCAGTTTCCAATCATCACTGCATCTAATTAACACCACAGAAGCATTTATCTTTTCCATACAGAGAGGGTTTGAGTGACACCTACTAACCAAGACACGACAAGTGATACAAAAATGCATTTCTATGTAATACAAAATAAACTTTTTTCCATTTCAGTTAATTTACTTTTTTCCACCTATTCAAATATTTCATGCTACTCTGTGGGTCAATGGCAACAGCTTTTATACTTTTTGGGAACCAGTTTAAGACTTTTCTTGTAAAATATAGCAATTTATCCATTGGAATACCTTTAAAATTAAGCAAAAAATAGCAGAATCTTTTAATTTAACATCACCCTTTTAAAGACTTATGCAAGCTTGTCTTGATCAAATCACACTGTACCTAACAAATGCTTTTATACTCTAAAAGAGTGTAACATGGATTATATTTACAAAGATGTTAATGAGGGCTGTACCAAGCCATTAAAAGTTTTTAGTAGTTCCTATAAACACCAAATTTCAAAAGACAGCACTCTAGAATTTATTTCCTAAAAACAGTAAAGTTTCTAAGGCCATTTGCTAGCGAAATTCCACAGCAAAAACCAACAAAATTTATTTCCAATTTTGTCTGAAATGTAATTTTCCGGCTGCTGTTTCGTGGGACTGATTTTTATTTCTTTTTTACAAATGCAGAGAAGGCAAGTTCTAAATATTGTTGTTGCTTCCTTGGAGGGCGACCTCAGAAAGCTCTGATGTACAATAATGAGTCGTTAAGTGCTCAGCGACTGGATTTCTGAGATGAAGAACTGCTGAGAACGTGCGAACAGTCAAGGTGATGCAGAATTCCAGAGGTTCTGAGTAAGGGCAGCGCTGTCTTCCCGATCAGGTAAGATACAGGGCTTTGTCTCTCTGTAGGCTCCTGAAGGAGAAAGGATGGAAACAGAACATAACAGGGCAAAAAGACGTGATTTATTTATACAGCCTTGTATTTTATTGTAGCTTTTGTTTGACTACTTCATCGTACTTCATTATGGTTCACCAGTAGGTCATCTTGAAGGAACCCACAACTAATGATCTACTATGTAGTCCAGACTACAAAGGTGTTTGTCGTCAATATTACCATGTAAAAAACTAAACAAAAAACTACTATACTACACCATGTTACACAGCTGTAAGACATTTGATAGAAATTAATGATTGTATTTTTTCCAGATATATTTATGTAATCTGTAGCTTTCCTGCTAATGAAGTTATAGTGACAAAGTGCATTAAACCTTTATTTTCTGTAGAAAGAGTGGAGAAACCCCTATAATTTGATCACTAGTTTAGTGTGGTGCTAACAGTGAGCTCGGAACTGACGCCCACCCGGTACCGCAGTACTCGCCGCTCCACTCCACGCCCTGCGCGGGGGGATTCCGGCAGCCCGAGCGGACGTAATCCATGACGGGCGACACGGCCTGGCCTCCGGGGGACGTGCAGCTCAGAATGTTCGGGAAGTCCACTTGGAGAGGAAACCCCTACGCAAAAAGGCAAGCAAGCGGCAAACTAAGTACAGCAATGCATGCAAGGTGCGAGACTGTCATCCAATAACCGTCAGCGTGGAAATCCGCTCCGCTCTGAGAATAAAACACGCTTATAACACACACCCCGTGGTCTAATCTGCAATAAATTACCTCTGAATTTTGGAAATAATTTGTACCTGGTGTGTGTGTATAAGAACATTTCATGCAAACTTTGGGACATTGAACAAAAAAATTTTATGAAGTCTATAGAACTCACAGCAAAAAATAGCTGAATATGTATTTTTAAATTTGCTGGGTATGTTTGTATTTCAATAAAGAAGCTTTACACATTTTGATGTAACGTAATCATTAGCACATTTTGCAACCTGTGCTGTGATCTTGAAATTTTAGTTCAACTTTATATTTGTGATTCATATGAGAAAACTCTAGTCACTTGACTTATATTTCATCATGGTTTAAGGTAAGAACATCAACAGACTGTGAACCGATAGCAGACAGCATGTGTACAGATAAAGGCATACAGAAAAATAATTATCTGATTTGTTCCAGAAATAAAAGAACCACCTATGTGAGAAGTGATCATTAGAAATGACAGACCTGTACCCAGACAGGATATTGTAACTGCTGCCATACATGAGCTAGTGGCCTGTTTTTCAATAAGCGATGAGTGTCTGTTACGCCCACAACGCATTCTGAGTGTCAGTTAAAGAGATCATCAGCCCACAGATCTTCCACCAGTTTTGGCCATTGCTTTTGCACCTAAGGGTCTAAGCCAACCACTTCTTTCTGACCACCTCAGACTGTTTTTCGCCATGATATGTGTACTCAAAATTAGGTTGCACAACAACTTAAGAGGCACATTTATTCTTAACGGCTTATTTGAGAAATTACAGACCCCATAAGTCATAACAAACATGGTGCAGGAGGATATGAACACTATCCTCCTGTAGCAGCAGTAGCAGAACCTTGAACAGTTTGGCCGGCACTGACCAATCATTCTTTACAATCTTTTAAGCATAAGGACATGGAAAAATGGCCCAGCAACCCTCCTGTATCTGACCACTACAGTATGAGATGCAGACAGTCACATAAAGCCACAATACCCTCCCCCCCCCAACCATGACTAGTTGCCTGTGGAAGGCAGAAGAGTCACAGCACATGTCACCAAGATGTCTCTGCATTCCCATGATGCACCACTTCTTTCAGCTCTACTCAATCCTGTAGAGGAAGAATCCTCCAACACATACTGTCAACCGGTGTTTTGAGAAACACTTGCACACAAGCGTGCGCGCACGCACATACACACACACACACACACACACACACACACACACACACACACACACACACACACACACATATATGAGAAAAAGAGAGAATGATTATAAATACAGTATATAATTAACATTATGGAATTACCAAGAAGGAGGGGGGGACGACGAAAGTGAAGCAGATCTTTTAATTTCAAGACTTTTCCTGTACTTATCCAAAGAAAGAGATATGAAAGGGAAGTTAATCCTAGTCGTACATGAGAGAGCCTTCCTGAAAGGCCCTGGCAGCAGGTGGCTGCGTTTCTCCTTCCCTTTCTGAGATTCTACCTATTCACTCATTGTCTCCCAAATTCTTCTCCTTCATTCTATCACAAAGGGACCATCTGTCTTTTTGTGCACCGCCCCTCACTCCAGCTCACCAAAGTTGAACCACAGTGCCCCCCTCCTTCTTGTTTGCTCTTCACAAATATGCAAAATGAAGAAGGATTATTATACTATACTGAGTTTATGACTGATATAAAGGAAAGATCTAAAGGAAAAGGGCTTAAAACTCTGAGAGGGATAAGCAAGGTACAGTTTAAACATTTCCCCATTCTCTAAAGACTGACACAACCATACAAGGACTAACAGTAATCTAAAATTGGACTTCAGACAAATTTACCCCCTAATCCTTGTGCTTTAAAAAAATATGGTTGCTCAACAGCTAATTTGCATGCTGAGGAGTGATAAATTGGCACTTGAATTCATTCAGGTAGCTACTCTGTGTATGAATACAGTGTTCTGTAAAGTCCCCCACTGTCTCGCCAAACACAATGAGCCTTTCACATTCAAATGAGGACATTTAACTTTTTCACTAGTGATTTACATTGAATATACTTGTTTTTCAATCAAAATGCAACTGCTTCAGAAACCAACAGGAACTCATCTTGTTACGGAAGCATTTTGGCTTCTAACTGAAATACCATACCCAGTGTCCATCATTTAATGTTTGTTTTTTTTTTTTTTTTTTATTTATTAACTGTTTACAGAATTCACCCATAATTATATATCACACAATAACACAGTGTAGTACTCTAGGACAGAGAAATGATAAACCGTTCGGATGTTGTGAAACGTACTGCCGTCGTACCTGTACCTCAGATTGCCTGTGCAAGTAACGGTGTATGGCTCACAAGAAAATCTGCCAGTTTTTCACCAGAAATACAGTTAATTCTAAGCAAGGTAAATAAGAAGAAAAATATTTTTAAAAAGGATTCAATTCATGTAAACACAATGTAACACACTTGCACATTATTATTATTATTATTCCTAATGTTTACAAGTTGTACTGACATTAAGTATATTAAAAAACAGTCTCTTTAGAAGGAGTCAGGTCATCATCCATTAGCAGTAATACTAAAAAGCACACTCTTATTTAAACTCTAATGCTAATCCTTAGACTTCCACAAATGTACCATATTCGTACACCAAATTAAAGGTTTGTTGTAAACAGAGAGTACTTATCACTCAGGTGTACAATGTACATACAGCACAGAATATGTGGTCTTAAACTGCTTCACAGTTCCATCAGGCAATTAGTAGCTGCCTATTTGAATGATTTATTTTTAATATATCTCTTTGAATAAAACCACTGACTAAAGTAAGGCGTAATAAATTAAATGTATTTGCAGCACATGCTTTTCTGTGGTCGTTCGTAAACAAGCAACGGCTTTTTATTAATAGGACCGTAAATGTCTAATTAAACCCAGCAATAATAACAACCTAATTGAACCTTTGGTGAAACCTGGAGCGTCTTTTGAAACAAGGCTGAAAACGTAAGGCTTCCATCCAGTGCGGTGGAGAAATGAAAGGAGGAGGTGCTGATAAAGATTAATTTGATGTCAGAGGGGTCATTTGTGGTTTAATTAGATTTCTGTAGCCTTAGCGGCTGCTCTCCACTCAGGAGTCCAGTAGCTGGAGGAAGCAGCGATCCTCATCTCTGCACTTTACTTGGGAACTAATTTCATTTCCTGTCTGTGTGAAGAGGGGTTTTCATCCGATACCAAGATATTTTTGTCTCCCCAACTGATGTATTCATCAATCTCAATGTTGTTGTTTTTTATTATCGTTTTTCCCCTCTGCAGCCTTAAATTACATCCAAATCCTAATGCATCTGTTTATTACGAGGGGAAAATTGAAAATTTGTCCGCGCCACATGCGCAGATTTCTCCGTAGGGGTTATGAGGCAATATGACAGATATTAACGATTCCTTTCTTGACCTCTTTCATAGTGCAAGGCAAGCAATGGAAAGCTGGGAATGGCGAAGAATGGAAAGGAATGTCGGCACATTGGCAACACACGCTCCATGCTTACACACACACACACACACACACACACACACGTATGAATATTTATAGACTTCACCAGCACAGAAAGCACAGTGTTCATGCTAGGAGCGCATGACTTCCACGCAATCACAGGAGGATGCAGCACAACAGTCATGACAATGAATTCGAATGTTTAAAAGCCCTGTGATTGGCGGCTGACCTGTGATTGGCTGACCTGTGATTGGCTGACCTGTTGGAAATGTGCAGGGAATGAAAAAAGAAACCTATTTGGTAGGTTGACGCTTGCCATACATTATGATCAGCATTTGCCTTTGAACTGAACGTTAAATCAAAATCTGAGTTTGATTGTAATGCCATGCTGTCGACATGACCAGCAGGTGTATACAGCCCTCAGGTTGTTTAAAAGCCTTACGCAACACAATTCACCACAAAAAATGTGGAATTTGAATCATCTTGCCTACATTCACCACTTTGATATGATTCAGTTCAGTTCCATTTCTACTGAACATGTTACCTGAAATGGTTTTTCCAAAAGTAGTGTAATACAGATATAGACACAACATACCAACTACGTTGACAATGCTAACATAAAACTGGAGTAAAACAACTAACTAAATAATTTTTAAAACAAAATGCTTTCCCAATATCAGAGTCATCTATTTAACCACAGTGTTACTGTCTGTTTATCTGCCATTCAATGTCATAGCTTTTGAAGCTAACTGCAAAAAACTCTAAGCTTGACTTTGCATACCAAAGCTAGTAATTCTAACTAGCTCCGTGTTTTAAAAGCAACAGAGACCGAAAATCAGATGTATGAGATGCAGGTCAATATTAATGACATCAGTGCATAAAGACAAGCTGCAGGGATAAAATGTAAGACACATTCCACTGGTGACCCACTGGGCAAAACAATAAAACCAGAGCTCCTTGTAATTGGTCTTTGCAAAAGTAAAGCGCAATATAAATAGATTTTATGCTTTAGATAAGAATAAATACATAATGCATCAGTTTTGGAGTATGCAGACACGGTGGGGGAGGCTTATGACCAGGCAGAGGGGGGACAGACCTGTGGAATGGATGGTGAGTGCATCGCCATCTGGTGGCCAACAAGTTGCTGCTGGTGCTGCTGCTGCTGCTGCTGCATGGAGATGGACTGATGCGCCTGCTGCAGGCTGAGGTGCTGGTGCAGCGGTGGGCTGATCTGCAGCTGCGGCGGTGGCGACGACGCGGCCATTCCCGTCATGGACACGGCCACGGGCATGGGTGCGCTGGCCTTGGGGGCGATGCTGCGAGGCAGGCCGGGGTGCAGTGCTGGCAGGTGGGAGGGGTTCATGCTCTGCTGCGGGTGGTACGGGTGGCCCATGTAGAGGCCTGTGTGGGCCTGAGCGGCCCCTGGGAACAGGGGCGGCTTGGGGCCCGGCATGGGAGAGGCCTGGGATGTCTTTACCTCCACGGGCTCGTTGTAGCTCTGTAACCAAAGGTTACATGGCATGTCAAACTTTACAAACTATTCTTATAAAACACTGTGTTCTGTGCTTATTGACACTGATAAGGACTCAAGTTGTAGCAGACTAACTATAAAGTCAATAGCCAAACTCCCATGCATTCACAGCAGCCGGCACATGGAAATCATCCACACGGCCGAAGCTGTGCTGTACGTCCAGACATGTGGATCAGCAGAGCAGAAGGGCCAACTGAGCATGGCCGCCGAGCCTCTAATGGACATGACAGCATCAACCAAAGACAGGACTTTAGCACATGGATAAACACATGCCGTGTCCAACTAAATGCCAGGCTCTCATGGCCTCCACCTGGGCTCCTCTATGCACCTGGCATACAACTGATTGTGACAACTGTTGTGGAAATTTTCTGGAGACCAGACAGTTGTTATTCTGTAATACACACACTGTAATACACACACACACACACACACACACACACACACACACACACACACACACACACACTGCAGGGAAGCCAACACTTACCTTAGACACCAGACTCGCCCTGTACGCTGCCAACTGTTTGAGGTACTCCTTTTTGGCAGCCTCTGTCTTCTTCTTATATAACTGCAATCATTACAAAGTTGTGTTAAAGTGACGAGTCAATAAACATTATTTGAAACACATTTACAGCATACCAAGACAAAGCAGCTCTCTGCTAGAGGAAAACGAGTTTCTGTTTAATACTCTGTGCGGATTTAATAAAATAACTTTGTGAGAATATACAAATAACGCCCCACCACAAATTTTATTATCTGTTGCTCCGTTAATGTCTCTGTCGAGATTCTGTCGCTCTGTCAGGCATTCAGCCTTTCAAAGAAAACTGATTTTTCTGTAAAACCAGAACAGCTACATCATGTTTATAAATACTTCCTTGTGACTGTTGGAAAACTCATGATTTCTTAAAAATTTCTTAAAACAACAGACCACAGAGGATACAGTTAAATACTGCCTTTAAGAGTGATTAAATTATTTCTTTGTTCTTCTCAGCAGACAGGTTTATAGTTTTTTTTTTTTGCATGGATGATTATTATCTTGTCATTTTGTCACTTCAAAAGAGCCTTTTAAAAAGGCTTAATTAGGATAGCGTATTACAGCACAAACACACACCCTGTAATTGTTGTTGTCATTGTATTTCAGTATCATTCTGTCACATGTTATGACTAATTTTTTTTGTCCTTAAATCTAATTGTGTCAGTGGACTTTAAACATTTTCATAAGCAGGATCCATAATAAATGTTTATATTATTTATGCTTTACGACTCTGAATAATTAAAGTTAAACTCATGTTTGTTTGGAAGCAATGTTTGCTTGCGCTGTCGTATTCTTTGCATGTTCAACAGAAACCACTCACGGTAACAGCAAAGCAATTTGTATACACTCTTAAATAAATCTGCATGCAGAATGCAAATCAAACCACAAAAAAAATAATTAATCGTAAGTAGTTTTGTTGAGGGTGATTACGCATCATCTCCGGAATAATTTTTATAGAAAAAATTGGCTTATAGCTAAATAAATAACTAAATAATCTTTGCGTATACAGGATGGAAAAGAATATATGTTGGCATTATTCTGAAATACAAAGCATGAGACGGAGTCTAAAATTCTGCTGTAGTTAGGTGACTTGGCCTTATTTACGCTGGTTTGTTTCCAGCTGAACGTTCAAGATCTGTCACGCGGCTGGGAAACATGCAACTTGATTGACTTGACGGAACGTGTAATTAACAGAACGAGCGCGGCCCATGATAAGACAGCGGCTGGTGGGCTCAGGGGGCACACAGCTTGGCCTCATCGTCTCCCTGCTGCTTTTAATTTGGGAGGACAGGGCCCGTAATTGTGGCAAATTAAGTCTCTGCACAGCGAAAAATATAATTTTCCATTTTGCAATGTTAATTACATAGCATGGGGGATAGATAAACACAGTCACATTTTCCTTTTTTTATTTAAAATTTCTATAACCTGACATCAGTAAAAACAATGGTAGGAAGCATATTTACCATGACAAGACCTCAAGTTCCATCTTGGGAGGAAAGAAAACCTGGCAAATTGTTCACGTTTTGGACTTGAACGCGCGTGTGAGGGAGCGCAGTAATTCTCACATCACAGGTGTGAATCTTACCCCCTACACAATCAAACCATTTCTGCTGGTCCCCCTGGGATCAGTCCATATGTCGGACCCGCCCTGACGCACATCTCTGGGCCCACGTAAAGAAGTGCAAAAAACTTCCTGGGCTACTTTGCACCTTGATCTTGCAATCTGAGCGATGCAAATGACATAGCTAGCATTCTTCACAGTAAACACAACATTATTCGTTAACATTATACAAAAAAAAAAACACTGTTCTGCGGCACTCTTTAGAATGCTTTTATGTGCCAGTTCTATCAGGAAAAAGAGAAGCACAGGGGAATACATTTAAATATATGTGCATTTTAATATTCTAAATGTTGTTTGTCGGAAACGGAAGAGTGTCTCCTACTTTGATTTTATAATACAGAAAAATTGCATATTATTATGTTCTAGACCTGTTTGCGACATTATATTTTATTCTCTTGACAGTTTCGCACAATGTCACTCAAGGACGAACGAGCCGTTGTTAATACTCATGGGTACCAATGCTGACAGACCTCAATTTGTAGCCGGATTGAGTAATGTTAGGTCTTGCCGACATACCCTTTGTAGGTAATAAACAAATGGTAGTCGTACATTTGTCTCTCTTTGCCTGAGAAAGTCACTGGAATATCAGTGAGGTGGTGCGTGAGGTTTGACTTTAACTCTGAGAGAGACGGCGTATCTCTAATGGGCTCGGCAGCGTAGATAAGGCTGAGGCCAAGCTGGGGGGAAACTCGGGCGAGGCTTCTTAACCTCCATTACCCAATACATTATGGAATTTTATTCCTCCACTGGATGTTGGCAGCGAGTGAAAAGAAAGGTCACCGAGAAGCTCACTGGAAGAGATGACAGATCTGTCCTTCTGCAGGGAAGGGGTTAGAGATGATGACCATCTCTGATCTGAGATTACAGACTGAGCAGTGAAGCGCTGTCACTCGATTTATGAACCTTTTAAAGGTTTTTTTATCTATACAGTCATCATTGTCAAAGCTGCCCTATATAATAACAGATTTTGTGGATATACAGAACTTTACACTGCCCCTCCAAAATGTTAGCAACTTGACCAAAGGTACACCTGACTAACACCATGACTTGAGAAGGCTTCATGACAGCCAGCTGTGTAAAGCTAGCATAACAATAGTGTTGTTCTTCATTTAAAGAATTTCCAAAGTGTAGTTGAAGAATTGTGTTTTTATTAATAACGAGCCCGGTTAACGTGGAAAGTACCTGTTTCTGCTCCTCCCCCAGGCCATCCCACATCGAAGCCACGATCTTGGAAACTTCACCGAAAGTGGCGTTGGGGTTCTGCCCCTTGATGGCAGCCTGCGTGTCGCGGAAGAAGAGCGCGTAGGCCGACACGGGCTTCTGCGGCTCGTTGGGATCCTTCTTCTTCTTTTTCTTGGGGGTCTTGGGCTTTTTGCCCATGTCTACAGCTGACCTTTTCTCCGCTCCATTAGTCTGGAAACACAAGACGCCACGGCTCAGTAAAGAGTTGACACTTTTTTTTTTTGCAGGAAAGGCAAACATAAGAAGGGGACACTGTGGGTAGGCCCCTTGTTGGTGTTAAATTTAGGTAATATAACTTTATGACACATTGACACGTTTAACCAGACTCATGGAATCTGAACAGCAAGTGGTGAGGTTGTACTATGAATACTGGAAATGACTGAAGGTCTAAGTTGGGTTTTCCTAAATCATCACTGAGAACAGCTAGCCATGTACTACAGCGCATGTAAACACACACAGCCGTCTCAGTGAATTTTTATACATTCTATGCCACTTTGCATAGTGAAATCTCACAAACATTTAAAAGGAAATATAACTATTAGCAAAGTGTATTTTATTCATAACGATGTATAGTATATTAATGTAAAATTGCACAGTTATAAAACAGACTGTTTGTTTTAAGTATTTTAATATCCTAACTAAAAGTCAAAACAACAAAAATGCTGCTGTTTAAACCTAGAACTATTTACATTTTGATGATAATCCACCGTTTAAAAAATGACAGACTAGACATAAAACCACATTATGCACTTTCTTGTCATTTATGCTTTTCAAAACTTGTGGGTTTCACTGTGCTTTACAAAACCGAGCTCAGTGCTGAAAGTCATGCTGATGGCACATGTCAGCTCCTTTTCTTTGCTTCACAACACGATTTATTATTCAGATAATCAAGTTATTGTAAAAAAAAAAAAAAAAAAAAACCTACTTCTTGCCCGTGGATAGTGCTGTTGTAGACACTGATAACATTTAGTTAAAACACTTATCCAAGTGTTTCATAAGGAATCCCCTGACAGCATCCTTAACATCTTGGTTTAACTTCTATATAGCATGTGTACAACATTTTAAATTAAGCACTGACTGTAACCTGGAGACATAAAACAGTTTGGCAAACAACAGTTATTTGATAAATATGCTTAAGGTTGAAAATGACTCATAATTACAGCCATGTCATTTCCTTACATACTTTGGTTTTTGATACACTTGTGTTAGTACAGCTTTTAACAATAAAACATGATATAGTTTTTTTCCTCCATTTTTTTGTGTTGCACTGCAGGGTTACTCAGAAAACATGATAAAACAACTGAGCGCTAATCACGCATATAACATCGTGTTGATGACATGGGGCAGTTTTCAGACCTTTATGGTGGGCTGTCAGTAACAGTTATGAAAGTAAATTCAACTTATGGGTAATTTACCTTTAATGAGTCATCGGCCTCATCTTCGTGTACAGAACTCGATGGCGAGGGGGTGGCAGACTTGCTTCCTGGGGGTGATGGGGAGCTGTGGGGGACACTGTTCCCGCTCAAGCCAAGCTGTGATTGGTTGATTGTGGACAGCTGACGGTGCTGCATCATGACTGTCTGAATTCGAGGTCTCAGCGCCTCCATCTGCGGGTGACCGCCGTATCGGGATGAGTCCGAGTTTGCCATTTCCTGCATCTGAGCGACAAGAAGAGTGTGCCTTATTCTTAACTAGACTCAAATGGAATTACAGTTACAGCACAGAAAATGGGGCAGGGGGGAGGGGTCCCTCAGACACACACCCCGTTTTAATTATGCTGTGCTGTGTGTTACAGAAGAGCATGCAGCTGTATCAGGTAGGCTGGAATGCAGGTTAGTGCTGTTAATTTGAATCTCTCTGCTCCAGCTGTATCACCAGGTGAATGCGTAAAATGCGAGGAGTGTTGGTTTGAAGGCCTCCCCCCAGGTCCTCATGCCCCCCAGCTTTCGCATGAAGGTTCACAGCTGGACACATGCCTGAAAGCTGCCACCTGAGTGAGCAGGCGTCAGTAAGACACATCCACCGATCTTTCCACCTACTGTTGCCTGACACCAAGCCCTGTCAGACATGCATTCCCTCTGGGCAACTATGACGAATGTCACTCTGGGAAACACCACCCACCTCCCTCACATAGCCTGAGTGAGGAGATCCCTGGATGACCACCATGGCAACACATATCCATTTGCCAAGGTACATCTAAACCGCAAAATTTAACAACAGAACAATATGTGCTATACTGTGATCCTTGCTTCCCTAATGAGAGGTGTGGAAATTCATAGATCGAACTGTAAACCACCTATACAAAAAAAACAAAACATCACACAACATCACTAGTAAAAATAGTTATATGCCACACTTCAGGTAGCCTGAGTGATATGCGATTTAAGAAGTTCAGAGGCACTGAAACAAAAGACACCTCAACATGGGCTTGTGTGTTTATACCTGTCACAACCGCACAACAAAAGGTGTGATCATCTCCTGCCAGAAGCTGAATTGTACATTTTGCTGAACTGTAACAAACAACTGTTGCGTGTCCCCAGGCACGCTGTGCCAACAGCCGCCGCCGTGGCCTTTACTTGTTTTTGGAGTGCTCTGCAGAGCCCAGCGGAGCAATGTTCAGTTCACTTTCAGGTTTGTTCACTTGTACACGCGCGTGTGTGTGTGTGTAACCACAATGCAAAGCTTTTCATAACATGCAACCACACTTATAAGCTGATTTCACTTCTGCTTAAGGTGAGAAATTGAGAAAAAAACAAATAAGGTGTTGGTGGTATTTACATCAACTAAGAAAAATAAAACTAAAGGTTTTACAGCAGTCTGCAGGACAAAATACTTCAACCGTTCGTGGACCATTTCCTGTAGTCATTGCAGGGCGCAATCATTTCTCAGAAGAAAGACATATCACATGGGTGTTGGCTTTGGCCTTAAGATGCATGGCGGAGGGTTGAGGTGTGGATCCATTGTCAACACTCATTTTCCACTGCACTTTGCACCTAATGAACTGACTTCTTGGCCCAAACAGGCCTTCTGAGCTGCGTATGAGCCTAGACAAGGTTGTTACCAGGTCAAAAAGGGGGAAACACCACAAATAAAAAGCACAACTCAACTGCACATCGACACGCTCACAGCAGCGCTATGTTTTAGGCATCAAACAGACGCTGGCACACTTAAACACTCAGAAAGGGGGTGTATGTTCAACATGCTCTACGACATACAGGGAAGGATGTGGCCCAGAATTACAGAACTAGACCAGGGCTGTAATCACTGACTATAATAATAACAATAATAGTAATAACAATAAATAAATTTTGTTTCTGTTATACGACAAACCTTTCATCTGTTCTCATCAATGTATGTCTGGCCAGTCAGCTTCCTAAGATACTGGTTTACTATGCAAGAAATATTGTTTTATTTCTTCATATCTTTTAGCATTTATTACAGCAGTAAACAGATAAAAACAAGTTAATAACCTATTTATCTAACAATTATATATGACTGGGGCCTGTGGAGATGTCCCGGTAAGGTTTACTGGGAACTGGTACAATCCTGCCCCCTCTTGATACATTTCTTTAGCGATCCTAAACATGCCCGGTCACCTTCAGACAGTAATGTGCGAACCAGACGAGCTAATGAGACAAAACTGCGTCTAAAAGGTACCAGGGTCAATGTCCTAGGGGGACAGAGCTGTCATGCCTTTAGGCAATTCACTTACATGTATTGAATGTTCAGCTGTGAAAATGGGAAATGATTAATTTTTCCATCTACATGTGAATGTAATAATTAATGATGTGAGCATGTTGTAGTTAAATTAGGGTGTAAAGTTCTGTGGGTTCAGCTGTTGTTGAATTCTAGTTGTATTGAACTTGATCCATTACAGTATTTATCCAGGTATATAAAAAGTATAAAAGAGCACGGGCTACACAGACCAGTAGGAATGCAGTTTGATAAAGATCTATATTTTAAAATTCATCATTTCATAATGTTAAGGACAAATCAAAAAAATATTACTGAATATTTTCAACATAAGTCTTAACATGCTCTAAAATTTGTAGATCAGGAAGACTACACAACAGTAGTTTTACATTTTTTGATTCAAAAGATTCATGGGGGCTTTTGTTCTACATCACATGTACAAGCACATATAAAACATCTAAAAATATCTGAAAATTCACTTCCACTGTAATTTATAATTACAAGTGAATAATTAGAGTTACATGTGGAGCGAGCTTTAGCGGTAAATTAAAATGTAATCTCTTGACCGCCACTCTCTTTCTGTTGGCAACACTGCACTTTCTCCCTTCTGGCTAACAGGATATCTGTTTGGGCAATCAAACAATTACAGTCAATATTCTTGTTCTATCCCTAAGATTTATGTCACCACTATTTGGATAACAGCCTATTTTTCCTTCTGACTAACACATAACAAACAAGACATCGCTTTGACGGTTTAGTGTCACCTTGACCCAACATTCTTCTCAATACGAAGGTGTGAACCTTCCATTAATGTGGCCATTCAGAGTCAGATTACATTTAAGTCTTCTTTCAGTCAAACCTTACATGCATCAATCTCTTCGCCAAGTGCCTCTTAGAATCTCAATTTTACTTCAAGTATCAAGAATAACAGCTACAAAAAAAAAAACTGAAAATAACAATAAGGACCCTTACAGAGTAAGGCCAGCTCACATAGGTTAAAGACTTTGGAAGAGCTACGCTCGTCTCAATTGTCTGAACACTTGCTATTCCGTTGGCAGTTATCTAAAAACAGATGCGTAGTTTTGACTGTGATAATGCTATGAAGACTAAATCAAAATTATTAGATAATGGACTTTTGACAGAGCTTCTAAAGTGCACGGTTCTCTTCACCACATCTGTTGTGACTATTCACATGTAGGAATAATGTAGAAAATGCACAAAAGGCCCGAGTTTCTCCAGACAGCCAGTTCATTTACTGATCGGCAAATAAAACATCAACACGGTTTCCTGCACGTGATTTAAATGTTAACAGAACGTGCCGTTAAAACCACAGTCACCAAACAGGCTGCTCATGAGTAATCCAACATACCTACATCATCAACCTTCCAGTTAAAATTCAAAATTTTATGCTAAGCCTGATGTTTGGAGGTACTTAATCTGGAACCAGCAAAAAATAAAAATAATAATAAATTAATAAATAAAAACACAATCTTCATGTTTCCCCAGCATATGTGATATACATTTATTTATATATTCTTTTTATTAATTTAACCACCAAGAAAAGCAAGCATGTTTAAAACAATTTGTTTAAAGCAATGGCCGTGTACAAAAATGGACCTGGGAAAAGGGGGTTTTCAAAATGTTTCCAAACGACGTGGACGTATAGATGGCCGACTGCATTAAATGTGGATGGTCAATTGTCCTTCGTTCACATTCACAGCAAGTCACCCCAGTCTTTGCAAGAGTGCAGATAGTAGTTATTATGCAGGCCCACCATTAGTCTGCCCTACACAGGGAACAAAGGTGAGTGGCTAACAAAAAGAAGTGATGTGACAAGGTCATCGGCAAAGTCCCTAAAGGTTACCTATTTTGCAATTTTGCCTTTTTACATGACAAAAGGAAGGATGCTTAAATCTGTAGCGACCAGTCCTTGAGGGTTACATTCCAACACATTTTTTTTAACGAAGAAAACATATTACCATTTTTTAAATAGCTATCTTTGAGTCCAGAAAATATGGAGGCGCTGATATTCTCCCCAGTGTATAATAGCTACATATTTTAAACAGAAACGACAAAGCACTTGTGCTACACTTTACGCCGTTTAGTTGCCACAAAGCACTTGCCACGAAATGTGAGGATGAAAAAAGAAAAAAAAAAAAACTAGCAGTGCTGCAGCCGTGGTGGACGACAAGCATAACGCTGAGATTTCAGGCCTTCGCCACAAATGATGAATAGGGTAAAGATGCGAGCTGCATGGATGTGGCTAACCTGATAACATCTGCTACACGTCTCAGCCAGTTCAGCTAAAACCTCCTGGGAGTTTTATCGCTTAAATGTTATATTTCCACAGTCGGTCGTCTGCATTTTAAGTGCAGTGTCTAAGCCTGTTTAATGAATGCAGAAGTACAAACTTTATGTTAGTCACTTTGTACAAACAAGTACCAATTGCACCTACAAAAAGAAGCAAAACGTCAATAAGCATTGTATCCTGAAATTAAATAAGAGGTAATGTATTCTATTCATAATTGTTTTTAAGGCACTCTTGTATTATTTATGAAGGGGAAGAAGAGCAGTTTTCAAGAGCCCCACATTGAGCTATGTTAACTTCTCTCTTCAACAGAATGCTAAGCTTTAATATCTATACTATCTGTAAAATTGACTTTAAAAGACTACTGTTTATTTGGTTTGCATTACTGCCACTATTCAATTTATCCCACAAAACAATGTATTTTTAATATTTTGGATAATGTAGCCAGTAACCTCAAATAAACTGTTGAATAACTGGAATTCCTTCATTTTGTCACCAGAAGACAGCTATTCAACTTTATTAAGGCAAACAGATTGAGGGGACTGATTTACAGCATTACACTGAACTACAGGTTAAGACATAAATCCTCTACCGCCATTTTCTTGTGCAATCAAACCCTTGCTCCGCTACTAAAGTTTTGTTTATTACTGCAGATGATATGCAGTAGATGAAAGCATGCATTTGAGGACAAACCACAAGTCAGTCACTGTCTTTTGCATATATTGCACTGTGCAACAAACTGTTAATTAGGCCAAGTCATTGTTAAGCGACTGAATAAAGGTGAGTGAGGGACATGCACATCTTCAAACTACACCCACAATGCAGCTTTTGTTAACACTGTTGGGAAAAACGGCCAAGCCATTCCTTTCAGGCCAAGGGAATGCATGGATGACAGGGGACAGAATTCGGTCAATGGGACAATCTTCATCTCGCTCAACTTCATGGGACCTTTTCCATTTATATCAACAAAATTCATGCTTGGTTTGCCTAATGTATGCCTTTGAGTTCCAAAGTCCAAAACCCTAACATGCATTGAACAAGTTTATATTTCCCTTTAAAAAGAGGCCATGGGTCATGGTTCAATGAATCCACTCAGAAGCAAAATCCTTTTCCCTCTCCTACTTATTTTAGTAAAACACATTAAAATCAAATATCTTCTGTGGCAAAACGATTCAAGCCTCTGGAACTGAAATAATTTTCTACTAAAAAATGCATGAGACAAATAAATGCACTTTATGTTCCACAAGAAAAAGCAGTTTCAACAGGCTAATGCTCAGAGAAAATTCATTCTATCAAACAGCTATTTCATTCTTTGCTGCAGCTACAAGCTCTCCTCTGTTGCCTGGCAACCATAATTCATAGAAGCCCTTAGTGGATATTCTTCCAGCACTGAGAACATTAAGGTGAAAAGAATAAATGCCTAGGGTGAATCTTGAAATCTTTTATTATGTATGCATTCTATTTTTTAACTTATTTATTTATTTATGCATCAATTGTTATGGCACAACACTGCGGCATTGTATGACAATAATTTTAATACTCATAATTTGTGTGGGGCAGAAACCATTTGACAATAGTCATAACAAGTCACACATAGTACTGGAATAAAACTGAAATTAACTGTGATGGTGACTTTATTGATTCCTACATATGCACAGCACTATTTTATATATAATTGTGTGTGTGTATATATATATATATATATATATATATATATATATATATAGAGACACATAAAATGTATGCATTAAAAAATGCAGATGTCCGCAAGCACAAAAAACAAGGATTTGTATCTTAAGGCTGTTTTTCCTTACATAATTACATAGTTATTGAATATAGTGTTTGTTGGGTAATCTCAAATTTTAACATAAATACCTGCTGTCCAAACCCAGATGTATTATCAGGGTGAGTTAGATGAGGAAGTGCCTTACTATATAATAATAATAATATTATTATTATTATTATTATTATTATTATTATTACAGGATTAGTGAAAGGGCCAGTGACCTGACAGGACCCCCCTGAGGTCTCACTCCAGTCCTGCTGCTGTTAATGTGAGGTAATGTAGCTCCCCTGAGGTACAGAGTAATAATTCTAACAGCACAAGTACTAGAGGATATACGGAAAAGTCTTACACACTTTCAGATGCAGAATTGCTGTAATACCTGACTTTCTCACAGACTTAAACAAGCCTCCTGGTTAGCCGCAATTAGTCAGTGCAACATTTACTGCTCTATGACATTCACATATTGTGAGGTTCATTCAAGGAAGGCCAAAGCCAGACCTTCAGTTTCGTTTCCTCTGTTCTGAAATCGGTTACGAAGTCATGAACCCCCACATTTCCAGGGTAAGTTCAGAGTGTACAAATGTGACTTGTTCTGCCCAAAAATGTCACATCACCACAAACTGGGCGTTGTCTCCTTTTGCCTGTTGTAAATTACAATGTGATTTTTGCATGTGCGCGCACAGAAAAACTGAACAGGTTTTATTCTTTTAGTAGACTGTTTTTCAGAAAAAAACCTCAAGTACCTACAATCCCCTCCCTTGTACACCCAAATGTATTTCTACAGAGAATTTACATTATAACTAAGGGTACCGGGTGTGTCCCTCTTGGGATTTGTGGTTGGAAATTTGATCCCTTAGCAAACTGATGTCAAGTTCCCTACATAGCTCCAAACTTTAACTTACACAGAAAATGATGCCCTTCAGTCTGTTGCTCTTCTTATTTTCAGTTAAACTGCATGCGTTTCTAAATATCCTTATTTCATACGTAGGCTTTTACATAATTTTTAAAAAACCCATAAATGTGTCTCATTTTTTTACATACTTCTCAGCAAGGAATGCATTTTACAGCACAAGTAGCAATTACTGCCATAAATGTGTGCAGAATATATGAAAAAAAAACAAGCTGAGACTGTTTCTCAGAGCCACCATTAGTGGTCTTAAACTAAATCAGATCACAAAAGTATTGAGGCACAGCCCACATACAAGGCACAGGCCAGATACAAGGCACAGCCCACATACAAGGCACAGCCCACATACAAGGCACAGGCCACATACAAGGCACAGGCCAGATACAAGGCACAGGCCAGAGCAACACTGCAAAGGGACATTGTAATAGTCACAGCTCAGCCTACAAAGTGGCACAGTCACCATTAAAATCAGCTCTTAAACAATACACACAAGCATATCAGTGAAAGTTCCCCCGCGCTATGTGGCATGTACAGAAAGTAAGCCTAACTCTATCAACTTGTGTTTCCTGTAATAACAGACACCTTACACATTTAAATATAACAACAAACCTGGTAAGGCTGTAAAACGTGTTTACATGCTTTTAAATAGGAGCGAATGTATTTACCATTATAACCTGTGTACAGCGGTTGCACTGAATCGCGTTCTTACTGTCTGCTCATAAACAAAAAAAAAAAAAAAACGGCAAAACCACGAGACGCACGGGGTTAGAGAGGAAACACAGGGAATGAACACATGCACAGGGACTGACAGGAGAGGGGCTTACCATAGACAGAGAGTTGGAAATGAGAGCCCCATCCTGGCTCAACATGTTGGACACGGTGATGGCAGGAAGGTCCAGGCTCTGCGGGTGGAAGGGATTTAGTCCGTTTTGAGAAATGGGGGGGCACAGGGGATGGTACCCCGCCGCCTCCGTTTCAGGCATGTGGACTAAAGTGTGCTCTGGTAGGGTTGGGGGTGTTATGGGGGGGATGTTGAAGTCTTCGTCGCTGAGGCTTGGAACTGGATATGACTGTTCGGGACAAAGAAAGCATGGTGTGGAACACAGGTTAGTGTGCGCTCACCGCAATCAGCAGAAAACATCACTGCCAACAACATGTTCGTTTTCAACACTGTCAACACCGGAGTTTGAATAAATCCAACATGGCGTAACATTATCATGGTGCGTCTTAGTTAACTGATTAGAGTTTTTTTAGTACTGATATAACAAAAAATACACAAGTGCTGCTAGTTCTTTGACAATAAATATATACATAAATATATATGCTTAGAGGATGTGGTTCAGAAATGAATAAAGGAATGTAATATATTGCTGTAATAAACTAGACTAGAGCAGACAGTGTAATAAAACACAATGCGATGTATTGAAGCTCAGTGACAGAACATGTGAAAAACTAATTAATTTCATTTTAAGTGTCCCTTGGATTTCTGTGCCGATTCCAATAAAGTTTTATTCGGTGCCAAGTTGAACTCCAGTTTCTAAAAAGGAACATTACATTATCATCTGCATCACCATCTGTGCATCAAACACCGTTTTATTTGGCAAAACAAAAGCGCGTTACAGTCATGAGCAAAGCGCATGAATGCCGACTCCTTTAGCACAACCAGACTGCTTTAATTCAAGGTAACAGCCAATGACTTGTTAGATGGGACAAATTATAACCCCTTTCAGTTCTCTAAATTATCCAACTGAAAACTCAATTCATTAAACTGACTGTGATAAGTTTGGTGTGATTCATACCCTACAGATGTACATTGTATAGAAATTAATTACTTTTTTTGCCACCTCCTACATAACTTTTTAATCAGGGAAAAAAATAAATTCTGTAAGACAGCCAGTTAAGGCAATTATCGGAAGAATTACTTCCAAAATCCAAACCCAACTGTTTCCTCCACAGACAGCAATTAATGTATTTAATGAACCTCATATTAATTTCTTCTTTTTTTAAACAAACAAATCTTATTATTAATTTCTCATTAATTTCCATGTTTGATCAGATTTCTTTTCACTGATGCCTGCAGTTTTTGGGACCACATGCTGGCATCACTATTTAATATATGTGTGCATATAGAGTGTGTGTGTATACACACACACACACACACACACACACACACACACACACACACACACCTGAATATAGTTGTAGATAGGAATTACGACTGCAACTGTCAAGTTCAGCAATGCTGGCATTTAATTTTTTTCCTCATTTACTTTGTTACTTTGTAACTGACTCAATCTGAATACGCATAAAACAGGCAGATGCTCTCAAATGTCAACCTCAGATTAGAGCCCAGATGGCACTTACTGTGGGCATTAAAAGAAGGAAAGGTGCTGTCTACTACTTTTGTCTGCAGCAACTCTTGCAGATCACAACTGTACCACCTTCTGGCTACAAAGAAATATCCTGCAGTTAGCTCACACCGCAAGTATCATAACAAATGGTGAACACGCGTAAGGACTCAAGATGGGGAAAACTTAGAAGTCATATTTAAGACACCGTTGTTTGATGTTATTATTACTATACATATAAAGGACTTTTACAATATGGGAGCAAGTCTTCAATCTAAACCTACATAAAACCAAAAGCTATTTAAACCTAATCTTTACCCCAACCCTTAGTAATCACCCTAAAGCAGCCATGGGATCACGCCGCTGGCTAGAGAACGTTATACGAAAGACTTCCTATGGCATCCAGAAACACAGCTCACAAATACAGGCTTCGTTTTTTTTTTTCTGGGCCCAGGAAGCAGTACCTTGGCCTCATCTGAAATATAAACACATTTTGGCATCTGGATTTTTTTCTGCCACGGTACAGTTTTCTCAGATCATCACATCCATCATTTTTTTCATACATATTTTGGCCTGAGGATTCATGTTTTCAGCAAACCATTTCAGTGTTAATCAAGCGTTTGCCCTTAATACTGGGTACCCACTGTGTCGGCCCCGTTTCTACATTAAAGCTGTTCATAGTTTCGTATTGTAGCTTTTTATATGTAAAAATGTTCACCAATGTTCAGCGTCTAAAAGGGCTTCAGACAGTGAAACATACACACCCACCGCAGTGCGATAACAGACAGCCTTGCGAACTCAAGTAAATAAATAAAACACACATCAGAAAACAATTCAGCCTCAGTCGCTCCCATCTCCCCCCCCAGCGACACGTCACCAAGGTCTTTCACTGAAACATTACAGAGATAATGGAAAACGCAAGGACGAGAACGCTGCAGGTACGAAACAAGCACCCACATCGTGGGTCCGTTGTCAAAATCACATCGCTGACATTTGACCTATAAAAACAACACAAACACTAAAGGTCAAGGTCTCCAATCAGTTTATAAAATAAACTATGTAGTAAGCAAGAGATACGGGGCAACAACGAGCACTCGGCACAGAAACATAGATACTCACACTGGCAATAACTTGGATTTGTTGCTGTGTTTTTATGAGCTTAGAAAGTAGGGAAGGTAGGCAGCACTGAGGATTAAAAACATGGACAGAAGTCTAACTCAAACTGGTATGGTGCCTAGTCTCATGACATGCCTTGCTCTAATATTCTTGAGCAAGATTTCCTGTCAAGCTGTTAAAACACATGGTATTAAGCTGTGAAAGTTATTTCAATAAAGAAAACACAACATTCTAAGCTTTCCCGAATGGTAACTCAATAGATCGATGATTTCTAGTGGTCCTGAGATCTCCACAGCCCTCTGGCACACTGGGGAACTAATACAAAATAACCACTCATGAGCTCAACTGTTTTCATAGACAGAACTGTGCCACAGAGCTGTGAGAGTCACTCAGATTCATCGCAATCACAGAACATTCTTTCAGTTGAGGGAAATAGGTCACATCACCACGAGATACAATGACACCGATTATCCATTAACAGACTGGCTTCTTGTACTCAAAGCACGAATGAGGTGAGTGCTCCTTAGATGTACTCTTCTATATTGATAAGGATGGTGACAAGTTGTGCAAGTCCACTTCCCACAATTCCCTCTGATGGAAAAGCACAGACTTACTCCCATTTCATGAGTATGAGACATCACTGCAACAGTAGGTGACTGTTCAAAAACAGCTAAAAATTTTTAAGTAGCCGTTTCATTCAAATTAATCAAACAAACATAAAAAATAGATGTTGTGTTGATAGAAATATTTTTGTGCATTTATGGTCTCCGTGTGGTTTGCTAAGTAAATCATTATTAAGTGTATATTAGAAGCGCAACTTTTTCAATTTGTCAGAAAAGGTGGCACAAATTTTCCTCAACATTGTGCTGATAGTCACAACATTTGTGGGAGATTAGTATGAGAGAAAGCAATAAAACAAATTTGAAACACATACAAAAAAAACAAACGTAAACAAGGTTAACCTGCACACAGACACGAAGCATCTTTTTAATTGTGAGTAATGAAGATGTCAGGCTAAACGCTGGAACAGTTTAACTTAATTAGGTGACCTAGTTTCCCAAGTCGCATTTCATTTCCCGTTTTGAGTCAGCCTGTACGGGAGGCCAAAGGAGCAATTCTGTCTGTAATGAATACCTCAGGGATCATGAGCAGTAATCATTTCACTGTTACATTATAAGCCGAGTTTGCAAACTAGTCTGGACTTGTTGAGCTGCCAGTTCGCCTGAAAAAAAAAAGAACCCCGACAAAACTGTGTGACGTGGGTCAGGCGCTTCCAGAAAAAAATTTTAAATGTTTTTTCGTACGAGTGCACAATGCGGGGTCAATGAGTGCCTCATGTGAATTTGGGAGGTTCAGTGAATTAAACATCAATGCATTCTTCATATAAATTGAACAAAGAATTTTCAATGTTACATCATTACTCCTTAAATTATGTTACATGAATTTTCATTGGTCTGTAACTGCATGACAGACAAAAAAACTGACTAATAACTTATTTATATTGCACATACATCATTGGTTTTTAATGGAACATACTGTTATGTTACATAACTATCAACCACATATCTTTTATACTGCTGACAATACTGATACATTTCTTCTGTCATTGCTATGAAATTTCATGTCAAGGACAAAAACACAATAGAGTCAGTTTGTAATTTTTTTTTAGAAAAGGAGCAAGAGGCTAGTATGGCATGAAAATGAGGAGATAGAAAAAAAAACTATGAAACAGATGCTTAATAACCTTTGGACAAGCAGATAATTTGCATGTTTCATTTGCATGCCTACCATGAGGTGTGGGTGGATCACACTGCTAATGTGCAGGGGTTTCAGGAGCTGGTTCAGGGCAGGACCACAAGGCCTGACATACTCACAAGATCCCAAGAGGGGGAACCCCAGCTAATCAAGTCAAACATTCCACACACTGAGGCCACAAAACCAAAATGTCACTTGCCATCACATCTGACTTTTAAGAATTTCTTAAAAGTGCAAAAAAAAAGAAGTAATAAATGTAAACTGAAGTTTTGTGGTTGTGGAGCATTCCTTACAAACACTGCCTAAGATAACCTGCAGTGACTAATTCTTTGTACAAGAATCTTCATTGTTTGGTTTTTTCTTATAGACATCATCAGCATGAACAGAAAACAAGAGGCAGTGGAGGTCTCAGTGTCGCGCTCACTTGAAAAAGGTTACACAGCTTACAAACAAGTTGAAGTTTTTTTTATACGCTTCTAATATACGTTTAATACTGATATACTTAGCAAACCACACGAGGGGGCCATAAATGCACAAAAATATTTAGATCAACATAACATATATTTTTTATGTTTGTTTGTTTGCAGAATTTGAAAGAGTTGCACTGGAATTGTAAGCATTCTCTCTGGGAAGACTTGTTAGCTGTAAAAACTGGATATCTTTTACCGTTATCTCTTTCAAAGACCGGTGTCATTAAAACTTGGAACCAGCTATTTACACGATTTTTGAAAGACTGAAACTCACCCTAACCTTTATGAATAGGGTGGGTATGACTATGAGTTTTACCGCACGGCACGTACACAGTAACTGTGCTGATTTAAACTGCTTCTGTGGCGCTTGCTCAGTTGTAGCCTGAACTTGGTGCTGCTCTCAGATGGGAGAAGATGAGCTTGACTGGTGATGGAGAGAAGGTGCAATCAGCACTCTGAGGCTCAACCATGAGCTTGTTGGTTCACATACTGGATTTGTTACACGTTTATAGAAAAGTCACAGTGTGAATTATATAGTTAAAAAGCCCTGCTATTACAGTGTTGCATGAGTTAGTACACGTATTAGTGCCATCACATCTCCATGTCAGCACCTGTAAGGGAAATTTAATGCAAAACAGCACAGGTTTTAATTTTAAAAAAGAGACATCTTACAAATGTGCACACAAATGAAATACACGCGATCTCTTCTCTGATTAGCAATGATGGCTGTGGGTAAACACGACATTAAACTCTATCGCTATTATTGGCAGAACAACTACGGAGGTCGCATGATCCCGCAGGCAAAATATTTAAAGGGTCACGAGGAGGAAAGTGTCGACCCTGGGCTGTGAATGATGCTACCTCTCTGACTTTGTGATGAAATTATTCAGACTGTCATATCAGAGTGCAAACACAGCCACATAACAGAAGGGTGTCTTACAGAGAAACAACAGCGTATAGCAATGTGAAATAAAATGACTGTTGTGCTTTGTAAAACACTTTTAAGTCAGAGCAATCATTAGACTTGCTAAACTGCACAACCAGTCCTCTAAATGTACTGTACAGAGAAACCATTACTTAGCATTATATTACCATAATCAACTGCCGAACTGTCTCTCGCTTGTGGCATCATCTAAGGGAGTGTAGCGTACCATATGCTAGTACTTAGCCTTGTCCATAAGCCCTAAAGGCATGCACTGATGTGATAATGGAAAGAAGATTTCCAATTCCCCTTCAGGGCACATTTTCAGAGAAAGAGAGCCGCCAGTCCAGATTACTTCTTTTTTCCTCCTAAATTTTTAACATGACTTACTAAATACGTGTCACAGCTAGATTAACCTCCCTGACAGCAGAGGCTGGTCTCACGCTGTGCGCGTGCCTGGGAGTGCTGGTCACTGTTTGCGTGCTTGTTTATCTGCAAACCACTACCACAAAGCTAGGGGGGAAAAATCCATATTTTCCCTTTCAAAGAAAGGCCTTCTAACTTGGAATTTCGATACACTTTGAAATATAATCAGATTTCAACCACAGCACACACAAATGACCTTTAGGAGGCCGGCCACAGTGATGGTGGTTTTGTCGTTTCATTGCAAAAGCACTTTGCGAGGCTCCGGACCAAGGCACCTCCGTTCTCCTTAGCGGACCCACAAAGGTCCTGTGCGAAGCCCGGGTCTCCTGGTCACGCCGTAAACTCCGATGATGACGTAGGTGGTCACATTCCCATTTTCCTGGCGGGTCTGAATCTGTGGTGATCGACCTCGCCAGCTTGAGCCTGCCACAGCGTGCTCACCTGTTGCCCAGCCATCGCCCACGGCCGGACGATGGAACTGGTACAGCCATGAAGGCTCACGCGGGACGCGGCATTCACCGCGGATCGGCCCGTCAAATACACGCACGTTGAGAGCGGAGCAAATGGGGTCCCAGGCTGCCACATGTTCTTCCTGCTCGGGGCTGGATTAAAACCCCACTGAGACCCTAGATATTCCACCTTAAATTCCACCCCTCACCACTAATACTATACTTTAATCAGCATTGTAATTATCTGAATGGCAGTTATGATTTGTTGCATACAAATCCCTTAATGTGTATGTCTGTCCTTGCTCAGGTTTATAACAACCACACAGTACACTTCTGCGTGACATCAGCACAGAACACGCTGCTGGCCGCTTCAACACATACCAGCACTAACGTGTTTACAAACACGCATCTGCATTACATTTTCACTTGTTAAAACAAGCATGTCCTTCGGTTCTATTGTGATTATTAATATCCTTTGAATTAAATTATGTTTAAAAAAACTGTACTTCATTTTCAGCTTGAAATATTCCTAAAATCCTTTCAGCTGTTGTTTAACAAAAAAAAAAATTAGTCAGCAAAGACATAGTAATATTATTTCAGAACGAAATGGCTTGACATAGAAAACGTACTTGGCGTCTGTACTTCTGTACCTACACATCTCGGCCAGTCAGACCTGTTAATAACACCACTCAGGGAAGGTGTCCATTTCCTACAGATGTAATCACTGCCTTCCGGACGCACTGGAAACTGATTCAATCTGCATGTTCACTGACTCAAATAAATGCAATTAAGCGCTCAGTGTGGAAGACCCTGAGGGGACCTGCAGAAGCTGGGCAATGATGACATTTGCGGGATGGCGTTTGGACAGTGAGGACCATAGCAGGACACCGTGGACCTGTATGGGCGTTGCTCCATGTGGCCGCCTACAGCACGTGGCTGCATTGTGGGAAATAGCTGTTTGCACTCTGATGGAAAACAGCACCATCCTGTATTCCACGTGACCACTGATGGGCGGGAACTCATAGCTGTACTTGGGTGCACTTTATAAAACTGAGCTGATATGCAGCATATCACTGGCTCATTTTTCTTAGCTCACTGTCTCACTGTTCTCACATGATGAAGGTGAGATGCTGTTTCCATTGACACGTGCATAAAATAGCGTGAGAGGTTACTTACCCAGGGCTGCCGAGGACATTCCAAATGGGGAGGGCCTTCTCTCTTCCACTGTGCTCCTGTCTGCTTCAGGCTTTGCTGGGGCTGGGGGGCACTCTCTGGGACACGGAACTGGAGGGAAAAGCGAGGGAGGGGGGTGAAATGACACCATTGCCATCACAGGCGGGGCACCCCACATCCCTGTAGAGTCAGACTGGAAGGCATGGATCATGGCTGCTGTCCCAGAAGTCCTCTGGTACAGTTTACCAGTGGAGCTCAACAAACACTCCTGGACACACACATGTGGCGTCCACCACATCAGGGACCGTGCACATGGAAATCAGGGCAGCTCTGTGCTGTGTCAGTTAAAAAATCCATAACGCACACTGGAACAGTAACAGGTTTCACATCCCAGTTTGAAATCTGGAATGAACCAGTATGTATATGGTGTTCAGCGGTAATTACAGAACAGGCGACTGGAACTATCGCTTCCGGAGGTGCCCAGGAGATTTCATGGGAGTGCGATTAAATGCACTAAATGTATAAAACCTTTCCTTTCATTGCGCAAATTGACATCAGCCTTTTCTAGCCCTTCTGATCCGATCCCTGCTGAGAGGGACGGTAAAAACTTGCGTAGAAGTGGCGTGTGAGTACGCAGGCCACTGAAAAACATGGCGCACGACTCACACAGAAAATTCTTAAAGCAAAGTTCACCTTTGATGAACTGCTGCTAGAGCGGCTGTGCAGTGTGCTTGAAGGATACTGCACATGACACAGTCTACTTTCACGCCACAAGTGTAAACGGCCAAAGTGTCGTGCATCAAAGCCTTTTTTCACATACCATTACATCAAGAGGTGCACCACGCACCGAGGACAAATGCCACCACCCTACTGTGCTGTAGGGTGTGTGCGTGTGTGTGTGTGTTTGGGAATCTTCCTTCAGTGTGTGATTCTTATGTCATCAGATTTCCTTTTTGCATGTATTCTCCTAACAGTTATTAATATGCAGCATATTCATAAGCCAGCAAATCATTCAGCAACAGCATAAGGTTAATAAACGTCAGAGCAGGTCCAGACTAAACTGTTTATGTTGACCCATATAAAAATGTCCTTGATCATATTAAAATGTCTTTGGGGTAGGCAGTTTAACTGCAGGTGGAGGGCTGCATATTTAGTTTCAGTTATGCAATAAAATGTTTAGCCAAATCCTTGCTGTTTTTTTTTTTTTTTTGGATAAGCAGCAAATGCGCAAGGAGTACAGAACATTTTATGAACAAAAGTTTTATGAGCAGGGTGTGCAGTTGTTTTACATTAAACACTATAGAGAAACACTGTTAGAGAGCTGTTCAGTTACAGGCTGTAACATCATGGCAATGCAATATGTTTTCTCAATTTTTTTCTGATCATAATCTTGTATGCGAGCTACAAATGTCCCAAAGGCACTACTGTAACAGTACTGACAACTTGGTTATTTTTTTTCTACTATTAATACAGCATTTTGATGAGACAGCTCGTGTTATTTGTGATGGTGCGAGCTCAACTTTGCACAGTTTCTGTGTCTTTACAAACACTGTAACTCTCCGTTTGCAATACAATATTTGCATACTTTGTAAAAACAACCAGTGGTGGCATTTTAAATGGCTGCATTAAAGCTAAAAACATTATTTAATGTATTGATAAAACAGGTGAATATATTTAGATATTTATAGTTGTTCCAGTACTAGCCATTTCTCACAAATTGCTACAGCGCAATTATTTGTGGAAAAACTACACTTCTCAAAAGGGGGGTTACTGTGAGCTGTTACTGCTGCAGTTGTTACCAAGAAAGCAGTTTACAATCCTCTCAGTAACCTGCGAACCGCGGCACTTTATCGCCTTCATCTCATTAACTGAAAGCCAGGCTTAAATGCTTTGTTTGCACATTATAATTACTCCTGATTATGGCAGCCACTGATAGTGCCACTAATTTGCAATGCATCCCTTTAAATTTGTTTAATTACAACTTGAAACGAGGCAGTGAAGATTAATTAACCCACCTGGCCCGCTGGCGGAAAGTCCTGGCTCGTCTCTGACATGCTCATGTACATGTTTTCGCTGTCAAACTGCAAACAGAAAAAGGAGAAACATTTGAAACGCTCTTTCCATTCTGTTGAATAGGAGAGAGAGAGAGAGAGAGAGAGAGAGAGAGGAGGGAGGGGGGGAGGGAGGGAGGGTGAG
>JABJVR010000065.1:5007776-5047842 GCA_025773905.1 Chitala chitala
GGTTGCCCTGTTGGGTGGGTGGGGGTGGGGGGGTGGTGTGTGGTTGGGTGGTGGGGGGGGGGGGGGGGGGGGCGGGGCCCCCCCCCCCCCCCACCAAGTGCTGAAGTCAAATACATGCAGTAGAGAATGAAACTGCAGGGGTGGTTGCGGAGACTGATTGCACATGGATGCTTAAGTTAGCGTCAGTATACTGCTACACATCAAAAAAAATGAGCATGCAGAAGGAGAGAGAGGCAAGAGAAACCCACCAGGGAGGCCGATGCGTGTTTGCTCCACTGCAGGTAATGGTCTTACAGTAATGCTTATCATGCTTAGGGGTCAGAGGTCACCCTCACGGAAATGGCAGCCTCATTCTAGGGCGGGTGACAAGGAACTCCCAGAAACTCATCAAGTTTATGACAAATATCAGGGTTAGCGGTTCCAACACAATGGGTCTCAAGTGAGGAGGGAGAAAAAACAGCAGGGACCGTTTCCCAGTTAATACTGTGTGTGGCCTCAGCTAATTCAGCGAGAGAGAGAGCGAGAGAGAGGCACAGAGAGAGAGAGACACAGAGAGAGACACAGAGAGAGAGAGACCTGGGGTCAAACTGTGCAAGGTATCAGTCTCCCTGAGGGTCTCCCCTAACAGTCCCTGACAAGAAAATCATTTATGCAGACTTTGTAAAAATTTAAGTCAAACAGTTAGGCTTCTCACAATCTCACATGGCCATTGGCTGCGCCCAGTGTTACTCTGCAGTCTGGGTTTCCAGTCAACAGCATATCTGTTTGAAATGCCAGTTGCATTAATCACTGGTAAAGAAGGCAGATCACAATGGCAACACACAGCATTCTGATAGGAAGATGTGCAGAGTGTCAACCGTCATTGTGGCACTCTCACAGGAACTGGTCTCAATGACATTTATGCACAAATGTGAGATGTGAGGGAAGGGAGAACAGTTGGGAAAATCACATGTTGTACACTTTAAATGAAGCACGTGCTCTGGTATCAAAATCATAACCTCCAGTTATTATTTGGTAATACACCACTTTCATCCACGTGGTAACCAACATTTCACAAGGAACCTAAACTTAATCGAATACCAAAAAGTCAAATTTAATGTTATCCTTCACATAGGGTTGTCCTGTAATCTTTTCACAACAAAACCTCAGGGATACTTAAGAGCCAACCCCTAGGAGCCCCCTACAACAGAACTGGGGTTTGCATAAGACTCATTTTAACTGAGTGGTGCTGCAGTTTAGGCAGGGACAGCATGACAGTGATGGGAGGAGGTATGGCAGTGTGTTAAAACTAAACCTCCCACAGCCTGATCTGTTGGGCCACACACACATACAAACACACAAAAACTTTAAACACCATGCTGTGCACACGTTTTTCACAAAAGTCCTAAGCGATAGTGAAATTTGACACACACTAAGAATAAAAAAGGGTGCCACCTAAACATCACATCACCTGATTTAGGACCATGGACCATTAGAAAGTCTCCTCTGTAATTACCATTAAGGTGAACTCTTTTGAACAAGGGTCACTGTATCAGTCTACTAATTACAAAAACATATGTCCAAAAAACTCATCTGAAGATTTACAGAACGTGCAACACACGGGTACAGTATTTCAGCTATTTTATCAACTTTGTTATTAACATGAATAATGACAGCAATTATTATTCCTGTTGCTTATTATTATGAAACAGCTATTATACTTAGCTGAGTAAATACACAAAAGAATGGTAACAGGCAGGTGTGTTTTTGTACTGTATTAGTATTCTGATCCATTTTACTGGCTCCATCCAAACAGGTTCTGATACCTAACCATACAAAACAACTGGGAGCCCCTCCCTGCTTTTATCTGGGAGAAAAACAATGTGTTTTGGCAGACATCCTTTGCAAAAACAATCCTCCACTACACTGAGTAAACAAGCCTAAAAGGTGTTGTATAAACCAAAGAATTCAAAAACAAAATGAAAAGGTGGACCTTAAACATTGCATTTTATTTAAAAAAAAAATTCTATGCTGGTTTATATCAGAAAACCTTGGCCTTTTTGGGGGAGACAGGGCAAGGTTATTTTCAGCTACAAATCGACAGCATTGAAATGGACCTTATTGTGAAGGGAACATAATCAAATATAGATGGACCCATCCCCTGTGGACAATACAGGGTTCATCTGTAGTTATAATGCAATCTTTACACTTCCATTCAGATCACTGTAACCTAATAGACAATGGCATGGCTATCTAATCTTTATGTCAGCATTGCACCTGACTCAATAACTTAACAACCTGAACACATAAATATTTTGACATTACAAGATTTCAGGTTTTTTTTTCCTTGGGTGCTGAGCTTTAAAATATATAAAATTCATTATTTCACTCTCTCAGTACACCAACATACCAAGAGAAACTGCTATTGAAATGGTGCAGCTTATATACTTATCAACAATACAAATGAAATTTTTCATAATTACACTCACTGCTTATGAAACATACGTATATACATACATACAGGTGCACGACAATAACAAATTAGGGATATGGCATCCTTACAAACAGGCTTTCACGACACACAATAAAGCTCCCCTGGTACGATTCTCATTTCTACGGCGGAGGACCAAATCTCGTACACACTGAGCACTGTTTGTACTAATAACCAGCTCAGAGTGTGTACATGCGGCTAGATTTCGCCTGACAGTCAAACAGGTACAAACAGGGCACTTTCTCCTCTGGTTCAGATAGCATTGCCAATTCACAAGACAGCCGCAGTTCAGCAATCAATCATCAAATACAATGATACCTGGCTCTGACAGTACACCTGAGCCCCCATCCACCACCACCCCCCCCCCCCATTATTGGCGCCTAACATATGATGCCCATTATTTCGTCTGACAGTGATGTGGATAATATTACATATTTTGTTGTAAAAAATAGAATCATTGTGCAATTTCTTAACAATGTTTTCTGATCGGACGCAAAGGGGGAACACAGGTCTGTCAGTTACAGCCTGCTCTGTGATGTTCTTGCCCAAATTTTAATCTCTCACCAAATGGAAATTTAACGCAGGTGTCTCGGAGCAGCAAGTATCCAAGGCCACCAGCTAGCCTCAGGAGGTACACATGCTCAGAATGACTTCTACAAAACATTAATTTAATAAAGCAGGTTATGCCAAAAGTGCTTTGTAATCTGTCAAGTTATCACTGATTTTTATTTTTGCACAGTGAATCACACATCTTCTGCTACGAGTGTGGCTTCAAAAGCAGCTTTGTGTTACATAGAAAACAGTATTATCGGCTGGAGGAGTCCTTTGAGAATAAAAATAGGCATTATCAGTGCCAGTTCTGTCATTTTCCATCCATACAGCTAGTTCCAAGTTTGGGCACGAGAATTTAAAACACCGACACCTGCACAGCCAATTATTCCACAAGAATCCATCACATCAAACGAGTGTTACTAAAAATGAAGCAATCTTGTATGATGTTCTTGCAAATCCATTTTTTCACCCATGAATTTATTCATCAGAAAGCCAATCCTGGAGATAAGACCAAGCACAGAGATCATAGATCACAACAGAAACTTCTACAAAAAAAAGAGTGCTGAACAAGCAATATCCTGTACGTTTCACTCTACTGAATAGAAGAGACTCCAAGCCCAGAATAAAAAAGATAAAACACATAGTTGTAACTGCCAACGTACCAAAAGATATACTGTTTTAAACCAGAGTTCAAAACGATGCATTTTCAACATGAGTCTATTAAAGTAAATATGTCCTTCTGAGTAATTAACACTTTGCTGCTTTAATTACGCCACCGTCCTCATCGCTGCTGCCATCCGGGCAGAGCGCAGTACTCTGGGTGACTGAAGACTTCAGTGTTTCACAATTTCTGACTAATTTTATTAACCTGTACATCTGCAGGGTTCAGGTCCCTGTGGTTTTCATTAGGACTAAATTCTGCCGAGATCTAAATGTCAACAGCAGTTAGCAGTGAGCTCCCGGAATGAGCCACGTTAGCCCGCAATCAAGAGCTTCCCCGGTAACAATTAACAGCTCGCTCACCGGATGTGAGCACGCTCCCGTTTTTACATTAAATGTGACTCAGCGGGGGCACGTCGCTATTACTACAGCGGTCGCCGTTCTGGGGGGGGGGCACGTGGAAAAAGCCGGACGCCAAACCGAATTACACGTTTTTCTGAACGTATACTTCAGCTTGAATAATAAGCAGCCGTGGAAAAGTAGGTCAGGGTCGTCTGGGATGGATGGGGGGCCCCTCCCCCAAATGTCCCCCTCCCCCCCATCCATAACATTCTCCATCAGCACGGCAGTCATCTCTCTCTCCGCATCATTCTTCTGACGACCAGCTGCACTCCCATATTTACTGCAAAGTGATATTTTATTTCAGAATCGCAATTTTCTGAAAGCCTCGAGCAGAGCTCCGTGCTTCACTCGCCGATGTTCCAAGGCGAATTTATTACTGAGAGGAAATATGTCTTTCATGTCTAGCAACAAAACCACATTTAAATCTAGGTTGGTTGGGGGGTAGGCTGTTTCTTCTCAAAGCACTATCCTTTGGCTTTGAGGTAGACACTTTTAATAGCTTCACTTCTAACCGTTATGTTACAGAGAATTTGGCTTTATGGAAGTACAGTGACTGACATTTAAATTCCAAACTTCATCTTGACATTTTGTCAGACTAATGACGATTAGGAGTCGAGCCTTGTGATGTATAAATCAAGGCATATCTTATATTTCTCCCCTTTGAAGGAAATCGAAACATGCCTGCCTGTCAATGTGTCTTCTGCTCAAGACCAGAACAGTAAAGATGGGATAAATGTATCCCAGAGGTAGCTGTGTATTAATTACAAAAAAAAAAAATGAAACAAATCCCTTACGAGTCCCTGAGCTGGAAGCCTGTTGTGAACCTCTTTACTCAATGTGAAGGATTACAGTGCGTAGCTCATAAAGAGCATTAATTGGCAAAGCAGCGCTTACATGCTTGTAAATATGTCAAGCTCTTACAGTCCAAGAGACTCTCGGAGACGTCCGACTGCTCAGAGATCCACCCGCACACCTCACAGCACCGACGGAGGAGACAACGTTCAGTCTCAGCTAGAGCAGGCTGGTGCAACCAAACAAGTGAGATTTCTCCTGCGCTCGACAGCCTGTAACTAATACGGCCTATAATCACCACGGAATCACAGCCATAGACGCTGTTTCCAGTTCACATCCAGAGTCTCTTTACATGCCAATAAGCTCAGCGCGGCACCCATCTCATCGAGCGGGCCGGTGAGGAAGGCGCGCTCGTATGAGAGGCGAGCTCTGAGAGACAGTGCAGAGCTGCTGCCTGCCGCAGCCAGTCCGACACAAATTTGTTTTCAGCTGTCAAGCGTCTTTTTTTTTTTTTTGAGAAATTGGACAGTATAAAATGCGCCAGTGCAACAAGAATGTAGAAGGAAACCCAAGAACACAAGTTTGCACGGTGTTCGTTGCCTATCTGAATTTCAGCCCATGTATGTACGGAGCACTGCATTAGGCTCGTTACCAGGAAGCAACATTTCCACACTGTAAGCGCTACTTGTCACTGCTAATAACAGGGCTATGGTATTGTATTGCTTATTCGTTGAGAAACAGTCTTAGTTATACTGTATTATTTATTTAAATATCGTAACTACATGGTGCTGACAAGCTTATGATTCTCCACAATGCCAATTATGTTCATCCTTCCAGTATGCAGCGCTCATGTGCCGGACTTTTAAACACTTGCCTCTTATTTGGTGTCACCTTTGATCTTGTCTGTCGCTGCTGCTGTTTCGGTACTTCCTGTCTTTACCACCCACCTGGATACACGTCCTCTCAGCGCAGACTCGCAGGGCTAGTTATTTTTCATACTCTAAAACGTGACATTGTTATGCTCAGAAACAAACCTAGTGGAACACCAAAGGCAACCATTCAGCTTTACGAAAGCCAGGTCTGGTGTCTGCAGCACAGTATTCCAATTTAAATGTCTATTTTTGAAGCAAGTTAGTTACAAAGTGTGCCATTAAAGGTGCCAGGATTTGTTGGAAATGGCGTGAAGCCACTATCTTACAAAAAATACGAAACACAAAGTAGCAAAGGCATGTTTACCCACAGCAGCAAAGGCGTGTTCACCCGCAGTTGTGTGTTTCACACGGGCAAGCAGGTAACACCTCTTTTCTTCACACGCTGCTAAAAATTGTATGGAGGTTGCTATAATACTCTCACTAACACAACTTGTAAGTTTATCTTTACATGTCGATACTTCTGGGTCTGTGTTTAGAAGATCCAAAAATACTGTATTGCACTAAACTGAAGTCTCTGCTTATGTATGTCTATAACCCAGGCATTAGAAGAACACCTCACAGGGGGTAAGCCATTTATTCCCCACCCCTTACCACTCCCTCCCAGTCCCCCCTGCCCCCCCCAAAAAAAAACCCACTAGAACACAAGTGACCTGAAAGGAAACTGAAAGCTGAACAGGAGCACCAGAAAGTACACTGTGAAACAACCTTCCACAGCAAGCGCCAACACAGAACCAACGCCATGCTTCTTTGCTTCTGAGAGCACCAACAAAGGCAAATTGTAAATATAATCGTAACCGACCATGGAAACCATTTCACACAAAGCCAATAGCCAATCACTGGTGACATGATAGCTCTGCTTGCTGATTTGCGTCTTTTAATGTGGCCACTGATGTGACTCATAAAAAGAGAAACATTTCTTGTTGAGGGGAATTTTTATTTTAGGTTTTATAAAACTACCTGAATAATGTATATATTTAACATCTACGGAAAAGAAATATAGCACTTCATCAAAATTATAAAACAACACACCAAATAGTTGAGGAATAAAAAAAATACTGAAAGAACTATTATATTCACAGACACAAAAGACCTAAATTACCATAGCCTTTGGTTGTGCTGTTTTCCAGATTTCTTCCTGATAACTATGCGCTCAAGAGAAGCAGGTTTTTCTGCAGTTGTTAAACCTCTCGGTGCACAATTCGCCAAAATAAAAGCCTTTCTTTGTGCCTCGTTGGATTATTGTGCACCTTGCACACAACACAAACCTATCTCCCTCAGTACAGAAAATGTGCAAGCGAGAGATAGGTCTGGTTATTTTTATCTCAACAGGTTGAGTTGAGTGTTTCATTTATTTCTTTTAAGTGGTGAGTGAGGGTTTCTGTTCTGTAGCATTGCACCTGTTTTGGCTGGTGACAAACTCACATTCGCCGTCGCACTGTCCTCAGTTGCATTCTGTCAGCGCGCGTGATCTACCACTCACCGAGCTTCTCACGTCTGTCCAAACACAGCATGCTTTTCTGACAAACAGAAATCTGCATCCCATACTTGGCATGAAAAAATATTTATGTAGATACAATACACTTGGACAAGCACGCTTGAGAACATGTCTGGGACATTATTAATTCTGATGCTATGGGACTCGTTTTAGGTTGAAGTGAACTGCATACCTTCTACTTTTCAATGGAACTGCACATCAGAGAAGAAATTAGATTGTCGAAAGGTGCAAGAGTAAGACTTGAACTGTAGCGATTGTAAACCAATGTTCAGATCCTTATGTGTGAAACTCACATGTTGTGCCAGTCTGAGTGAATCAGGTGCTGCTGGACACTCTCACGTGACCTTCATGCTCAGAAGGTGTGGGAGCGGCTCATAAATGCACCTGACACTCTGTAAACATGGTTGTCCAGTGGCCTGGTCTGCAACAGTAACACCGCCCCACCCTGCCCCGCACTTCTCTGGTTACCGCTCTCCAGAGAGGAGAAATTATCCTTGCCTTTTCCCCGTCCTGGGTCGTCCCTTGCAAACGCGGACACAATTCTTCAAGACCGTTTTAGACACATGCTGGCCCAGATTCAACGCAACCGCAGACCATTTTGTGCTATACTTGGATTTAGCTCCTTCTATTTTGATTACATCACACAAAATTGTAGCCACAATTAAGCAACCACCAAGCAAGTCATTCTATACAAAAAAGGAAAGGGTTAGCATTTGCTTAAATGGGAGGGCGTGAGGGCCAGATAAAACCACATGGCAGTTAGTCTGAAACAGGGCTGTCCTACTGAGGCACTGCAAATCACCATCAGCATAAAAGGCCACATTCAAATCAGCAGATAGGAAAACTACTGCCGATGGTCACAGTCGGATTTATAACACCCTACTACATTCTGTACCATATGCTGACACCAGAACAGTCTCTTGGGAGTGATTAATGCTAAACTACACTGAGAATTTCCATGTTTACGTATTGCCTTGAATATGTGAACCATTCCACACCATGTCAACAAGGAAATACACCATTTACGCTAAAATGGAGAGGTCAGCAAACTCATGAACCTTACAGCATATCAGCGACAATATGCAAAGAACAACCACACCCACAAAATGCCCTGTTCCTGCCCTTTGTCTTTCACGAAAACAACGCATACGTTCACTTGTCATACATGCTTAGCTCGGGATATCCACTCAATACCGTTTTTCCCATGCATTTTTCTGTATTAGGGGATTTAATGTGTTCAAACCAAGTAGTTGACCTTGCAGGTGGTGCAAATACCGAGTATTATAACATAGTATTTAGTGTGAATAAATTGTGTTAGGTCAAGGAGGCAGGTGTAACCTTTGCATACAGGGGATTATAAGCGCAATTGCCAATTTATTTATATATTATTTATTGACTCAAAGTCTCACAAAAGGACCACACTAAGCAACATGGATAGGCCACTGAGCTTACCGGAGGAACATAAACCTTTCTAAGTCTGTTCATGCTCAAAGAATAATCTCATTTAGTATGACCTGACTGGTTGATCAGGGACAGTCAAAGCCCGTCCAGCTACATCGAAGACAAAATACAGGCGACAGTTAGAAGTGATGTTAAGTTTGCCTTATAAAGGAAGCCGTGCTCTTTGCCTAAAAGCCTAGTCATGAAGGCACACATTACAGAGATGGCAGTCGGCCATGCCAGAGAATGACCGGTGGAAACGTTCAGCTGGATACAGTAGGGAGTCTTCCAGCCTTTAAAAGCTGACGGTTCTTCTAGTTAAAAAAAGCCCATCGACGTCTGTTGAGCCACCCCATACTCACAAACTTATCTTTTATCACAAACAAACTCGATCAGATCCACAGCTAAAAATAATGTGTGCTGGTTAAAATTTTCCACAGGCCAGACCCTTGACACGTCTTCAAAAAAGGACCGCTAACCACGGCCGGCCGGTCCCCAAAATGGCACTGACTCTTAAGCAAGGCAGCAGGCCCGTTGTGCAAGCCTCCAGTGCACTTAACACCGGAAGTAGACACGCTGCTAGCCGTCAGCTCACCAGGAAGGAAAACAAGGGGACATGCTCTGCTGAAAATGTCAGCAGGTGCAGGGCAATGCAGTGCAGTGCAAGCCCCCCCAAAAAGGATTAACATTTGTGAAAACGCGGATGCAGTTCTCTGTCAGTACCTTTGTTTTCCATGAAAAGAAGACAACAAAGAGGAGGAACCACAAGCATCTCAGTGGATCCCTGCCAGCCAGGGGACGGCAGGGCTGACAGTTCAGCCTTTGTGTCAGTGTAAAAGCCCTGTGCCAACTCCCATTATGGGAAATTTAATTTAACCTGCGACGCAATTAATTCAGACGTTCAGCTTATTTTTCTCATGGCATAAGCCCTCATACAAGGCCTCATTTAAATATTAATCAGCCCTCCTTCAATTAGGACCAATTTGCCCCACAAGGCTCTTCTGCTTCTTATTGCTAAAAAAACGGAGGTAACTTGCAACGCTCGAGTGTAATTATCACGGTATTTTCATAATTCTGATACATCAAACGGAACCTTAATGAAGCCCATAATCGCGAGGGACGCTACCGCCATCTGCTAAAACCTCAGAATAACGTGACGTAAAGTTTTCATGCTCTTAACTGAGGAGAAAGGCCTGTTTTTGTGCTTTTTTTAATACAGCTGGAATCTATCAATTAATATTAAGTAATATTGACATAAGATTATCCACACTCTACATCTAATTAAATGATGAATGCTAATGAGGCAATCTATGCTAATTATTAAAGCCTGCTGTTACACCAAATGTAAAATAAGTTTTTCCCCCTTTTTTGAGATACCCTAGAGTAATCTGCTTCATTTGACAAATGATCTCAGCAGGAGAACACATTTTACTCATTAGTTCTTTGGTTAATCTGCAACAGAAACACAAGACTCAGAATGAAAGTGTGAGTCTGTAGCTGCACGCGGCTGAGGTGAGCTAACAGCACTTTTCCCTTCCTATGCATGTCTTCACATAGTTGAATTCACCTCCACTCCTGTCCCCAGAAAAAGAAATAAAACTTTTGACTATCACTCGGTACATTTAAATTCTCTCTGGGGCGATAACCCATACATTGTGAAGTTCATTAGTTTATGACAAAAAAGTCCATTTAACATAGAGATTTATTGTCCAAAGCCATGCATATATATTTTTGTGACCTTCTCTAATGTTGTGGGATGAAGAAACACCAAAAGCCAGTTTATGCCTACTGTGTTTTGCAAACGTTACCTATGTGAAGAGCTATTAAAGGCGTAATCCATCAAAATGGGTCCATTTCAGATGTAAACCTTAGTCCATGGTAACAGGACACAAAGTTGTCGGTTGGAGGTATCACTGGTTAGTTTTTGGAACACAAGTCTCGGGTCCAAATTCTACATTCCACCTCTTCCACAGCACCAAAATGTAATGACACTCTGAAGGTAAAGCAGACAACCTCAGAGAACAATCAAAACCCTGTGATCCTTCACTTTAAAGATCTTCAATAAGTTTCTCATGGAGAGGTAGAAAAAAAGTAGCACTGTCGCCTCTCACCTCCAGGCCTGGGGTTCAATTCCCGCCTTGGGTCTGTGTGTGTGTGGAGTTTGCATGTTCTCCCTGTGCTTTGTGGGTTTTCTCCGGGTGCTCCGGTTTCCTCCCACAGTCCAAAGACATACAGGTTAGGTTGATTGGTGTGTGTGCCCTGTGGTGGGTTGGTGCCCCACCCTGGGTGTCCCCTGCCCTGTGCCCTATGGGCTCCAGAATTCCTTGCAACCCTCACCAGGACTAAGCAGTTAAGACAATGAATGATATCAGCAAGGTGAATTATTTGGCAGACAAACACGAATCTCCATTCAAAGTGCATGTAACACCTTTGCTTTTGAAAGCATATCACATGATGTGGTGTTAAAGCAACATGAACTTATAGCTTCTAACCAGACTTCACACATAAGTAATATGAACTATGCTCATCTTAATATTGAAACAGTATCTCAGTGGTTTTTCAACTGCCATTCCCTTGTATATCACATATGAGGTGTATTAAGATTCTGTTATACCAGACTCAACTATAAAGCCAAAGCTCTGTTGTAAAACTCTACAATGACAAAAGAAGATACTGCAAAGGCCTTATAACAGAAAATCTAAATGTCATGTACTTCTGTTGTAAAATGTAAAAAAAAAAAAAAAGAAATCCACTATACAAAGCTTAACAGCTATTAATTTCAATGTGAATTGGGACCAAGTACTTCAGCCTCCCTTGGTATAATGAAAAAGATGACCAACTGTCCATGTTACCATCACAGGCTTTTCATCCTTCTCGTCCTCAAGAGATTTCAACACACTGAACAAACAGTTTAATTTCGCCTGACGAACACTTTCCAGTGGCAGCAGCAGATCAAGTAAACACATTATTCTTCCTCTCTTGGACCTGCTGGACTGGTGTTGCCATAAATTTAAAGGGACACTCCAACTCCTAAAAGTGTCTGTCTTTCCTAGAGCTGAAGATACTGCCTGAAAGCAGCTAACAGTCAGATATGTGTTTGCCAGATCTTCTGGTTACTAATCCCTCTTCCATGTCTGAATCAGTGGTGAAAACTGTACAGTGCTGCTGTCAGGACCAGCTAACGTACTGTAACCACAAGAGGAAAAAAAAAAAGCAGGCATGCATTTCCCAGAACCCAAAAGTTCAAACGTTCCTATTTCAGAATGTCCAAACACGATGGCCTTAATTCCATACCAAGTGTACTGACATTTAAATGAAGCTCTGCTGTAACACCAGTCCAAAAGATGGGTTGGTGAACAACTCATTTTCACCCAGAAACCATTACATAGTCTCATGCATATACTTTCGTAGGCACATTTGTATGCTTGGAGCACATACTTTGAACGGACACTCAAAATGTCTCCCGTAACAGTCTAAAGCAGGATATATATTACCTTCAAGTCTTAATAAATCCCTGGACTCTCATTTTATAAACTCTAGTATGGTAGGGGAAAAAATGAAATCCTATTGATGTGAATTTGCAAATGGTTGCTAGGTAACGGTACTATATTTTATTTGAAAGCTTTCAGTCATGATTAGAATGCATTAAGGTTACAGAAAGCAACAGTTCAGTTATGAATTACAGGAAAGTAGACAAGGTGTTCCGATTAAGTTTAACCGTATGCATACATCTTCACTCAGTTAAGCCAGATTCTGTGATTTTTATTTTACCTAGAGGAAAGGGTTACTCTACAGTAAATGGCCAATTAAATTCAATTAAGTAAATAAACTGAACGGTTACAAAAGTAACTTTTAAAATTAAACTTTTTAATGCCTGCACTGAAGTAGATAAGTTCGTTTTGTATTTTGTGTCTTTAGCCTTGTAGTAACCCCTCAGACTAATGCAATCAGCTGCTATTAGACTTGGGGATAAGCACTTTTTATAACATAAATGTTTTAACACAGCATCCAATGGCTTCGTCGAGGGAGACATTTTGTCCACATTTCTGTTCCCTCTTGTCCACGTTTGGTCCATTAAAATATCAAGTGATAATTGAAATGATGAAACAGAAAGATAATGGTGAGAAAGCATCATGTAGGACACATCTAGAATGTCAGTTTGAGTTTCAACGGAATGGAAAATGTTAAAGCAGCTGACATTTAAGCCCATCTCAGGTTTGTGTTTGTACATTTTCTGTAGGTTCTCACTACAAAGTACATCTACAAACGTTTTTTGTTATCTAGGACAGCATATTGCAAAACAAAACCTACAAAACATTACACTGTTAGAAAATATGATTTTTCTAACGCATTAAGGAAAATTTAATAGAAACACATAATTAAGCTTCCCTGTTAAAAAAAAAAAAATCACCAATGATTGGTTTTCCTCAAACAGTATTATAATGGGAATTGACTGAAAGGTTGGAAATGGCTAACAAAGTACAGTGTGCTGTAACAATATAATTATCGGTACAGGACACAACTGGGAATCTAATTGATGTCTAGAGTAAAATTAGATCCAATTTGCATAAGTACACAATATGGAGGCAAAGAAAAAGTGGTGTTACTTCTATATCAATGAAGTGAGTCTCAAGGATTATTATTATTACACAGTGTGCAGTGATGAAAAGGTTTAGAGCCCTACTGAAAATCACAATGAACATGTAAACACAAAGACCTCTCTAATGGCAAAACCAATAAAAAGCTGAAAATTACGAGCACGAGAGGATGGAAAACACATGTAGCCATAGCTTAAACAATGTCTCAAGCAACTGCAGTACTGGAGTATCAGGTCAATTCATAGAACATTTGGCTGCCAAAATGAAACTCATACATGTTTTGATCATACACATGATTAGTGTCTAACTACAAAAAAACAACAGAATATTTAGTTTCTGTGGACTGTGACTACAATATTTTAACATGCATGAAATATTTAATATGCATGAAATAATTTCATGCATATGAAAGACTCATGTCATTTTTCTCTTAGTAATATTCACACGATATGCTCATCTGTCTTAGTTTAAGCACTTCCTCTTGAGTTGCTAAATTAACAAACCAAATTCTGAGGTTTTGCAGTGTTTATGACACACCATCTCACTGTTTCAATGTGATTCTCAGGGGGGAAAATTTTTGCAGATTTTTCTGACACAGAAAAACCATCTTTACAATACATAATAAGAACTGATACTTCTATTATTATTGCAACCAAATTTAACATACTAATTTGGCAGCTTTCATTCATTCATCTTCTATACTGCTTCATCCTGTTAAGGGTCACAGGAAGCCTGGAGCCCATCCCAGGAGACACAGGGCGTGAGACGCCCAGGGCAAGGCGTCAACCCACCGTAGGGCGCGCGCGCACACACACACACACACACACACAATGGGCAATTTGGACACACCAATCAACCTCACCCGCATGTCTTTGGACAGAAACCGGAGAACCTGGAGAAAACCCACCAAGCACAGGGAGAACATGCAAACTCCACACACAGACCCAAGGTGGGAATCAAACCCCAGGCCTCGAGGTGTGAGGCGATGATGCTAATCACAGACACCACGGTGCCGCCCCTTAATTTGGCTGTATGTTTTTGGCAATTTAATATGCTTCTCCTAAACACAACAATTTTAATTAATTACATCTCAGTCTTAAATCATGTACACCAGGTCAAATCAGCTATGGTGTAAATCTCATTCATGTGTATAAAGGCATGTTGCAAAAAACATTTTAGAGTGTGAAAGTTGTTGAGCACAGGTGAAGAAAAACAACACAAGCTGTCCTGCTGAAATCACAGAACCACTGACCACATCCCCGCCAATGGACATCATAATGTTATTTCGCTCAGAGCCAGAGCTTTCCCTTCTGTTTTCATTCTATTATGCTGAGTGTGGTGACCCAAGACGGGGCCTCTGAAAAATCGCCTCCCGTTTTGTCTTCCTTCAGCCAGATGCTGTTTATAATGACACAATTCAGCAGAACGTGTTTCACTTCTCAGCTCCTAAAATATTTAGCTTAGCTCTTACATGCGTGCAATAAAACCGAAGAATGATTCACCAAACTGAATGGGAGAGGAACTCAAAGTGAAATTTCTCATTTTTTCCCCTAGCTGTGTAATGAGAATAATAACAGCGGCATGCTTGATGATTTCTGACACTCGAGTGACTTGCGCATCTCTGGCCGGCGATCTTTCATAGTGTAGGTTATGGCCGAGCCTCGGCCTCTCGCGGCCACATCACGCTATGCTCTCCTCAGACCGAGGACGACCATTTAAACGGCACGGTCACGCCGAATTACGGCGAGGCCCCACAGTTCCACATAATCACAATAATAAGGGCTTTCAAGCAGGACGGCGATACGGTCACATTTCAGGCCGACACAACAGGAGTCCCGTGTGGACAGAAGTACGACAAATGTCATGCGGAGAGCACGGTAACGTCAACGACGAGATAAAATAAATCCTGCTAAAATGGAGAGGAAACGGCACAAGAATCTTAATGTAAACTGCAGGGAAATGAGTGACATTAATTCTCTGGCCTTTCCACAAACACATTCCTTCAGTCTCACTCCATTTGATGCTAATGGTATATTATTATATCTGAATACACACTTGGGACGCTTTAGGGGAACGAATGAAAATGGAGGCCCCTGCCAAATGTTTGCTGTTCAGTAGTCTCAGTTTTAACAAAAACAAAGGCCTCAGTATAAATAAAGTTAAATAAAAAAGGCCATTTTAATTGTAATTTGGATCAAGTTACGTGCATGTTATTTCAGTCAGAGGCCCATGCCTAGGGATTGCCTCACAAGCTTAAAAAAGGAATAACGTTTAAAACATAATAATGATGGATCTTAGCAATTCATCTCTTACAGACCATCATTTATGGCAAAACCATGCTGAACTCTGCAGGTCAGTTTGAATAATAAGAAAACAGCTCTATGTTCTCATACACAGCTCTGGAAAGTTGTTTAAAATTAAAGGTGCGCTTTTACTGAACAGAAAACAGAACAAAGAGTCCTGCAGGTTTATAGAACTATTCAGTTTAAAACATCAACTCAGTTATCTCTTGCCTTCAAAATACAGTTTGTCAGTTGTCAGGAGCAGTTGCTTTTCTGTTTCAGGAAAAGTACTGGATGTAATTTCCTGAATTTCGCTAACACAAATACAGGAGGTGACTGCTGAACATTCAATTCTTGATATTTTGAGAGGAGACATCTGGTGCTCTGTGTACCACAGTCCACCATTAAGGCAGTGACTTTCCAGAATGATGAATGTAGGAGAACTACCAAATGTTATTAGGTTTCAAGAAAATATAAGGAAACATTATATGGTTTATTATACTGAAAACTGTCATGTTGTTTAGTCACACTTAAAAATGGCAAAAATGCATATTTAAAATTTATAAAAAATATATTTAAAAAACTGAATAAGTAAAAATTTTTTATAAAGTTTGGGCACCTATTTAAGATGAAACTGGTTATATACAGCAAAATGCACATTTCCCAGTTTGAAAACAGCACAACATATAGCATAAATGCCAGGGATGGTTGATTCACAAACCTTATCAGTCCAACTCGTACAGAATTTACGCCCCTTCTGTCTCCAAGAACCTAAAACCGCTACAACAACATGTATCAGGTCTCACTAAAAACACTCAACATTTGATTAACGTTTCCCGATTAACCTGCCCAATACAAGCTAGAGATTAATCTGTCACTTGTTGCAACACAAGAATTAAGGGTAATGCGTCTCTTTTGTTTGTGGAGAATTTTTTGCATTTAATGACAGGCATGCAGCTGTGCCCAGTTTACACTGGAGTAATATATTTAACCCTCTTCACTTCCTTAGTCCAATGTTTGCTTAGGCCAAGGCGAACAAACATGGACGAATCCATTACCGACAACTGATCTGGAGTTCATTCAAGTGGAATGCCGTGTTAACTTATGGTAGCGCCAGAACAGGTACTAACTGTACGCTATAAATTGTTCGTTTTCTTACTAAATAAAATTGCCTGGCAAATTCATCTACTTACATGCCATCGTTAGGCATTTGGCTGGTACTGTATTTCAAGACAGCAAAAGTTAGCAAGAAAGAGAACATTAGTAACCTAGAAAAGTACAATGGATTCTTTTGATGTAAATGCATCAAAATACAAAGGTAGTTTAAAAAGATTAACTTACAGAATGTCTGAAGATGTACTGTCAGCAGTCTTTGTGTCTGCTGTTAATTGTGGTTAGAAACAAGTCAGACTGAATTTAGCCAACTGTCCATGACAAATAATATAAATTTGTTATAAAGATTTAAATTTTTCAAAAAAATCTTAGATGTAAGATGTCTACTTTCAACATGCCAAGGCACGCTGAAACCTGTACCTTTAGCTACGCAGTCATAGTCCGTCAGAGTCGTAATGAAGATTTAGTCGGTGTTTGTGGACATACATCATTTCAGACACAAACAGTGCATGGGTCCATGTCCTCATGTAGTGTTTCCACCCGGACGAATAAGCACATAATCACGTCGGCTACACAGCGTCACACTGCTGTCGCGTGGGGAGTGGCACTGTACTGTGTTAAATTTGTGTGTTGTTCCGCACTGCAGTCACTTTGGATGATCATTGTCTGGTAGACTGGCTTTTGCCATCCCATTCTACTGGTGTAGTGAAATTAGTTCCGGGAGGGCTGGGATGGTTTGCCAAAGTGGTTTATGGAGGGCTCTGTGTATACAAAGAATCAACGCTTTGATGCTTAAGTTCAGTGAGAACCACACATACATTGAAATCACCATATACCCATCTGTCTGACGAAATAGTGCAAACAAAAATTCTGAATGCACCTCTAAGAATAAATATCTTTAATAAACATGCGTCAGCTTTTTTTAAAAAATATATTTATACAGATTTCACGTATGTTTTAATTATCCAATTGTTTTATTCAAAAAAGAGGGCTCATAATTTTTATGCTTTAAATCAACAAAAACAAAGCCATTTATCTGAGCAGCAGATGGTGGAACATAGCCAAGGACATCAGATAAATAGTGGACATGCTTAAAACGAGCGCTGTAGAAACGCCATAGTAAGCAGAGTGGCAAAAAAATAAATAAATAGAAGTAGCAAAAAAAAGAGGCACCTTTGAAAAAAAATCTATGGTAAACAACGATCTGAAAGGTGGATGTGGTTTTTTTTCTGTGCCCTTTTCCTTCCTGAAATAACAATTAAAGAGTGAAACAGGCGGGGCTCTGCATGAACATGTCTGGGGGGAGACTCCAGAACACAGTTTATTATGTTTGCTCGGTACCAGATTAAAAACTGTTGGTGAAACTTCTTAACTACATATAAACAACCTACTGCTCTTTCCCAACAAACACTGCATTAAAAAAAGAGTCAGCTTTTACTTAGTTAATTATTTAAAAAAAAAAAAAAAACAAGACATATCAGTGCGGTGTTTGTACTAAACAAAAAGTCCCGATTCATCCCATTGGAGGCTGACCTTTTCGAGTCAAAGAGGTGCAATCTCCAGCTTGCTCCTGTTTCAGGTATAAGGCAGTTTCTTAGGTAGTGTTTTACTTGAGCAGATAATGAGTGAGACCCTTCTCTGTAACTTTTTTTTTTCTGACCTTCATGTTACAGTTCCACACCACAGCATTTAGAGCAGCCCTTCCCCTGCCTACACCACACCACCCGAGAGGTGAAACTCAATAATGCAGTTACCACATGCTAAAACACAAAACCAACAGACCAGTGTCCAGGGGTCTCCAAAAAATTAGCCAGGACCACTAAAATACCAGTGAAAACCTTCTGGTTAGAAAAATCAAACAGAAACAATCAGCTCTCCCTCTCCAGATGGCCTGTTGACTCCAGGGAGGGCAGCAGAGGCTGTGTTTGCTTTTAGAGAGGAGCACCTGTGGTCTTCCTACATGTGTATTCAGCAGGCTCAGCAGGCTCCAACACAGGTAATGTAGGTGCACCACCTGACCTCACAATAGGTAAGCAAACCTTATGAATCTAAGTCATTCAAACCGCTTCTGCTTTGAAAACAAGTACTGGTTAAAAAATTTAAAAAAAAAACAGCACTATTTAAACATTTAAATGTACATGCTTAAAATTATTATTTGATCCTTTTGTGTGCTTTAAACTTGTTTACAAACATATATATGTGTACTTGGAACACACCTGGGCTCCAGAAGGTATACCAAACAAAATACCTTCAGGATCGCTGCTCCACTCACTGTTGGAAATCGACGCATTCCTGCTCAAAAACCATTTAAATGCAGTGTAAAAGATGTTATCTAGACACACCAATCACATCTCCCAAACAAATGCAGAAATAATACTCCATACAGATGATCAGATTTACATACCTAGAACAACAGAGAACTAATACTAAACTTAAGACCAAATGTACATTCTAGATCCCAGACATTTAAAAATTCATCACAGTTTATGAATTAGATATGTATTCACACATAATGAAATAGTAACTGTTCTTAAAACCAACATACAGTTTAAAGAACAAAAAATTGTGAAAAACCTGGTTTCAAATCATACTCCAGCTCAGGACTGGTAGCGTAATTATTCATTTTAAACTGATTTTGCAGATACATATACACACAAACACTCACACACGCCCACGTGCAGATACAGCAGAAAATTTTAAATCCTGCTTCAGCAAATAAATGCACATTTCATGATAATTGTGCTTTGAAGACGCATGGTTTTACAGTTGATAACAGGAATACGTGGGAGTTTACTGTTTCCCCAAATATATACCACACCAATTACCTCCTACCTTCTTAAGACTTTTATGTGAAAATCATTTCAATATGTTTGTATTGAGATTAAACCAAACAATTAAGCCATTCTAAAATTCGTGTTCCTTGCACCATCTGTTTGGATGTTTCTATTTTTTTCCCTCAAAAAGAAGATTAATCAGACAGTCGTGTTTGGATTGTCACTGGGAAAGCACAGCATACTGAAATGTCTTGAACGGGTCCCAATCACAGACTTGGGCCAACATTTCTAAACTACTGTGGGAAGGGGAGGGGGGGGGGATGAACAGTCTCGTTCCTTGAGCCAAAATGGCAAAAACACATGTACAGATTTTATGATCATTATGTTGAGCTACTTAATGAGTTGATCTTTGGCTTCAATTCCACCAGACGAGATTAGCCGACACGGAGGCAAACACAGAGAGCCAATTATGTGGTGGATATAATCTTGTTCTAGATCAACTAAGACTGCAATTGAACGCCAGATTTTAATTTATCAAACTAACAAAGGCAGCTGTTGTCAGAATCTTTCCAGCATCAGATAATCATATGCACGCTCCTGTTAAGGTGTACTGCTGAAGAAAGCACATGCATTTATCGCCAAGTAGGCAAACTTCAAAAAGTTGTTTTTCAATGACAAAAAAAGGCTGAGAAACAGCAGCTCTGCTTCTAGTGGTTAGTCTGGTCCAGCACGTAGTCCAGGTTAATCTCCCTGCCCTTCAGCCCTTTTGACAAACACGCCACAGACACAAAAACGCTGGAGTCTGCACAGCCGAACACAACAATGTGCTCTGCACTCCAGGAGAACATATAAACTGCATCGAAATTACCTGAGTGAACAGCCATGCTCTGCAGATGCCTTTTCATAGATCAGACACAACGCTGCTGGTTCACACTGGGTCCCAGTAACAGAAAAAAAACATCTTCCAGGACAACAGACGTTTTTGGTAACAGGACGTGCACTACACCTGAACACTCAAAGAAATATATTTTTCACTTTCATACACATTATTCATATTATTTACAGCAGCAGATGTCGTTCAAAAAGTGACGTGATGTTAGTGACTAATACAACAGCACGTTCTAAAGCCAGCTTTTATTTCACTTGCACACAATGTTGTGGAACGTGTAAAATATGCCAAACAACAGCATAATTCAGGGCAAGCTTCTCAAAGAGTGTCGCAGGTGTTAATGCCTTTCAACTTAAGGTTGCATGGCAGACAAGCTGTGGGAGGCCGTGAAGTCGATTCCCTGTTACTTTTTTATTGTCCTATTTTTGGGTCACGGGGCACAGACTTGGAGTGCCTTGACTTGAGAGCAAAAGGTGTCCAATTAAAATCTCAGGAGGCAGCCTGCTGTTAGACTTCTGACAAAGTTACTTACCCTGAATGCTTTGATAAAACACCAACCTGTGTATATGGTCACGTGTCAAACCGCTGGTCATGTAAGTGTTTTTGAAGAAAACTTACACTAAGCTGCACATATCTAACTGTAGAGAATGTATTTGACCTAAAATGCTGGCTGCTCTGAATATAACACCTAATGTCGTTCCCAGGGTAAACAGAAAGTGCACCACTAGACAAGGCTAAAATGTGCCTTCTCAGACCCAGAGCTGTGCATTAAGACGCATTCGACACTGAACAGCCAAATGTTTCAAGCTTCCACCTCTACGTCTCTTTCTTTTCTCAGCATTTTTATTTAATTAAAACTAGTTACTTCATTACCCTGTCATTAAAAACTCGGGCTAGCTGATTTTGTTAACTGACATAAAAAAGTACATTAAAAAAATTAAGACCTGCCCAATGAGCAGTTGAGGCACCATAATATATACGGGAGAGTGTGTTTTCAACATTCCTATCTTATTTCTCAGCCCTTGTCAAACTGAAAAGCTGTTCTATAAACAACATTCTGTAGGGCACAGCACGGAGGTCATGAAGTTCAGTGTGTAGCAGTTTGGGGATGCTCAGCGTAATGAAGTGAAGTGTGTAAGAGCTGCAGGGAGAGCGCTCTCCTCAGAGCCACACACGACACGCAATTAAAATCCCCATTCACAATCCCCACACGCCTGTCAATCACACAAACTCTCTTTGTGGAGACGCACAGTGAGACACACCAATGACCTAAAACAACAGCAGCTCCTGTTAATGACCAAGGCAACTTGGGAGCCAAGGAGACTGGCAGGCAGTGATGCCTAAAATCTCTTGCATGTAGCCTGCTCTTTCTGCATCTTTTTTTTTTTTACTTCTCCTTGATAATTATATGGATGTTTTAAATACATTTTCCATAAAGCAAATCTACTTGTTACAGAAGACCGAAGCATTTTTGGAAAGGTCTACAACATTCAATCATGTCTGAAAATCACACCCTTCTTCAAAGTACAGTAATAGTAGCTGTGTTTCCCCCCTGTCATTTTCTGATGTTATTAAATGGTCTAATAAAAAGTCTCTGGCAAGTGCAACTGTTTGCCTATCAAGTGACACAAATTACTTGGGAAAAGAAATACGATTTTGTACCGATTACACTGTTTCCCCCCACTGTAAGACAAAAACGAACATAAAACAAACAGTGCTGCCAACGGCTGTGGCTTCTTCAGGTGCATTTTTTTTACAGTTACTTTTGCAACATCTTTACAGTTTTGCAACATCTTTGCAGTTTTCAGAATAAAAACCAAAAGAGGGCACCGCTAGTACAGTAGCACGCTGCGACGTCGCAATGAATATATAATAACTGATGTTTCACAGCGATTTCTTGTGCTCGACCACTCGATGCAACGTTGATTCAGATCTAAGGATGTGCAGAGCAACAGAGGCATTGTTCCCCACCTCTAGACAGTTTATGAGCTGCTGAATGGCTTGATAAATTGAACTGGAGCAAATCTCAGCTATTCTGACTCATATCTCAGCGTTCGAAATTCAGCTTGAATTCTATTCTCTTCTGTTTGCCTTTTATGTCCCTCTTATCTTGACTTGGCATTTAAAGTAGCTCCTAATGTAGTTTATCAAAATGCCATAAACTTTAAAAAAAAAAAACGCACCCAGTAGATTTGTGTACTGTACCGTGCTCATAACAGACACGCAGCGCGCTCGCTACCTGAAAGTACTTCATCAGTCACTGGATTCCACTGACAAAGACATCCGCAAGATCGATATGGCATTTTATAAACACTCGGGAGGGCATTTTAGGGAGTTTCATTTGGATAATAAACAAACCGAGCGCCAAATGATGACAAGGTCACCTTTTTAAAATATCCCCAGACACAGAGGACCACCAGGGAACTCAGTTGGTCCCATTTAGCTTGAAATGTCTTTGGGTAAGACATACATATTACATATCATATTCTCTGGCATGAAAATAAATGCAGAGGCCTACTTTAAAGGATACATGGGTCATAATGACATACAAATAAAACATGAAACCCTTTATGGACCTTCTGCTTGGCTTGTCCTCATTCTGTCTGACTAAGTGCTTTCGCTGAGTTTGTTTTAAAAACATTCATTCACCACATCTGGCTGCCTTAAAGTGCATAGGTTACAGCAGTCAGAAACCACAAAACACTCAGGTGAAGAACAGACACAATAGGTAATTTAGAATACATACCTGTATTTTTCATCTGTGCCTTTAATGGTCTATTAAACTGTATGAGTTTAGTTTCTAATAATAAAAAATGGAGTTTCACACAGCGGATGACACTTCAAAGTCAAAGTCACACATTTTGGTGTGAAACAACTTTACGTCCGCACATGGCATCATCATTAGGGATTTTTTTTCCACTGCAGGATCTTAATTGTTTTCTGCCTGTGGAAAAACCCCTGCCAAGCACTTCTTTTTCCGTTAACAGACAAATCTTCCAAAATCTGACAATCTCATACATGCGCCATAATTTGCCATGACAGCACTCCACAAACGCCCCTTTGGTTTTCATAAGCAATAAAGAAACTTTTTATTAATTATTGTTTATGCTTGGCTGTTTTACGTAACTCCCAGTTAGCATTTTTCCAACATTTAATAGAGACTAATGCTTTTATTTTTACATAATTAATTCTTTGGAAACCAGCAACTAAAAGCTTGAGGTGGTTAAGGGGGACTGTCTTTTACTGTAAATATTATGACATGGGAATATGATTTTTGCAAGCTGAACACTGAACTTACTATAAAACACCTCAATATACATGAAGGATGAGAGCTAATGCAGTGATAAAACAAATAAATAAATATCAGAGCATGGAACAATTGTTTCAGACCTAAAATGTACAAATGACTTAGTCATGCAATACTTTCTGCAAAAAGAAATAATCAGTTCTTTAGGTCACAGTTTCCTAAGAACATTTATAAAATTAACTGACATTGAAGAAAATGATCTTAATATCCTGTTTGAGTGGAATTTCCTTTTAATACAGACAGTGTTAAATCATGCAAAAATCATCCTAAACGGTATCGCTTGGAAGTGTTTGCACTCTGTAAATGCCCATTCATTACAGAATATCTGCTCTGCCAAGATCAGCAGTAAATTGCACATAATTAGTTGATGATAACGTAAACACCTTGCAGCTATAAGCAGGCCTAAAAATCCATCCTGTTTCACATCTTGTGCCACCATTACATATGCAAAATTTTTTTCCTGCTATGAAAAACAACCCTTCATTTTTTGTGACCTATATAAAGAAGGATGTCCAGTCCACCATGATTCAGTTCAAGAGTCTCTTGCTGTCTACAAGGGCAAACCTAAGAAGAACTTTAATCCAAATATGAAGATTAAAATTATATCCACGGTAACAATCAACGGTCACCAACTCATGCGTTAGCTGAGGTGTTATTTTGAACTCTTGCACAAAATACTGAAACAAAACTAATCAGAATAGTCTATATATATTTTTACAGTGAAGAGAGATCATGAACACTGCTGAAGCACTTCAGTTTTTCTTTGCAGAAAAAGCTAACAACCACACAAAATAACAAGTAATACCAAAAAGCTGCAAAAGTAAACATAACCCAAACCTAATTTACTTTTTCCCCCTGCCTTTGAATTATGCGGCGGGTGGCAGGCACTTGCTGAGACTTCTCAACTCGAAGGTTACCAAGGTGACGACATACAATGTGGGACACGATTGGTCTGCTGAAGTGTGCTCCAGGTCGCTATGGTTTAGCTCTGCTCTGAGCCTATGGGAGTTGACGATGCACCATTAGTCCAGCACCCTTGTGTGGCTGAGCTGCATTCAAGACCCCAACAGCCTTTTAAAGCTATTCTGGAAGCGAAATGACATGGGAACAAACCCTTAATACATTTTTACATTTAAATCACAAAGAACCTGGACTTTCATATCCAGAAAAGAAAAAACACTTAGTTCAAACCGTAGAATACTATGTAATTGCTCAGTACTTTTGTCTAAAATGACAACCACCAGCTTGCTCATGATGGCGGTTATTCACACCAATGCATTTAAGTATTTTTCACGATGTTACAAATGTTGAACTTCAACAGTATTCCCCTTGGGTTTTTAAAGGCCTCATAATACATTGAGAGCTGCAATTGTCTCCTACCATCCCTACATTTATTTCTCATTTTGTCCTGTCTATAAAATCAGGTTTTTGTAATTGAATCTCATTTTGTCCTGTCTATAAAATCAGGTTTTTGTAAATATGGCCCTTTTAGACTCAAGAGGAAATATTCTACCAAGTTGTGAGTCGACACAAATATGTATTATCAGTTAAAGACAATTTCAACCTGAGAAAATCGGTAAACTTGGTGACTAGCAGCAACCTGCTGTTCCTGAAAACTACTTAAACGCTCGCCCTCACAAAACCAAAAGGCAGCTCTTATTTTAACAGCTTGCCCCAGTGACCAGAGTATTATCCCATTAGCTTTAATAACTTCAAGCCCCCAAACTCCATTAAGACAAGTTTCTTGTGTGCCAGAAGAAAGACATTAGCTAGAAGTAAATCATTAGCTTTGATTAACCCTCTGCAGTAAAGGAGTTTTTGCTGGAGATTAATGGGTAGCGCCCATGCAGGGGTGGGCCACATTTGGGGGCCCCTCACAGGCGTCCCTACCGCAATGCTGCTCCACACAAACCGGGTCCCTCCCTGGAGGCAGTAACCTTCTCTAAACTCAGATGGCATTTTAACATTTGGCATACGTTTCTTTTTTCATTTCTTTTTTGAAAGTGGAGGCACTGAAAAAACAGGCATTCGGGTTCCCCCGTCATACTTCCTGTAACTGTGTCGTTCGCGTAAAAACTAATTATTCTGCAAAAGGCGTGTATCGTAACACTGGGCACAATATTGTGAATCTGGTCACAAAAAAAATCTGGTCAGTGTGAATTTAGGCTTGAGCCTTTGGTCATCAGAACTCATGACATGATGTTATCTAATATCAGTCATATAAGCCATACTTTCTTTCAGTTCTACAAGTTGACCTTTCTTATACTGACACACATCAAGTTTGAAACAACCAAGACCAACGATCTATCAAGTATTTTCAATAAAATGTTTAAAAAATTCCAGACAAGAAAATGTAAAAAACAATACACAAAACTCTGGCTTGAAATGCAAGCTCAGAGTGTCTTCTGCAACTGTACACATAAAACCGAGATGCGTGATAACAATTGTGTAAGTTGCCTTTTGACGCATTATTTCAGAAGATAAAATGAAGTGAAAACACATGCATATCTAGCGAGCTTTCCATTTCCAAAAAAAAGAGGAATGTGATAAACCGCTTTCTTGGAACTCAAAAATAAACCTGCAAGTGAATTCAACCACAGGAGCACTTCTTGTTATTGCTGACAATTTAATTAGCTGCCCCACTTACTTCATTATTACGTGTTGTGCAGGGTCAGGAATATAGGAACTCCTACCTAAGACTAAAAGTTCAAAATATGTCACATGGCGCTTTGGCCAATCAGCACTACTCACACCAACACTGCTGTCAAACAGCCAGTATGTATGAACTCGCTGCATGTGCTGAACTTAAAACACCATTTTTTTTTTTTAACTACCAACTAACATCTTAAAAAATAGGGGGTGAACTGTTTAACAGTAAATTGTGTATCATTTACAGAAATAAGTAAAAAGTTGCACTATACACTTTTAAATCACAAGTTACGCATATAAAATAGAATCACTGTTTATTTATAAATAAAATATGACAGTACTTTAATGCACATCTTAACAATGAAGTATATAAAATGGATTACAATTAATGTAACCAAAATAATCACTATTAAATTAAATCCAGACTATTAAAATATGAGAAAATCAAAACAGGGCTACAAAGGCAGCTCAGAAAGTGTAAATTAACATTTAAAAAAGCAAGTAATCTGAAAAACATAACTGCACCCTAGTGACTCAGAATTAGCGACCAACGTTTTGAAAACGTTTGTGGTTTCCCCAGCTATAATGTGAAGTTGTGAGCTGGGCCACAGGGACGCTGTATTTTGAAAAGCACACTTTCATTCTCTTTGGCAAAAAGACAATGTGATAGTAAATTACCAAAACAAACTGTCTTTAAAACATTATTATTATTATTATTATTATTATTATTATACCATTTGCTTTTGTCAAGGAGTGGAAACATGTAAACATACCAAATAAATAAATCTATGAAACACCTTATAAATGTGGGATGGAAAACCCTATATAAAAATATGAACACATTAGTGAAAATATTTACAGAAATGGCTCTCAGTTTAAAAATAGTAATAAATTTATTAACTTTGTCTGCAGCAGTGACATTTTTTACCTTAATTTAATGCAAAAATATGCTAAGAATAAAAGTTTTGGTTATAAACCTAAATTACTCCTCTCAAAATGCATAGAACAATGTGTAAAAGCTTTGTACTAGACCAAAACGACAATCTTAGCATCTGACATTTTAAAATGTTTCAACATTATTTTTTACACTTTATCATTAACATTAAACAGTGCATTTTTAAATAATACTCGAACAAATAATAATAACTGTTTCTAAGGTTCCATGACAAAATATTTATTTCCTAGCTGGAAGGTGATGAATGTAACGCACTGGAAAACGTATTAATTCTGAGCTGAGAGCGTCGGTAATTGGTGTGTAACGTGACCTGCAGAGCAGCATGCAGTAACGCTAGGCCAGCACTTCATCTCCTCTCTAAATAGTTAATACTGGTGCAAACTTAATCAAATACGACAATAGCTATATGTCGTGTATAGTACAAGGTGTGGAGTTAAGAGGAATAACCTGGTTTGCAGAGTTCTCAAAAAAAAATTATATATATATATATATATATATATATATCATGAACTCAAGCCTAGTCATGGTTGTACATAGACCACCTACTGCGATTAAAACACGTAAAGACAACGACAATCTCACAATGAACATGTAAAATGTACATTGGGATTTCAAACGCAAGGTCTGTTTTGACATGCAATTAGGTGTAGCTATATAGACGTATACAAGTCACCGTTTTCAGAGTTAAATACCAAAGGTTTTCTGTTATTAATGACCCACCATGGAAAAGCAGATCAAATACATCTACATTTACTATTCATCGTAGAAGAAGTAATACTAGTTATTGACGCCTTTTAGTGTTTAACCGCCTTTGTGTGGATGAGTGTGAGAATCAGTTTTATGTGACCTTTGGACCGCTTGATCACCTATCGCAGAGCGTCCATTTAAGACTATTTGCTCGCGAAATGACGCACGTTGTTAGACTGAGCGCTGTCTCAGCGTCCCTGTCACCTTTTTCTCCACCATCTCTCCGTTTACACACAAGTCCTATCAGCGTACAATCTTACAGTTGCGACCTACAAACCATGCAAACTCAGCAGACAACCGTGACAAATTAACCTAACAAAAAACTCAAAGTTTACGCGCTTGACAATCACTGTACCAGGAAAAAAATGATAATAATAAAATCATTAATAACTGTAATTGCATATTACGATTATTTTTCCCCAAATGGACGCAAAAGTAAATTATTACAATCAGCATTTTTGTTTCCCAGCGACTAAAACCTGAATTTACTTGTGTTAGTATTTTAATTAATAGTAACATTAGTTTTGCGACGCTAGGGAACTATCGGTGGCTACGCGGCTGTAACAGAGCAGTTCATACGCACAGAGCTTTAGCAACTTTAAAATGCGAGGTTGGCGTTGAAAACACCCGTGAGAGTATTTTAACTATGAAACCGCTTATTGTTAAAACACGCGAACGGAGAACTAGTTACTATGTCCTGTTACTACTGTGGTGTGTTCATGGGGGGGAGGCAATTCGCAAGGGGGCTGTCTGTCTGTCCGAGAGTTCAAGTACAAACATACCAAATTACTGAAATGAAACAAACAGCGAATAATGCACTGGCTGTCCACGCATGTAGGGGAACGCTGATACCCAACCCCCGCCTAGATCCCCTCACCCTCCCCCACTCCAGCTACCCCATCCCCCTTAAACACGCACACAAACCTTACAGAACAAGACCTTCATTATTTAACAAGGAAAACAATCAATTCGATACAGAACGACACAAGATCACATGGCTACACACAGAGCAGAGGGAGCCACTACATAGTATTTGCAGCGACTTGGCTCTAAACCCATCACAGGTGTATTTATAACAACCATTACACCCTTACATACTCAGTTTCTCGGTTTTCTTAAAAAATGAAGACTAAGAATAGAAAATGCGTAAGGCTACGGTTCCATCTGTAGCTAGTTGTGAAACTGGTAACGTTTTAAATTAAGTGTATAAAAAGATAAGTTACATTAACTTCACAGTTTCTCGTACACTGCCTTCCCAAATCATGTAGCACTGCCCTCTTGGCACGGTGAAAGCAGCTCTGCGTTGTCCCCAGATGTACTGATGCAGCCAAAAAATATAAAAGTTTGCAATCAAAAAAAGTGAAATATTCCTTTGAGCCGGCTGTTCGGAGCCAGCCAATAAAAGTAGCACACTGCTGTGTTACAAACTGCATTAGTGTGTCTACATGCGTGTGCGCTGTTTTAAAACTGCCAGAGTGCATAAAGCGCACATATGAACAATATTTGTTAACGTCTCGTTACGCACAGACCCATGTAACTGCACCGTTCAGTGTTTTTGGCATGTCATAAAGCCAGCTAGTACTGTAACGGCTTATAATTTGGATTTGTAGAGAAAAGTAATTCGGCTTTGCATACATAACTTCACACGCTTTGCTCTTTTTAATCAAACTGCCCCGATAAAATAGGCTGATCCGTTTCGACCAGCTAAACTCTCGTGTCCTGGCGAAAAAGTAATTAACACCACGTGACTAGATAAAATTTCACTCTAATTTAATTCTCGCAATGACTATTTCGTTGCCTTATTTATAAAGTAGCAAAAAGAGAGGTTCATCACCTTATTGTAATAGTAAGGGTCCAAGCAATGTGAGGGTCCCAAGCAAGAAGGATCTGTAGCTGATGGAGGTTGAGGCGGAGGAGGGTAAAACCTTACGTCCATTTCAGAAGAAACATCAATCAATCACTTCCTATTCTTTCTGTATTCTTTTCTTGCACAGAGACTTGATAAAAAGATAATTCGGCGCGCAACTTAAAATCGGGGTAAAATCGGGTAGTGCTGAAATACAGTCTCTGCCTCACATCCGTTCGCGGTTTGAGAAAAAGACTTCAAGATCAACGAACGCTACAAGCTTTCGGGAAATTTGTGTACACCAAGTGTTGATCTTTGTGGCGATGTCCTTGTGAAACCCAATTACTATCGTCTCGGAGAAGTTGCCTTCCTTTGGAAGCAAGAAATCGTCTCACAGTAACTGGACCGTGCACTTAGTGAAGCAGTGTCCTGTTTGCTTCTCAGCCTCCAACATCTCACACAAAAGACTCGACCGACAGAACAGCCGCTAAAGCGCGTATATTACCAGGATTGTAGATAGGGGGCGCTACCGAGACAGAAACCGTATCGGGTCAAAAGTGGAATAAAACGTTTTTTTAATTGTACATTACACGGGTGCGATTAATAAATCTCTCGCTCTGCATTAAAATAAAATTGGACAATATCTGTCTATGGTTTTACTTATACATTATGAATGTATCTAAAAGTCTGTCGTCTTATTACTATGTATTGACGTTTATAAGTTGTGTACCAGCAGTTTTGTGGCGTGTTTTAATAAAGATTGTTAATAGTAGTAATCAGTACAGTACTGTCAGATTTCAGTTAGTGTGGTAATAATGTTATAATGCATTTTGCCTCTTTGCGATGTATTTTTAAAAATATTTACAACATGTTGACGCTTTTGTGACTTGTAGCTTTAAAACAGCTCCATCATAAAGGCAAACTGACTGTTACGCGCTTATGAAACGTACTGTCTAGAATCTTCAGTTAATGAAAAAATTGCAGAATTTCAAATATCTTTATACTTCTGCATACTTTTCATGAAGCCAGTACATTGGAGACAACATTGAAAATTTAGGTTACACTGGGTCCGTGTTAAACATATGGTAACACGATGTAAAAAAAGCGATCTTGAGCCATGTTTTCTGTCCGCACCGCACATGTTTTGGTTATAGAGAAAAGAGCGCTGGATTGACAGTAGCACGGAGAAAGGTGAACCATGTGTCACAGCGCTCCCTACAGGGCAAATGAAGAGCTGCATGCATTCCGTGCCTTCTACGTCACCTCTCGACAAATAATCGCCTCCGAACGTCTTCAAAGGTGGTCCACTTTTAAATAAGGTGGCGAAACCAGGAGTTATTACCATGAACACTACATGCATTTGTTTTTTCAGTTGCTGATACATTTTGAACCGCCATTTCCATTTGTTCAAGCCTGTATCAGAAGTTGTACAGTTGCACAAATAAGCATTTTTTGTTTTTTCTTAATTACATTATCTGTAGAGACAGGTATGCAATTGCAGTGTCTATTAGTTTAGAAACTAAAATCCCATGATACCAGCTGGTGCTTATTTTAAATGACTGCCACTCTGTTCTTCAGTGACAAAGATTTTGGCTGGCTTGACTCACAGCAGCTAAAAGATATGAACCCTCTGGTGGGAAAAATCGTCATTTCTTATCCTGGCATCACTTTGTGCTTTACTTGCCTTCCTCAGTATGAAAATCTTCACAACTCTGATCTGCAGCGCCAGGCAGGGGACACATTGAGGCAGATTACTTCATTTGGACATCAAAGAAAAAAAAAAACAAATTTAAACTGGCAAACAGAGAGGATGAGCTGGGGCAGAAATGTTTTTAACTGCATATGATGAATTTGTGCACAAAATATAAACAGGAAAGCTCCAAAATTTATGTCAAAAGTATGTCAGTGATCATCACTGTAAAATGTCCAGTGATACGTTGTACATGCTGTAGGCTGCATGGCTATATTTCTGTTGTGACTGGCAAAATTAAAGCAAAACCTTCGGGGAATGAACTTTAAAAATACTTTAATTGTCCTTTCAATAAAAGATGAAGTGTCCAAGGGAAAAATGATAGCAGCCACAATTTTACATTTCGTGACTATCATCTGCTGCAGGCAATTTCCCAAATTTCATAATTTCATTAATCAGTTTTCGCACTTAAAAAAATTTGCTGCACACCCCCAGGGTTGTGGTTCTGAATCTGTTTCTCGGCACTGTGTGTGTGGAGTGCGCATGTTCTCCCCATGTTCACGTGGGTTTCTCTGGTTTCTCCAGTTTCCTTCCACAGTCCCAAAGACATGCTGGTTAGGTGGATTGGGCAACCAAAATCGGCTTTAGTGTGTGTGGTTGTGCATGCCCTGCATTAGGTTGACACCCTGCCCAAGGTGCCCTCTGCTTGCGCCCTAGGCTTCCTGGGATAGGCTCCTGGCCACCCATGACCCTGACGAGGACGAGCAATTTGGTAATGCGTGTATACTCACTCTCAATGTAGACACTTTAGACATTCAAGCAAAATCTGTTTGCTAATGACTTATGTGTGTTCAGGTGAGGCGTTTTATCATAGAACATTCAAATAATATCACTGTGTTTATGAAGCAGAAGATTACCTTTTTTTGTCCTTGGTATTTTTCATCCCCCAGAATCCTCCAAGGTCACAAAGTGTTTTCTGGATTTTCTGTCAAAACTAGTGATAAGCAGCTCAGGTTAAACTGGCACAGATGACATTGGGCCCACCAGTTCATCACACCCCATTCTCTTTCCTTAGAACGTTTAAGTACTGTTTCATGGGTAGACACTTTCTAAATCACACAATACAGTGACTGAAGCATTATTCCACTGCACCATACTTTAGTGTCGTGCCTTTAACATTTGCTAAACTGACCAGTAGGACATTCTGAATGAGGGGACATTCCTGATGCAGTCCACACTCTTTTACTGTGCTTGTGTCTTGAAGCCAGCAACACAGCTGTTGCTCAGACTGTTCTCATTAAAAATACCATACACAACATCAGAAATAATTTACACCTCATCAAAATCCCTGGGCCTAACCCATCCTCTCTGTTGTAAAAGTTTTGGTACCACCCCTGCTTGAAAAGCTAAAATGGAACATAATTTCGAAAAAATTATGAAGATCCTTCATTCAGCTAATACAGGTTTTACCATATGGAATAAATGTATGAAGCATCCAGAATTTTTTGATAAAGAAATCGGATTGTTTTGTGGTAAGCTATAGTGCTGTAATGGAGCAGCATAATAGAACAAGCCAACAGAATGTGGTTCTTTTATTGTTGCCATATCCCACCATGAATAGGTCAGTCTGCATGGTTGACATTTCTGTTTAGGTCCCCATGACCTTTTAATATGAGCCTGCATTGTGCTCACTATGAAAATGCAATGGTCGCCTTTGATTCACTTAGCATTAAATCTATAGCACTGGCATATCTCATTTATAGTGTCATAGTATTTCATGGGTACAGTGTCATAAACTGGGCATATAGGTGCAATATACAGCATAACCCCTGAACATTGTCAAACCTTTTATCTATGTAGTCTTAGTTTCTAAACTTAAAAAAAAAATTTACATAATGTTTTGAAAACTGAAGTTATTTTAAATTAAGTTAAAATTGAATTCCTGATTGAATTCCTAATTTAAACTATACAGCATGCTGAATAGTCTAATGTTCCATAGTACCGTAAGAACAATTAAAAACCCTTCAACATGTCATTCTGCTCATGCTGACAGTGCTTATTTAAGGAATAAAATCCAGGAATATTTCATTTTGAAGGTCTGTTGTTTCCAGTGGTAATGGATGCATTTATATGTGGCCTAGTGAGCAGTGCTGTTGTTTCACAGATAAAGCATAATCATTGTGTGCAGTTTTTGCATGTAACCACTTTGTTTGTGTCAGATTTACCGCCAAAGACCCTTGCAACAAGGTAGCATACCACAATAGCTCAGCTGGACTTCTTTCTTCTTGTTAGGAACGTTTCACTGCTTATCAAAGTAGCTTCTTCGGGCTGAATACAAGAAGAAAAAAGTCCAATTGACATGACTGAACTTCCATACAGCTCCACCTGGATGACTGAGAATTTTCATCGACATACTTGCCCCACTGCACAATGTCCAAAATGGGAACAATCACTTAGATCCCATCATAGGCAAAAGGGTTAGTTCATGAAATGTGTTTTCAAGATGATGATGACTCATCTTTTTATTATTATATTGTTGTTGGGTAACATAATAACATATGAGGTATTATATTATTGTCCACACAGTTGAGTACAGTGTCATCAAGTCTTGGGTGATCAACAGCACCATATGTGTGTGTGTGTGTGTGTGTGTGTGTGTGTGTGTGTGTGTGTGTGTGAGTGTGTGTGTGTGTGCGCGCGTGTGTGTGTGTGTGTGTGTGTGAAAGAGTGTGTGTGAGTGCTTGTGTGCGTGTGTATGTACTTGTATGTGTGTGTGTGTGTGTGTGTGTGTGTGTCTATGTAGCCCCAGTTCTCTTCAATCCATTCTTCATTTGTATGTTGTCACATGTGGTCCAAGGTCTGAAGGAAGGAGTTTACATCAGGTACAAATTGGATGGCTTTTTGACCTTCGCTGTTTGAATACACGGGCAAGTCCCTCCATACAGTCAATCAAAGCCTGAACAAGACTGAGTACTTTACCAGCCCATGCCAAACACCAACCCCATAGAACCAAGTGTCGCTGTTGATGACACCCTGCTGGCGAATGTGAACTGCTTCAAATACTTACGAAGCATTATCTCATCCGATGGGTCTGTGGATTGAGAAATTGAGTCCAGGATCAACAAAGCTAGCCAGGCTCTGGGGACGCTGTATACCAGAGTGCTCAATCAACACAACATCCACATTTCCACAAACCTGAAAGTCTACATAGCTATACTCATCCCTCCTCTACTATATGAACATGAGTCCTGGACTCTGTACAGATGATGCATCAAACAACTAGAGAAATTCCACATGTGCCCTCTGCTCCATCCTTGGTTTTCATTGCCAAAACCATGTCTCCAATCTGAAGGTCTTGGATCACACGGAGTTCACCAGCATTGCGTCCCTGACCATCAGGGCCCAGATGCGGCGGGTGGGATATGTCATCAGAATGGACAGTCAGCACATATCCCGCCAGCTGCTCTGTGGTGAACTGGAGACCGAGAAGGGACATCAAGGTCATTCACACAAGTGTTGCAAAGACACTGTGAAGGAAACTCTAGGCTGCTGTGACATACATACAAGGGAACTAGAGGCTGCGACTGCTGACTGAATCTGCTGGCAAGCCCTGTATAATGAAATCTATTTAAGCTTTAAAGACAGGCACTACTAAAAACTGATGGAAAACCATGAGTGACATCATAGAACAACAGTCACTGTCATTGCAACAGCGGATTTCCGGTGCCAGTATAGTGCTACACTCTGTGCTTCCAGAATAGGAAGTGCATCCATGTCCACAGATGAACTGCATGACAGCGTGTCTTCTTCAAATTCTAAGAACTACCGAGATATACAAAAATCATTATTGTCAAATACAAATCAAATTAACTTGTATGTGTAAGAGCATTTTAAAAATATGCCATTACTAAATGATAACCATGCCAAAGACTGAGTGAAATTTGTAAGAAGCCACTAGAATGATCATGCAAATATATGGTACGATACTGAAATTGAAATGCTTATCTTAAGGCTCAAGCATATCTAGTAGCTTTAGAGTGTTTCAGGGGTGCAGTAACTCAGCGGTGGAAATTAACATCATGACATACCATTCATTATCCAACCGCTTATCCTGACAACGTACTTTTGTAACCATGACAAAAGAGCCACTGACAACGCCAGTCTTGAATCAGATGACATCTGATGGCAATAAGTGTTTCTCAAGAAAATCTGAGCACACTGAAGACTAGGTGAAAACTGGCAAAGTGGTTAAAAAAAACATGGAATTATAATTGGTGCTAAAAGAGTTTTATGTTGTTATAGATTATAGAAGTGCAACCAACAAAATTCAGTCGGAATGTGTTTTACCTTTTATGTACATGCATCATCTTCCTGTTTCATAAAACAGGACTCCAAAGGCTGAATCAGTATTTTTTTTAAAGCACAGTACATAAAAGGCAGAGACAATACGTTTTTCCAAAATCCATATTTAATTATAAAGCACATGATGATTCACGGACATTTTCAGATTTATTTTAGTACTGCTGTTGCTGCTTCATAAAAATGAAGTTCGTTTTCTGGCCGATGATAAATTTCATTGACGCACCCTTGTGATACTATTGTGTTATTCATACACACTTGTCTAGTTATATAATGCAATAATGACATCTGGAGGAAATAAATATGTGTTAAATGTGTTTAAAAGATAAGCGTGCAGTGTGGCATTAATATGGCCTTTCGTTCGGTTCGGACTGTGTGAGTGAAAAGCATATTGAGGACCGTGTACGGTCATGTGGTTATAATGTTTGTTTCGACCTGGTGGTGTTATGGGTCTTTGCTGATCCGTGTGACTTCAGTATGTTTGTCACAAACACTGTCTTTCAGGGTAACGTTGTCTTATCTATATAGTATATATTAATACATGATGACTGAGTATAATATTCTTGGAAACAGAAGTATTGAGTTTGCAAATCCATTTCGTAACACTATCAATTTGGTAAGACAAGGGTTAACAGGCGTCCACAGGACAAATTACAGCAGGTACAGATTACAGTGATAATGCACTGCTGCTATAAACTACATCTGTTCATTTATTTAAAAGAGAGCAGATTTGCAATGTTTCATAGTGGTGAATGTCACATAATCCTGGCACTTACTGTAAAATGGAATATAACTGGGTCAGAATGTAAGCAAATGTGTGGTATTCTTAGCAAGTTCCATTCCATGTTAAGCATTTAGCTTCTTAAAGATCTAGTCTTTTTGGTTCTTGTTTGAAATAATGCAAGATGCAAATTTACATACTGAGATTCCAGTTTCATCCACATTTTTAAGATGTTTTTTTGTATCTTATTTTTAAGACGTGCTGTTTATGTTATGCACACATAATGTTTACGTAATGTGACTGCACAAAACTCCAGAAATTAAAATGAGAGCTTTTTTATCCGTGCTGTTTTAAAATTAAAATTCTCAGCCCCAAAAGCTGTTTCTCTACATAATCTCAGCTGTTGGTCATGTGGTTCATGTGCTGCTTACTATTTCACATCAGCTTTCCAGCACCACAGTTCTGCTGTGTTTTCTTTACGTTTTCTTTTTTAACATATTAACTTTATTATCTTATTATCGCACTACATCTCACACCTCTTGAATTTTCACTAATATATTTACAATAAACCCAGAAAATAGCAATGAATCATTTTCACTGCTTTGTATTCTACTCAAGAGTTTTTTTTAATTCAAGGAGAATAGACAAGTAAATAAACACATTTATGACCATCCATATATTAATCTGTAAACAGCATCAATCCAACATTTTTTTAATTTCACATTGCTCCGCTGACCTCTCCGTATATGTGTGTGCGTGTGCGTGCTTGTGTGTAACACCAATAAAAAATACCATTACAAAAATACAAGACCTTTATGGGGGAAAGTCTTGAGCATTACTTAGAGAATACAAATAAACACAGATCTGTCAGAATTGGTTATTTTCACAGAGGCCTAATGGTTTTGGGCCTAACAAAGACACGTCATCCTTCATCACCACATGTCCCCCAGTGCAGTGGAAAATACCTCAGTCTTCCTCCATTTTTTTGCTACCACCCACTGTCTTACGTTTTTCACATTTCCCTGCTTTATTTCTTCATTTTATTTATTATTATTATGATTAATAATATTCAGTTGCAGAGTTTATAGGTATCAGCTGTTTGGCTATTTTTTTTCTACAAACAAAAACAAAAAAGCTTTGGATTTTATTACATTTTCCTATATTATTACAAACATTACTGCTATACTACAAAAATAAAACAACAGTGTTCATTTCATTTTAAATAAAACCTTTACACTGTAAATCATACTGTACAGACAGGGGCACCACTAGAGATTTTGGACCCCATAAAAGGTATATATTTATTGGTTATCATGATATATTTTAATTTTTGCAGGCTACTGCCATTCATGGACCCTAAGAATCATTCTAGGTTTCCACCCTAGTACGGTGCCCCTGTGTAGATGTGACGATGTACTACAAACAGACAGGATCCACTTAGCAGAGTTAAACATTTTATTGAAACGTTTCAACAGAGTCCAGATCACGCAGGCAAACACGAAGCACCACATAGATCCATCCGATAAGGGCTGAGGCTGGATAAAACAGAAGGGAAGAATGAGTTAAATGGGTGACTGGGTACACAGGACGAGGAGATCACAAGGACAGGGAATCGTAACCGCTCAGTAAAGTTAATTGAAGCAATACTGCGCGTCGGTTTGACATTTTGACCAGTGTATATACATGTCGGTGATAGTCCCGGTTGGAGAGCGTTAACGAGCGGGCGTGACAGTAGAGACACAATTTCTTAAGAAAATTTCAATTGATTACCTGCATTTTTTTCTACTCACATTTTATTAAGTTTTGGTGGCACAAAGAAACACTGTAGAAGAGAAATACCACAGTCTTTATGAAACCCAAATAAATACGTCTGATAACAGCTTTCTTAATTTGTGATGGCATTTTATCTATGGATAGATGCAGGTTCACCACAATGTCAGTCGGTCTGAATAATGCTCCTGTTACATTTGCATGACTCATGGATTCATGCAGTATTTTCATAGCATACAAGAAAGGATGCTGAAAATTATGTTGTTGGGTATTAAAATATTTTTGCTTCCCATCTCATGTTTCCTATGTTTGCTGCACATGTGATGTACATCATTATGAACTTCACCAGAAAACCTGAGTGTACATGTATGCCTAGGTAGGGTTTAATCAACTTGAAAATGAGGGCTTAAACTGTCTCTCTCACTGACCTTATGTAAAGTTAGTAAAAACTGTAAATGGAAGCCATTTCATGATATAGGTGGCCAGTGCCTCAGTGGTGAGACTGTCCAGGATGCACAAGTGTCCTGGTTCAAATCCCTCTCCAGCCCCCAGGTGCATTCCTGACAAAGACACTCAGCGCCAGCTCCCCAGGTGCTGAATAATAGCACTCCCCCAGGGAATGGGCTAAATGCAGAGAGCCAGTTGTGTTGTAACACCTCATTTGTAAGTTGCATTGAACAAAGATGTCTGCAAAATATGTAAGACATGTTAAGTATATATTCAAACTCTACTTCAAGAAGTTACATTATATTGGCTTGCTAATTGTTGCAACACTGATCTTTTTCCTGACCTGCAAAAAAAAGTCAACCAATATGAATTAAAGCAGAATTGTATGAGAAAAGCATAGTTTAGTTTTCACCTTTCTGTGTGACGTGACACATAAAGTAGGTAGTGTTCCGCTCCCAATAAGTGGCTCTCCGTATTAAAATAATTACCCTTCCAGCATATAGGTCTTTAAGGGAAATGATAACATAGTCAATAAACAATGAGAAGCCAATTGCTGTAAGACTGGGGTGTTTCATGTAAGAAAAGTCACTGCTCAGAACCTTTGTAATGAGCACATTTTGTATTCATCTAAGTTTAATTCTATTCATCTCTTGCCTTTTGTTATTGCTGTATTATGAAAAAACAGAACTGTACTAACATGATTTTACAATACTGAGGTTTATCTTCAAGTTAAGTTTAGCCTTGAATCATATTTAGACCTTATAATTTAACTACCACCTTCAATCAGCTTGTGATGTAAAACTGAGACGTCTCTCCCTGTGTTGTCAAATGGAGGAATGAACTCGATTACTTTTTCATAATATTCTTGTAAACAGTACCGTGATTAACAGATTTCCTTACTGACTCCTCATAAATTGGATTAAAATGCACAGTTCCTTTTTCCCTTGAGTGGATTTATTGTTTTTCTGGGGGTGAAGGCAGTTTTAAAAATTTTCTTGACACTGTTCAATATAGTTAATAAGATAGGATATTTGACAGAGCTGAGAAAGTCTAGTATGTATGTGCATTATTATACGGATGTAAAAAAGCAGGGTCTCTGTCTTTCTGTCTGTCTCCCTCCCTGTGTGTGTGTGTGTGTGTGTGTGTGTGTGTGTGTGCGTGTGCGTGTGCGTGTGC